>VWZD01005269.1:30077-56434 GCA_013396695.1 Sakesphorus luctuosus
CGCCCCCCCCGGGCGAGGTGACCCCCCCGTGGCGGCCGCCTCAGCCATGGAGCGCTACGAGAGGCTGGGCAAGGTCGGCGAGGGCTCCTACGGCGTCGTGTTCAAGTGCCGCAATAAGGACACGGGGCAGATCGTGGCCATCAAGAAGTTCCTGGAGTCCGAGGAGGACCCGCTGATCAGGAAGATCGCCCTGAGGGAGGTTCGAATGCTCAAGGTGGGCGGCTGTGGGAGCCGGGAGGGGCTGCCGGGAGGGGACAGGGCTGGGGGACATGGAGGGGACAGACTGAGGGGACAGGGGTGAGGGGACAGGGTGTGAGGGGACAGGAGGGGACAGTCAGTGAGGGTTGCCATGAGGGGACAGGGCATTGTGAGGGGACAGGGCTGGGGACAGCTGTGAGGGGACAAACTGTCATGAGGGGATGGGGTTTGAGGGCAGCCATGAAGGGACAGGGCGCTGTGAGGGTACAAAGTATGAGGACAGCCATGAGGGGACGGGGCTGGGGGAGCTCTGAGGGGACAGAGCATCGTGAGGGTACAAAATGTGAGGACAGCAGTAAGGGGACAGGGCTGGGGGCAGCCGTGAGGGGACAGGGCGTCATGAAGGGACAGGTTGTGAGGACGGCCATGAAGACACGGGGTATAAGGTACATGGTGTGTGCTGAGGGGGAAGATTCGAGCATGAGGGGGCACCACAAGTGCCAGAGTCAGCTTATCTGGCAGAGAGCAGTGCCAGGGAATGCCCACCTGTGCAGGGACAGCGATGACAGAGGGTCGGGGCAGCTGGGAGCTGAGGCACCACAAAGAGCAGCACCAGGTGCCTGCTGGGCTCTGTGGGGCAGTGCAGGGCATGGACAGAGTGCCCACTGTGCCCTGCAGAGAGGGGCTGATCCAGGCTCTGTCCCCCATGGAGTCGTAAAATCACAGAATNGCACTCTCTCTGCAAAGAAGTTTTTTCCGCTCTCCAACTTCAATTTGCCCTGGCAGAGCTTGAGCCCCCCGTGCCCCCTTGTCCTATTGCTGAGTGCCTGGGAGAAGAGACCAACCCCCACCTGGCCACAACTTCCCTGATGTGGCACTTCCAGACAGTGCTGAGGTCACCTCTCAGCCTCCTCTTCTCCAGCACAAACACCCCCAGCTCCCTCAGCCTCTCCCCACAGCACTTGTGCTCCACTCCCTTCTCCAGCCTCCTTGCTCTTCTCTGGCCCCGCTCCAGCCCCTCAATCTCTTGCCTCAACTCAGGGGCCCACAACTCAACACAACACTCAAGGTGTGGCCTCCCCAAGGCAGAGGCCAGGGGAAGGCTCACTGCCCTGGGCCTGCAGGCCATGCTAGTTTTGATCCAGGCCAGCGATGTCCTGGCTTGTGTGGGCACAGCTCTGCCCTCAGCGTGTCACAGACTCCTGTGTGTCCAGGAGATACCCCCAGAATTATTTGAGCTGGCATAAAACATGGGGAAAAAGTGATCCTAAACAGCATGAGGAGGGGACAGCCATGGAATGTCACTCCCAATGGACAAATCTGTCCCACAGCCCCTGGGTGAGATCCATGGTGCAGGAGGATCCAGCCCTGCACTGAATGCCAGGAGCTGTGCCGGCTCACACGTGGAATCCATGTGAGCCAGGGCAGCACCTTGTCTTTGCTGATCCTCTCCCTCCTGACCCCTCTGTGGGAGCTCATCCTCACACAGAGATGGGCCACTCCTTCTGCCTCTGTATTTTCCTGGCAAAATAAAAGCACAGAACATCTACCCTGGGTCACACCCCAGGTCTGTCAAACATGCAGAAATGAGGAGAGACTCAGGAGAAGGAGGGAGACGATGGGGGAAGGTTTCCTTTCCAACCTCCAGCCTCTGGGCAGGGATTCTGGAGCCAAAGGTTGTGCCCATTGCTTCATGGTAGAGAGCTGGGAGTCTGTCCCATCTCTTTTCTGAACTGTTGTGTTTCCATAGTTTCCTGAGGCTTTAGGAATGTGTTGTGTGAAAAAATATTTCCTTCTATTTGTTATAAACTTGCTGCTGGGTGATGGCACACAGTACCCTCAGCTGTGTGTTCTGAGAACTGGGGAGAGTTTTTCCCTTTCCACTTTCTCCAGGGTGATTTGTAGACCTGCCATCCTTGGAAGTCCAACATCTAAGAAAAACAGTATATTTATTTTTCAGTTAGATTTTGGGGAGAAGCAGCCTAAGTTTTTCTCCTGTCCTAAGCAAACACAAGACATGCTGTTTCATTTCAATAATAAATGCTGGAAATGCCTTAACATATAAGTTATATTTAAGATTTGAAAAGGAAAATAATCATTGGAGAAGCCCTCTGTAATGCAGATGGGAACTGGATTATCCTTAGGGATCCAAAGCTGGCGTAGCTGCAGCCAGGCACTCCAGGATCTGTGTTGGGGCACTGTTGGTTTTAACAAGTGCAGACATGCTTGTCTTTTCACTTTTTCTCTGTAAATAGTAACAGTTTGTTTGTTTGTTTGTTGAGGTATTTCCTGCCTTAGGCAACTCCTGTTTGGCAAAGATAGAGTGAGATTGTGTTTCATAGGTTAAAAATGAGGGGGCTGATAAACCATTTTTCTGCACCATAAATGCCTTGTGGACAAAGAGGGTTTTGTGGCCAGGAGCCAAGGGGGTGGTGAGTTGGCAGAGTCTTGAAACCATACTTGAAACCATGGAATGCCAGAATAGTTTGGGTTGGAAGAGACTCCAAAGCCCCCCCAGTGCCACCCCTGCCATGGGCAGGGACACCTCCCACCAGCCCAGGCTGCTCCAAGCCCTGTCCAACCTGGCCTGGGACACTCCCAGGGATGGGGCAGCCACAGCTTCTCTGCCCAACCTGTGCCAGGGCCTGCCCACCCTCCCAGACACCAATTCCTTCCCAATATCCCACTATCCCTGCCCTCTGGCAGTGGAAAACCATTATCCATTGTCTTTGGATACCAGGAAGAAATTCTTGGCTGTGAGGGTTATGAGGCCCTGGCAGAGGGACTGGGGACAAGGGATGGAGGGACAGGACACAGGGAATGGCTTCCCACTGCCAGAGGGCAGGGCTGGGGGGGATATTGGGAAGGAATTGGTGTCTGGGAGGGTGGGCAGGCCCTGGCACAGGTTGGGCAGAGAAGCTGTGGCTGCCCCATCCCTGGGAGTGTCCCAGGCCAGGTTGGACAGGGCTTGGAGCAGCCTGGGCTGGTGGGAGGTGTCCCTGCCCATGGCAGGGGGTGGAACTGGGTGGGCTTTGGGGTCTCTTTCAACCCAGACTATTCCAGCATTCCATGAACACATGAGGTGGATTGAGAGAACAAGCAGAAATAAAACCTCTCTAACTGACCCGTGCAGACTGTGACAACAAACCTGTTGAAGCTGGGGCCCTGTGCTTCAGAGCAGCTCTTCCTTTCTCCTAAATGAGTGTTTGCCTGCTGCAGGCTCTTGGCCCTGTGATTTCCATGGAGAGCTGCCTGTCATTGTGGTGCCCTCACAGGCTGGGTCTGCACAGTGACAGGCACTGCTGGAATGTGACTTCTTTATCTGAGGCACTTGCTGAAGCCAAGCTGAGTTATTGCCCATGCCAGCTGCTAAAGCAAACACACTCAGGCAGAACTGGAGCTGAGCTGGTGCTTCACATTGGGCTGTGCTTGTTTAAAGGGTTCAGCTTAAGGAATTGCAGCCTGCAGGCAAAATCTCTGTCCCCCACAACTCTATCCCATCCACTGTGTGTTACAGCAACTCAAACACCCCAACCTGGTGAACCTGCTGGAAGTGTTCAGGAGGAAGAGGAAGCTGCACCTGGTCTTCGAGTACTGTGACCACACAGTTCTCCACGAGCTGGACAAGCACCCCCGGGGGTGAGTGGCCTGTCCCTCCCTGGGAGCTCTGAGCAGAGGAGTCAGGATGTCCATGTCTCTGCTGCCCTGCGGATTTTCAGAGGAATTTCATTAATTACAGGAGAGGTTTCTCAGCCCTGGGCTCTGTTACTGTGGATTAGCAATGACATGCACAGGAATGGTGTGTGACCCGTGTGTGTCCCAGGGCAGTGCTGCTGGGAGATGGGAGAGCTGAGCTGGGCATTTGGCTGAGCTTTGGCTGGCTGGGCAGCAGCAAACCTGAGGGCTGGGAGCAACTGGTGTGTCACTGCAGGGCTGTGTCCCCCAGCCCTCCTGGCACTGCTTCCCAGGTGTGCTGCACATCTCTGGGCACTGGGGCACATCACTGAGCACCCAAACACAGAATCACAGAGTCGTGGAATCACTTAGGGTGGAAAAGCCTCTCAGGCCATTCAATCCAACTGTTAATCCAGCACTGCCAAGCCCACCACTAACCCATATCCCCAGGGGCCACATTTACACAGCTTTGGATGCTTTCAGCCCTCAGAAGGACGTGTGGGTTGGCAGGAATTCCCAGGAGCCGTGCCTGCACCTCCCTGCACAGCCCCACTGAGCTCCCTCCTCAAACAGACGCTTGCAGCGAGTGTGACCTGCACACAGGGCTGGTTCTCTCACACTGTGTAAACGACACTCCCCCTGCATGCATTGTCCCTAATTGCCCACGGTGATTTGGTGCTGTGGAAATGCTAAGCAGAAGTTCATAAATCATTTTACAGGCCTGCAGATAAATGAACTGCCTGCAGGAGACTGATGGGGTTTGAGTAAACAAGAGCCTGTTATTCCCTTTCTCCCCGATGTGGAGCTCCAGGAGAATGGAGCATGGGCATAGCACATGGCTTTGTGAGCTGCTGAGCAGCTGTCCCCCCAGTCTGAACCAGTTCATCTGGAATCTGAAGAGAGCAGGGATAACCCTCATTGAAGAAAGTACCTGACATGTGCTTTCTGCTCATCGAAACAACTCTGGTGTGGATGAGTACGGGACACCTGGCTGCACACTTGGCTTTCCATCCTCACAGGTGGCCAAGTCTGTTGTGGTCAGGTTAGGGTGGGTGGGCACTCGCTGCTTCCATGTCATTTGACCAACTTCATCCCCTTGTCCAGCTGCCAGTGCAGCACTCCCAACATTCTGGGGTGTTTCTGGAAGGAATCTCTAGCATTGCCGCATTTGTGTCAGCACAAGACCCTCAGCAGAAAGTGCCATAAAAAAACCCCCAGGCTTGTATTGTTTTGGTTTAGTTTTTGGGTAAGTTTTTTCTTTATGACAAATCAGAAGCTTTTCAGCATTAAACACATGAAATAAAATTGCATTTGAGATTGAAAATACCAAGAGTGTCACCTCTGCCTTTGCTGGGGTTGCTGAAGATCATTACAGCCAGCCAAGGGAGTTTAAGAACAGTTGCCCAATAACACAAAGAGAGGAGAGGGAGCTGGGAAGTGTTTGCCAGCCATGAGAGGGAAGGACAGAGGATCCACACCAAAGCAGAGCTTTATAGTCTGGTGTGAACATCCTTCCCTGCCTCATTTTGTCACCCTTCTGGACAATCAGTGCCATGACAGCATTGCACAGCTGTATCTATGCCATGGATACTCCAACAGCTCCGGCCCTGAGCAGATAGAGAGGCAGAAATGTCTGCTGGCATTTCAGGACTGCCAGGAAATGTGGATGCCAAACACAGCCACAGGACAGGATCTGCCATGGACTCACACACACTGTGGTCACCCTTGGCAGGCCTGGCTGTGACAGTGGTACCAGCCACTCTGTCACACTCCTCACTGCAACAAATCCTTGGGTCTTGTTGCACTGACTGGATTTGGAAGTGTTTTCTGACTTGGACCCTGATGGTTTTGCTCAGAGATCCCTGTACAATATCAGCACTCAAAGGCCTCCTCTTCCTTTTCCCTGTAATAGCCAAGTTATTTTTAATGGCCAAAATGCAATTGTGTTTTTTTCAAACAGGGTGCCAGAGTATCTGGTGAAGAGCATAACCTGGCAGACCCTCCAGGCTGTGAACTTCTGCCATAAACACAATGTGAGTCCCCTAAACAGCACTAATGGTCACTGGGACATGGCCTTGCACCAGAGGGAGGTTCTGTGGGCATTTTTCTGATGACAGAACTTTCTTGGGACACAGTCAGATGGAATTTCCTGTTTTCAGCAGGAAACACATCTGAAATACTGATGCATACCCACAACAGCTGCATTTACTGTCACACAGGCCCCTTGGGTTGGCTGTCAAGGATGGTTTGCACTGATGACCTTAGACAAGCCTCCAGGTGGAACAGGAATGTCTCCATGAGTATTCCCTGTGCCCTGCAGTACAACTGATGTCCAGGAAACTGCCTTCCCAGCTTATCAGCTGAGAGCTGAGCAAACTGCTGCTGCTTTCACAGCAAGTCCTTCTGCTGGCAGTCACAGACCTTGAATCATGGCACCAGTTAAAAGGTTTCAAAACTTAGACACAGTAAACCCCATTTACAACCCCTCCTCTGCTTTCTGGAGGGGGACACAAGTTGTGGAGGGGGACACAGATATTTTAGTGGGAATGCTTTAAGAAGCAGGGAAGCAGAAGGAGCCTTTTGGAGAAGTTCTTTATGCAAACTTAGCTGTAAATGTCTTTGGGTTTGTTCCTCTGCCAGTGTTTGCAATATAAGAGTGGGGCAGGAGATGGCCCTGGAGTGGGTGTTTTGTCTCTGCTGGGAGAATTATGTCCAGCTGAGCCACAGGAACTTGGCCACAGGTTTCTCCTGCTTCCAAGATTTGTTGGTTTGCATCTTTTTTCTGTTCCCCTGCTCAGTCTGGAAGATTTACTGGAGTTTTAGAGCAGAGGGAACAATGAGATGCTGCAGCCTGACCTGCTGTAGATCACAGGTAATGAGGTTTTATGCAGCTGCCCTTTTTGGAACTCCACGGTTTAATAAGCAGCATTTCAGTCCTCAGGAGGAGACACAATAATTTACCACCAGCTTAGAAAGGAAAGTCTGAGGTGTTTGCTCTGAAATGATGGTGTGGGGAGGACAACATGAGCCAGACCCTGGTGAGCTGAGTAGACCAAAAGAAATGAAGGTCTCTGCTAGTTTGATCAGCAGAAATGCTTTGCCAAGCCCAATTCAGTTGCTGTGAAGGTTAAGGGCACCTCCCAACAATCACAGAATTGCTGATGTGGGAAGGGAAATAAGCTTGTCCAGCCCTCCCACTCAAGCTGGCTCAGTTAGAACAGGCTGCTCAGAAACTTTTCCAGTCAGGGTTTGAATATTTCCAAGACTGAAGGCTTCACAGACTCCCTGGGCAACCTGTTTGGGTGTCTGACCACCCTCTCAGTAAAAAAAGCTAAAATAAATTGCTTAGATTTCAATGGAATTCCCCATGTGTTCAGTTTGTACCCATTGCCTCTGTCCTCTGGTACCCTCGAGGAGAGCCTGGCTCTGTCTCCTTTACTTCTTCCCATCAGATAATTATGTACATTGACAAGATCCCCCCTGGGCCTTCTCAGTGGCCCTTCATTGGAGTCTCTCCAGCATGCCCAGACCTCTGGATGTGTCTCACCTGTGCTGAGCAGAGCTCAGTGAGCAGAGGTCAGCACAGGTGACACTGAGCTCTGTCTGAGCTTTGCCAGCAGAATCATTTGCCAGGAGCTTCCCAGCTGGTTCTGGGAGCTGCCTCTGTTGTGCAGGTGCTACAGAGCTGCGCAGCTGAAGCTGGGAACCTGCATAGAATCTCATCCCAAAGGTGGGCTTTGGGCAGGGATTGTCCTGCCCAGCAGGATGTGCCTTCAGCTGCTGCTCAGAAATCCTTCCATCTCTTTCAGCAGGAATGATTGCCTGGCACAACATGCAAGGGGCGTGTGTTTGAATTCAGAGGGGCTTTATCTGAGGGCCAGGTTAAATACTTGCTTCTGACCTTGTCTTTTTCTGTCTTCAGTGCATCCACCGAGATGTAAAGCCAGAAAACATCCTGATAACAAAGCACTCGGTCATCAAACTGTGTGACTTCGGATTTGCTCGAATCCTGAGTGAGTGCTGCTACATACAGGGGTTGTTAACATGGGAAAGCTCCACTGCAGTGTAGGATCAGCCTTGCAAACACTCACTTACTTGTCTTTGCCTGATGCATCTGCAAATAGTCCTGTGTAAAGGCTGTTGTGTTTTCCCAGGGAAGCTCTGCTAGGGGCTGGGTTAGAGATCCCCAAACCTTGAAGGAATGAGCCCAGACACCACAGTGACAGGGATGTGTAAACAGCCTGAGCTCCCTGCTGGGCAGCTGAGCTGCTGGGGGTGCTGGCACTGGAGATGGAAGTTGGCCGTGGGCGTCTCGGAGCTGCCCAGCCGTTGTT
The DNA here is from genome assembly GCA_013396695.1 of Sakesphorus luctuosus. Taxonomy (NCBI): domain Eukaryota; kingdom Metazoa; phylum Chordata; class Aves; order Passeriformes; family Thamnophilidae; genus Sakesphorus; species Sakesphorus luctuosus. The sequence continues at coordinate 38,285 of VWZD01005269.1, forward strand.
TGTGCAATGCTGGAGACACAGCTGGAGTTCCCTGGCAGTCAGACCCCTCGGGCTGCCTCTGCAAACAATGCCTTCACATTTTCCGTTGGAAATAAACCCCTAGTCTGGTTTATTTTAGCTCCTGTTCAGACAAATCACATGGGCTCAAAGAACTGCCCACTGGCTGGTGCAGGGCCCGGCTGTGGAGCTCTGCACATTTTCATTTGGAGAAAAACACGGGCCTGAGTTTTGCCAGATCCAAAGAGTTTCCAAAGTGCAGGGTTCCACGAGTGGCGAGTGCCTCATCCCGTTCCTGCAGCCACTGCCTGCCCAGGAGGTGCCCGACACGTGTAACAACCGATGACAGCTCCTCTGCATCGCCTGACCCACATTTCCTCTCTGCTTCCCTCCTCCCCGACGCCAACCCAGCCGGTCCAAGTGACTACTACACGGACTACGTGGCCACGCGCTGGTACCGCGCCCCGGAGCTGCTGGTGGGGGACACGCAGTACGGGCCCCCCGTGGACGTCTGGGCCATCGGCTGCGTCTTCGCCGAGCTGCTCTGCGGGGCCCCCCTGTGGCCCGGCAAGTCCGACGTGGACCAGCTGTACCTGATCCGCAGAACGCTGGGTGAGTGTCCCCTGCAACGGCTGTCCCCGCGCCCTTGGCAGGACTGCAGCTTGCCCAGGTTCTGGGAATTGGTCTCTTCTCCCAGGCACTCAGCAATAGGACAAGGGGGCACGGGGGGCTCAAGCTCTGCCAGGGGAAATTGAAGTTGGAGAGCAGAAAAAACTTCTTTGCAGAGAGAGTGCTGAGGGATTGGAATGGGCTGCCCAGAGAGGGGGTGGATTCCCCATCCCTGGAGGTTTTTAAGGTGAGCTTGGCCGTGGCACTGAGTGCCATGATCTGGTAAAGGGAGTGGAGTTGGCCCAAGGGTTGGACTTGATGATCTCGGAGGTCTTTTCCAACCCAATCCATTCTGTGATTCTGTGATTCTATGGATGTGGCACTGAGTGAGAATCCACCACATCTTGATCCAAACCCACTGTGATCACCAGCCCATGGCACAAAGTGCCATGGGCTGGTGATCACAGTGGGGTTGGATCAAGGTTTGGATCCACAGTGACCACAGTGGGGTTGGACCAAGGGTTGGACTTGATGATCTCGGAGGTCTTTTCCAACCCCATCCATTCTGTGATTCTATGATTCTATGATTAATCAGGAGGCAGCAGGAGGTGAATTTACCCTATGAATCTCTCCCTTTAGTAAGTGCTTGTTTGAGATGTTCCTGTCCTTAAGGAGTTGGGATTTCCTGACATGACATGCCGTGTCCCAGTGGACCAGGCTGTGGAAGCAGGATCATGGCCTGCAGCCTGCCTGGAACCATCCCTCCACTCTCTTCAGTGGTGGCCTTTGGGAAGCTGAGTGTGGTGCTGGGCAGGTTAGGAAAGATGTGGGATGTGTCAGGTGACCCCTCCTGCTCCCTTGGGGGGCTCGGTGACTGCTGGGGTGGGGCAGCACAGGACCCCCTGCCTCTGCCCTTCACATCTTCACCTGCCTCCTCACAAGGCACTGAGGTGCCTGTATCAGAAAAGAGCAGGAATGTTGTACATAAAGGTGTGAAAGATCCAGGTATTTTTCAGGATTTGGTACCAAGCAAAGTGGTCAGTGAACAGTTGGATTCAATTCATCCCAGCTGTGGGGGTCTCGTAAGTGTGGCCAGTGCCTGTCAGTGGCTGTGCCTGGGAAAGGGACTGTGAGCATGCAGATTGTCTGTTCCATGGGTTTAACTTTATTCAGCAAGGAATTTTAGGAACCACTCTGGATTTATTTGTTAAATAAACGAGCCCTTATCCCTATAACACTTAAATTAATCTGGTCTTGTTGAGTCTGTTTGATCTTGCTGTGTAACATCTGATTTTGTATCTGTCAACAAACAACCCCCCAGTTTTAACTGAAATTTATTGGAATAAACTGAGACGTGTAACTTTTACTGAGCAGTTCATAAAACCAATGGCTTTAAACAGATAAGCTCCTTAGCTAGAAAAATAGTTCAACACCAACTGCTTCATCCTGCAGAATCCATTAATGCCAGGGTTAGAGAGTTCTAATTTATTTTTAATGTCAGGGTTTCAGCCTGAAGAGATTCCCATTGGATCCAGGTGCTGGACTGAGGTGCTGTTTTTACAGAGCAAAGCTCCTTGGTGGGAGCTGTGCCATTGTGGGGGTTGGCATTTTACTGGTTCCTTTGTTATGGATTTGATTTTAGCATTTTCCTTGCTCTGAGCTGCTCTAAGCTTCAAAAAAGCTGCTTTGGGGAAAAGCTACAGCATGTTCCTGGTGGGGCTGCACGTCAGCTCTTTTCTCTACAACATGCTCAGGGTGTCCAAAGAGAACATCACCAATATGGGTTGTTTTTCTGAAGCTGGAACACTTGTGGCCATGCCTTTCCCTCAGCACAGTCACACAGGTGTGGGATCCCTGATGGCCAGAATGGAGATTTATTGTCAGAAAGAACATTTCCTTGGCTCACTTGGTGGTATTGCATCTCTTTAGTTGTTCTCTTGGATGGCATCAGCTTTGTTAGAGGTTACAGCCTTGTTCAGTGCAGGCACTGGAAATCCAGCAAATTAATCCACCTTTGTTTCTTTCAATTCTTGGCTGAAGGGGATCTCATTCCCAGGCACCAGCAAGTGTTCAGCACCAACCAGTTCTTCAGTGGGGTGAGAATCCCAGACCCGGAGAGCATGGTAAGAGCTGCTTCAGATGCCCTTCCCTTGAGCCTCCTGCTAACCAGCCTCCCTTCCCCTGCAATCCACTCTGCAGTGCTAAGGAGACAGGCTGTTGGGACAGGGAAGTGTTCCTGCTTCCTTTTACCCTCGTGCTGCCAGCCTTGGAATTAGAGCTGGAAAAGCCTGGCACAGCTTCACTAGCCCTTTGCTGCACAGCGTTTTTCCCAGTCCAAAAGCTTTGCCCTCTACTTTGCCAGCATGCACCAGAGTATTATTTGGATGTGGCTGAACCCCTCTCATGACATTTTAATTTCTACACTATGTGAAAACAGTCAAAAAATGGTTAATCTCCACTCCTTCTCCCCATTTCTGGTGGCACAGCAGCTGATCCCCCACCCTCAGTAATGCCAGGCCTGTAAGCACATGGAGTGCCAATTGCAGTTTGTGAGGAACAGGTCACACTGCTCTGGAAAGCTGGGTCTCCATCCCCTGAGGAATGAAAACCTTGCTAACCTTGTGAGCACATTCATTTTTTTTTCTTCCAGGAGCCATTGGAAATGAAATTCCCCAATATTTCATACTCTGCTCTGTCTCTCATGAAGGTAAGAAAACTCCAGCCCTGCAGTGAGATGAGCAAATGGGGTCTGTGTCCCTTTCCAGTGAATGGTGTGAGCTGGGGGCTGAGTTATCAGAGATTCACTGAAGAATAGAGCTGGTTTCCTACCCCATGTGGTTGTAACTGTTCCTTGAGCCACAATTTCTGCTGCAACTGTGGCTGCCCCATCCCTGGGAGTGTCCCAGGCCAGGTTGGACAGGGCTTGGAGCAGCCTGGGCTGGTGGGAGGTGTCCCTGCCTATGGCAGGGGGTGGAACAGGATGGGCTTTAAGGTCCCTTCCAACCCAAACCATTCCATGATTCTGATTAATTGTTGCAATTGCTGGGTGTCAGCTGCTCCTCACGCTTCATGCTGACTGAAAAGCCACTCTCAGACTCCATTAACAAAATGATTAGCACATGTACCTGTGGGAACACTGGCGGGCTGTGGTGAGTAGCTGCAATGTGCAGGCCTGTTCCAAGAGTGTTTTGTGTGATCCTCCATCTTTTCTAAGGGATGCCTTCGGATGGACCCTGCAGAGAGGCAGAGCTGTGAGCAGCTGCTGCAGCATCCCTACTTTGACAGCTTTAGGGAGGCAGCGGATCTGGGGAAAGAACATGAGAAAACAGCTCGGAAACCAGCCAGGCCGACTCGGAAGCACAGGCCAGGGGTAACATTTCCACAGTGTTTAATGTTCTGTGCCAGAGGAGGGGCTGGTGCTTTGGTTTGACTCACGGGAGCTGGGCTGTGCTGGCAGTTCAGGATGGTGGACTGGTGTCAGTTTTATCCTAAGATAAAAACAAACCTCCTGGCTGGGGAGTAAATCACACAAACTGCATACTGCACTGTAGCTCCATGGGGCACTGGGGTAACAATCAGAATATCCAGGAATGCCCATTCCTGACAAAGAGTAGGAGAGCTGAACAAACTGGACACACTATCATGGCTGGTTTAATTTGGGATCTTTTTGGTCCTTTTGAATCCCAAGTTATGAAAGATGGAAAAACCCAGTTCTGTTTGTAAGTGCTGATGGGACGAGACCCCATACTCAGCTCCACGTTACTCCCCACACTGGGTGTTTCTGCAGCTGGGGCTGCAAAGCAAATTTCTCCCCGTGCCACTTCAGCCCTTCTGTACTCCATCCCAAGTGCCCACATGCAGCCTCCCAGTGCCAGTCATTCCCCACAGCAGCTGCAGGGCTGAGCTGGGAACAGGCAGGGAAGCTGGAGGTGAGGGATGAAGAGCTGCAATGTGTGATTTCCTGCATCAAACTGGGTTGCCTGTTCTGTTTCTATACCATGGGATACAACAGCAGTATTTTTCTTGCCCTGGATAACTGGAAGAAATTCCTTTAATGAGTTGATCTTGTTGCAGTCTGGTTGTAGAATCCCAGATCCATCACTCTTAGTATGAAAAGTACAGGATTACAGTAGGAATAGTGACATTTTTCCATATGAAAAAGGAAGTGTGTGCTTTATTCTCATTCCAGACAAATACACTCTGTGTGATTTTTCCTTCAGTTACAGCACCTGCCCCAGCTGACCAATAGTAACGTTCTCCCAGCTTTGGACAACAAGAAGCACTGCTGCAAAACAAGGAAATCCAACTACCACTTCCCAAACATCTGACCAGGTGGCAGACTCAGACTTGATTGTTCAAAGCTCAGGTCATTTGGGATTTATAAATGGAGGATTCTCGGTGGAAAACTAAATTACTGAATGTTATGGCATGTACAAGGTGAGTGCAGCCTGATGAGAGGCTGCCTGACTGCTCCAGGTCATTCTCAGCCTGCTCAGACACACCTGCCTTACTGCTGCAGGTACAGATCAGAGTATTGAACCTACTGGTAGTGACCCCACAGGGGCACAGGCACCACTCCCAGGAGAACTGATCAACAATAATCATGTTGTTTCTTTGGTCTTTCCAGAGTTTCTCCTACGTGTTTCATCCTTGCATTGAGGTCTGCTTTTATTTACTGATTTTGACAATAGTGAAGCCACTTGCTTGTAGTTACAGAAATTGTTTGCATCAAAACTAATTGTGAACATAATTTATAACATTGGCCAGACACAGGCAGGAATTCTACCTAAGCATTTGTATTAGAATGACTTGGGCTTGTGGAATCTCAGGGTGTCATATTGGGTTGATTTTGAATAAAAGAAATGTAGCTGCTTTTTCCAATTTACTGGATGTATTTTACTATGTAAAGTTTTGCTGCTGGGCAAGGAACATCCTTTTTTTACTTGAAACTGAGACCAAAAATGTTTTGTTTTCCCAGTACATTCTGTGTTCCACAACAGTCAAAGCCATTTCAGTGGGACAGGTGCCATGTCCTCAGATTGTGCCTGTCAGCCTTTTGTCTCCTTACACTGCGAGATCCATGTCTGAGCCAGCACTGTGGATCTGCTTTCTTGGAGTGGCTGCCTCAAACAGAGGAATTTGTCTAACCTCAAACAGAGGAATTTGACTTAAAATGCTGTGTTCTCCCTGAATCCTGGGGGCAGTTCTGGGTCCCCCAGACAAGAGAGACACTGAGGGGCTGGAGCGTGTCCAGGGCAGGGAACGGAGCTGGGAAGGGGCTGGAGCAGCAGGAGGGGCTGAGGGAGCTGGGGGGGCTCAGCTGGAGCAAAGGAGGCTCAGGGGGCACCTTCTGGCTCTGCAACCCCTGCCAGGAGGGGAGAGTGGAGGGGGTCGGGCTGTGCTCCAGGAACAGGGACAGGAGCAGAGGGCACGGCCTCAGGCTGGGCCAGGGGAGGTTTACATTGGATATTAAGGAAAATTTCTTCATGAAAGGGTTGTCCAGCCCTGGCACAGCTGCCCAGGGCAGGGGTGGAACCCCATCCCTGGAGGGATTTAAAAGCCCTGTGGATGTGGCATTTGGGGACACGGGGCAGTGGTGGCCTTGGCAGTGCTGGGGGAACAGCTGGATGATATCAGACAGCTTTTCCAACCTCAGCAATTCTTTAACTCTCTCATTTATCAGCTAAAGGACTGCACAGAGCTAATGTGGTCCAGTCAGCACGAGGGTGTCCCCAGGAGCTGCTGCTCCTCCACAAACAGCGTGTTCTGTTCAGTGTTCCAAGGGGGTGGCTCTGCCTGCCTTGTAGATCCCTCCGTTGAAACCAGACAACAGAAGTCAAAGTGTGGAGAACACAAAACAAAACTCATGACCTCTTTTATTACATCAGCTCCCACCGACTGGGTGGGATTCTCTGGGAGTGAACAGCCCTCGTTCCCACAGCACCGACACCCAGCACCGACCGCGCCCAGCACTGCAGCTTCATTCCCCACTGTCACTGTCACTGTCTCTTTATTTCTGGGCAATAATAGAGCTGAAAGCTGCTCACTGAGGTATTAACAGCTCGCTATGAACACAGGAAACAGATGATATGTACAGAAGCCTGCCTTCTCTGCTGCTGATCCACTACCTGGTTTAAGCTTAATAAAAATTCAGTGCATAATTTCTCCAAAGGACACATCCAGCTTTTTAGGCTGGACTGGGAGAGCTGGGCTTGTTTCCATGCCTGGCAATACAGCAGCACCTACAACTTCATTTATGCAACACATGATAAATACTAGGAAGTCACAGCTCAGTTACATGTCGTCGTGTTTATTCCAAATCCAGCTCCAGCTTCAGCTTGGGCAGTGCCTGCTGAAGGGTGTGAAAGGTCAGCTCCTTCTCTCTGATTCCAGGCAGGTCACTCAGATACAAATACTCAAGGTTCCTGTAAATAGTTAAAAAGAAAATGAGCAACAACTGTTTAACTGTTGACAGAAATTAGAGAAAGGATTATTCTACCACAGCCGTTTTATAGTATTTTAAATGGTGACTGGTTCTAATGGAAGTTTTTCATGGAGTGGGTGCCTGAGGTTTTTGGCTGCAGAGGGGCAGTATCCAACTGCTTCCCGTGCCCAAGGAGTCAGGTGTGCCCCGAGACCCTGAGGCACAGGAGGATGTCGGGACAGGGAGCAGCCCCACACATGGCACAGCCAGAGTGCAGCCCCTCCACCCAACCCAGTCCCAGAGCTGCCAGGGAGCAGCGTGCCAGGGAAGCGTCCGTGGCTCACGTACGTCAGCTTGTGAAGGGCAAGGATGCCTCTGTCTGTGACATTCCCACAGGAGATGATCTTCAGCTGGAGGAGACTCTTCTGCAGGTTGTTTGTCTCGCTGAGCCTCTGCAGACACTCGTCCTGGATGTACATGCACTTCTCCAGCCTGATATCCGTAACGTGCTCCAGGCCATCTGCAAACATAAAAACAAGGATTTGCCTCAGAATGCAGTTAAGTTCTGCCTCCCAAACCACCCAGCCACCCATTCCTTTATACAGTGGGGTGTAATTAATCTCCCAAGTGCCTCTGTGGTACTTCAAATAAATGAAAACACTGGGGTTTGTATCCTTTTGGTAAGATTTGAAGAGGTTTGACAAGGGCACATCACAAAAACACTACAAGTTTGGGTGATAAACAAAGACTCTGACAAAGAAACAGGCTCATGCTGGAAATTTAGGGTCCTCAGCTATGAGAAAACTGTCTGTTGCCCATTTTGGTTTCTGTTATTTAAAGGAGGCCTGAAATATTTTTTAATCTTTTGCAAGAAGCCAGGTGGTTGCTTTTTGTCTTTGAAGACATGTTATATATGTATAGACCTGGAGAACAAGCAGAATTACAACTTCAGAGACACCAAAATCATCGCTTGGTGTAGAAGAAAAAGAGCATTTATAGTGCTTTTTGCTGCCAACTACTTAACTCTGAACTCATCAAAATTCATGGCACTGCCTTAGTGCTACAGACACTTCAGGCAAGGGCTGATGAAGTTCCTAATCACACACCTCCAGCAAAACCTTAGGAACTCGCAAATATTTGTAGAACTATTTTAGAACAACAAAAGATTTATCTTGCTAAGGAAAGAGAAAACGATGCAGTTATGGATACTTTGAGGCAACTGAAATGAAGAGCATTAGGAACAATGTCACATTACCCAGGTAGTCAAATCCTCTGTACATGATGCAGGAGTCGGTGGCATTGATGGCTTCTATCTTGTGCTTGCCCAGGGGCCCCGTGGGGAGCCCGTTGTAGTCCTGCTGCCACTTGGGCGAGCCCTGGAACCGCACCAGGGCCCCGCAGCGCAGCAGCCACTCCGAGGCCGCCCGGTCGGGGCCCACAGCCTGGATCCGCTCGTAGTCCACCCTGCCACACACACAGAGCACCCGCAGGGGGGGATGTTAGCCCCTTGGCAGGAATAACGCTCCACAGCAAGTATCTGCTGATGTCTGAGGTAAGGTGGCATAAAACCAAGGATGTGATTTACTGGGTTACATGTAATTGTTTGGGTTGTGCTGTTCTTAGTCTGGCATGGGAGTTTGGAAACTTGTTCTAAATGTTTTTGGCAAAAAAAAAATAATGCAAATGCAACTGGACTTAACCCCCCTCAGCTGGACCAAGGGTTGGACTTGATGATCTCAGAGGTCTTTTCCAGCCCAGTCAATTCTATGATTCTATGATTCATTGTTTCTTTCCATGTCTATAAGGAGAGGAAAAAATCCACCTTCCTCTTCCCAGAGATTTTACAACTGCAAATTTCTCTCTCAAACATGAAGTAGAAACCTCTTGAAGTCTGTCACATGTATGTCATTCCTGAAGCCTTTTTACGGAATCATGGAGTTGTTAGGCTTGGAAAAGACCTCTAAGATCACCAAGTCCAACCACCAACCCAGCAGCACCACCACATTCACCACTAAAACCTGTCCTCAAGTGCCACATCTGCAGGTTTTTNCATTCCATGATTCCATGGGAACTCTACCACGGCCCTGGGCAACAATTACAGTGTTTCCAAAAAGCCACACTTCGACAGTGGTTAAACTCCCTGGGCCCATCCAGGATGTATTTCCCAGTCTGGTGGGGAATGCTGAGGGCAGACACAGAGCTGGAAGAGGCTCCTGCCTGGTTTAGTTTCAGCAATCAGCTACAACACACAACCCTCCCCACACAGCCGGAAGACAACAGGCAAAACTATCAGCTCCTGCAAAAGTTATGGGTAAAGTTTCACAGCTAAAGGTTTTCTCTTTCAAAAGTAAACGTGAATCCCTCCTGTGGCTCAATCACTGTCAGTGACAGGTTGTTTTGATGCCGTTCTGAGTAAGCAAAGGGGCTCCGTCCTGCCACAGGTTTGAATTGAATGAGTTCTGGGGTGAAAGAAGAGCAGGATTTCGGGAGAGAATCCGCGTGGCCACTCCAGAGGGGGCAGAGCACACACCTTGCTCTGGAGGGTCACAGCTTTGGCATGGAAAGCGGGTACGGGGCGGCCCCTGCCAAGCACCGACATGCAATCTGGGGGGAAAGAAGAGCATCAAGGATAAAAACATCTCCGCAGCGCAGGGACCTGATCATCTCTCACAAACCACGCCGTGCATTGCCGAGACCTGACAATCGCCCACTGCCAGCGACTCACTCTTACTTGTTGAACACGGCGTTCAGCCACCCCCAGAAGGCTCTGCCGCTGCCCGGCGGCGCCGGCGGCCTTCTCACGAGTGTCCGCAGCACCATCATCGCCTCCCTGGCGAAGGCAGAGCGAACAGCGAGCTGATATTTGGGCCGGCAGCAGCAGCTGCAGCAGCCGCAGCGCTGCCCGGGCCGCGCCCCCCTCCAGGCCTCACCGCGGCCGCGGGCGGGGGATCCGTCACCGCCCCCGGGCTGCCCCCAGGGCCGGTCGCGGCACGGCTCTGCGAGGAGGAGGAGAGGAGGAGGAGGAGGAGGAGAGGAAGGAGGAGAATGAGGAGGAGGAGGAGGAGGCGGCGGCGGGGCGGGCGCTCGGCCCAAGATGGCGGCGCTGGTGAGGGCGCACGGGCCGGGCCGGGCTGGGGCGCTGTGGCGGCTGCGGGGCCGGCGGTGGCGGAGGTGAGGGCCGGGCCCGCTGTCCTCCTGCATCCCCAGCCCTACAGCCGCCATAGCCCCTTCCCCTCTCTCCTATGTCCCCTCTCCCCCCTACCTGCTCCGTCCACTTCCCCTATTTCCCATCCCCTTTCCCTATCCTGATCCCCTATCTCGATACTCTTCCCTTTCTCCTATCTCCTGTTCTCCTCCCCTACTCCCTAGTCCTTTTTCCCTTTCCCCTGTGCCCTATATCCTCTATATTCCTTATGTCTCCTTCCCCTCTCTCCTATACCCCCTCTCCCCTATATCCTCTATCCCTCTCCCCTATTCCCTGTATCCCCTATCCCCTTCCCTTATCTCCCATCCCCTTTCTGTGTCCTGATCCCCTATCTCTATCCTCTTCCCACTCTCCTATCTCCTTCTACTTCCAATCCTTTCGCCCTATCCCCTATCTCCTATATTCCCTATATCCCCTTCCCCTCTTCCCTGTATCCCATCCCCTTCCACTATCTCCTATATCCCCTATTCCCTAAATCCCCTATCCCCTATCTCCTCTTCCCTTATCTCCCTTCTCCATGCACCGTCCCAAACACCATCTCTATTCTCTCTCCCTTCTATCTCCTATCCTGTTCCCCTACTCCCTATGCTTCTCTCATTTCCCCTATCCCCTGTATTCCCTACATCCATCCTTTTCCCCTTCTGTCCCCTATCCCATTCCCCTACTCCTTTATCTTTTCTTTTCCCCTGTTCCCATCCCCTGTATTCCCTATATCCCCCGTATTCCCTACATCCCCTGTATTCCATATATCTGCTGTATTCTCTATATCCCCTGTATTCCCTATATCCGCTGTATTCCCTATATCCCCTGTATGCTCTGTATCCCGTCCTCTATATTCCCTCTATATTCTGTCCCCTATTCCCTGTATTCCCTATATCCCTTGCCTTCTATATCCCCTGTATTCCCTGTATGTTCTGTCCCCTATATTCCCTGTATTCCCTATATCCCCTGTCCCCTGTATTCCCTGTATTCCCTATATCCCCTGTCCCCTGTATTCCCTATATGTTCTGTCCCCTATATTCCCTGTATTCCCTATATGTTCTGTCCCCTATTCCCTGTATTCCCTATATCCCTTTGTCCTCTATATCCCCTGTAGTCCCTGTATCCCTGTATTCCCCATATCCCATCTCCCCTCTCCCATCCCTGACATGGTGTGTGTGTCCCTGCAGCACGTTCTCGGTGGCCGTGGTGGGCGCGGGCATCGTGGGCCTGGCGGCGGCGCGGGAGCTCATCCGGCGTCACCCGGCGCTGTCCTTCGCCGTGCTGGAGAAGGAGAAGGAGCTGGGTATGGAGCAGGGCAGGCTGTGCTGGGGCATCGCTGCCGGAACCTCGGGATTCCATGGGCATCCCTCTGAGGGGTGGTAACTGCGGGAGAGCACCTGTGGGAGTAGCTGTGGGAGAGCACCTGCCCTTGGCACCGACGTGGGGCATGGCTGTCCCATCCCTGGAAGTGTCCAAGGCCAGGCTGGATGGGGCTTGGAGCAACCTGGGACAGTGGAAGGTGTCCCTGCCCATGAGATGGTCTTTAAGATCCCTCCCGACCCATTCTGGGATTCTCTGATGATCCTCTCCTTGGGAACAGCATCCATTTCCTGGCACTGCTGGTTTTACCCTGATGTAAAATTCCCTCCTCCTAAGGACTTGTCCTTCAGTGGAGCTGCAGAGTTGTCCTCGGGCTGTGCTTCGCTGCTGGGACTCCAAATCAGGGTTTGAAGTTAAAGGACTCCTGGATGTTCACTGTGTGAGAGCTCCAGGTCCCACTCCTGGCTCTCCAGGTCTCACTCCTGGCTCTCCAGGTCTCACTCCTGGCTCTCCAGGTCTCACTCCTGGCTCTCCAGGTCCCATTCCTGGCACTGCAGGTCCCACTCCTGGCTCTCCAGGTTCCATTCCTGGCACTCCAGTTCCCACTCCTGGCACTCCAGTTCCCACTCCTGGCACTCCAGTTCCCACTTCTGGCTCTCCAGGTCCCACTCCTGGCTCTCCAGGTCCCACTCCTGGCTCTCCAGGTCCCATTCCTGGCACTCCAGGTCCCACTCCTGGCGCTCCAGGTCTCACTTTTGGTGCTCCAGCAGCACAGGAGTGTCTAGAGACAGGACAAGGAAGGTGAACAACTGCAGTGAGGAGCAGTGCAGGTTGTAGCACAGCAAGGGCAGGTCCTGCAGGGAGCTGGAGGAGCCCCAAGGGATGGATGCATTTGATTTTAAAAACCAGATTTCTTAAAATTAATTTTATCATGTAAAATGTTTTGGTTGATTCCCCTGCTGTTGGAGAAAAAGCCTAAGATTTTTTTTGCTTTTTCCTGTTGATCAAACACATTGTAAGATGGGATGGATTATCATTAACCAGGTCGTGCTGTGTCAGTGTTTCTCTAACCTTTTGAGACCAAGGGAGGAATTCATTGTGTTTGCTGTGCAGTTACTCATTTCAGCATCTCTTGTAACCCTGAAATAAGGCAGGACCTCAAATAACTCTCTTCTTAGGCAGCTGAAGTGATTAAGTGTGAACAAATGTATTTTAATAATGTTTTTTCCTTTCTCTCCAGCTCATCACCAGAGTGGACATAACAGTGGTGTGATCCACAGTGGGATTTACTACACCCCTGGCTCCCTGAAGGCCAAGCTGTGTGTGCAGGGTGCAGCCCTCTGCTACCAGTACTGTGACCAGAAGGGAATTCCATACAAACAGTGTGGGAAGGTATAGGAATTCCTGTGTCCTTACCTTTGGAAACTGAGGCTGTACAATGTATGGCATTGGCCTGGTTGTGGTCTTTGCCCCAGAGAGATGAGTTTCTGCAACACTTACCACCTTCAGGAGGAATATCCCCTTTGTTTTGTTGTTTCCAGCAACTCAAATCTGTTTCTGTTCTGGGTCTAAATAATGATTAGCCTTATCTGTGGGCTGAGTTGGAATATGATCATAGAATCATGGAATCATAACTTCTCCACAAGGGGCAGCACTGATCTCTCTGGTCACCAGGGTCAGCACCCAGGGAAGGGCTGGAGCTGTGCCAGGGCAGGGACAGCACCCAGGGAAGGGCTGGAGCTGTGCCAGAGGAGCTTTAGGTTGGATCTCAGGGAAAGGTCCTTCCCCCAGAGGGTGGTGGGCACTGCCCAGGCTCCCCAGGGCAGTGGGCACGGCCCCAGGGCTGCCAGAGCTCCAGGAGGGTTTGGACAATGGGACAGGGCCAGGGTGGGATTGTTGGGGTGTCTGTGCAGGGCCAGGATTTGGATCAATGATCTCTGTGGGTTCTTTCCAACTCAAGGAGTTCTCTGATCCTGTGGTCCCAGGTAATGGTGGGATCCAAGTCCCATGGAGGGCCACCTGTAGCTCCAAGGCCCACACAGACTTTCAGTACATGCTTACCAAACTTGCTGGCTTATCAGGCTCTGAAAAGTCACAGGGACTTGAAAACTACCCCAGATGTGCCCCAGCATCATGTGCACATCCAGTGCCTGACATGCTGGGGACAGAGAGGTGGCTGCACTGGTTCAGACTGGGCTCTCCTCAGCCCTTTATCCTGGTTCTGTGTGGCTGCACTGTTTCAGACTGGGCCCTCGCAGCTCTGTATCCTGTTTCTGTGTGACTGCACTGGTTCAGCCTAGGCTTTCCCAGCTCTGTATCCTGGTTCTAATGGCTGCACTGGTTCAGACTTGGCCCTGTATCCTGGTTCTGGGTGGCTGCACTGGTTCAGACTTGGCCCTGTATCCTGGTTCTGAGTGGCTGCACTGGTTCAGCCTGGGCTCTCCCTGCTCTGTATCCTGGTTCTGGGTGGCTGCACTGGTTCAGCCTGGGCTCTCCCTGCTCTGTATCCTGGTTCTGGGTGGCTGCACTGGTTCAGCTTGGGCTCTCCCTGCTCTGTATCCTGGTTTTGGAAGTGTCTCTAAGCAGACACCTAAGAAGGAATAAGAAATAACAAGCAAATTATTAATTCTCCAAGCTTCCAACCATTTTAACTCAGGATCTGTTCTGAGCCTGAGCTGCTCTGTCTGTGGTGACTCTCAATGAATTTCTCTTCCAAGTGGCTTTCCAATAAAACCTTTTGCATCAGAGCACACTCTGAGGAGCAGTTCCAGGGATCAACAACCTACTGCAAGGGGTTACATCATTGTGGAAGTGGCTCCTACAAACTTCCTCCAGTGGCCCCTGGCCCTTGTGTTGGAGGAGGTGGCAAACTGCAGGTCTGGGCTCACACTCTGCAAGCTGCACATAATTTTATATCCCCTTCTGCCCCAAAATCTTCCCTCCCAACTGGTGAGTCTTAGTCTGCTGTCATTCCTCTTGGAACTCCTCTTTTTCCTGGCTCTCCCCATCCTGAATTTGTGCTCTGAACCATTTCTAGCCTGCTGTGTCTTTGTTACACGATGAGGACAGGGCTGTGCAGGGCATTCCAAGTGGGGTTAGACCTTGGAGTTTCACAGTGAAATAGGAGAGTTCTCTGTATTATCCCATATCCTTTTCCTGGTTGTTCCTGTTATTCAGTTAAGGGATTTTCAGCCATCACTAAGCTGCTGTTTCCCTGGGATTGTCCCTCCTAACCCCAAGTCTTGGCCCTGAGTGACACCTTTGAAGTTGAATTCCATCATTTTATATGTAAGGCTGAGAGTGCTTTTTGATATGATCCTCAACTTGCACCAGGGGAGGTTTAAATTGAATATTGGGAAAAATTTCTTCATGGAAAGGGCTGTCCATGAAGTGATGCCCATCCCTGGAGGGATTCACAGGCTGTGTGGGTGCCAGCCCTGCCCTGGCTCTGTGTTTTGCTGACTGCTGTGCCCTGTTGTCTTTTCCCAAGCTGATTGTGGCCGTGGAACAGGAGGAGATCCCCAGACTCAAAGCTCTGTATGAGAGGGGGCTGCAGAACAACGTCCCAGGGCTGAGACTCATCGGAGCCAAGGAGATCCAGGCCAAGGAGCCCTTCTGCAGGGTGAGGGATTTGCCTGCTTTGAATGAGCCTGTAGGGTCTCAGCTTCTCAGGTGACAAGATTTCATCAGTTAACATAAGTATGCCTCTGGCCTTGAGGTAATTTCCATGAGTGACAAGTTCAGAAGAGCCTAAACATTCCTTCTCATCTCTGAGTGTGGATTTGGATCCAGTTTCAGTCCACTGTGGTTGTTGTGTAGCATTTCTCAGCCTGTTTGTTTTCACAGCAGGAGAAAAGTGTGGAGTTTCTGGAACACAGATTTGTTATTGTTTAATATACCTTTGTTTCAAAGGAAAACCTGGATATAAATTCCCTGTGCAGTTTCATCTGCCATCTTGCTGTTGGTGTGTGGTTGTAGGCACAGACAGAAATTTTCTGGGAAGTAATATTATTTTTTTATCTTATTTTTCTTGTAAACATTTTGTGTCTGCTCCATAAAATCATAGAATCCCAGAATTATAGAATGGATTGGGTTGGAAAAGACCTCCAAGATCATCAAGTCCAACCCTTGGGCCAACTCCAGTCCCTTTACCAGATCATGGCACTCAGTGCCATGGCCAAGCTCAGGTTAAAAACCTCCAGGGATGGGGAATCCACCNAGCCTCTCCCCATAGCACTTGTGCTCCACTCCCTTCTCCAGCCTCGTTGCTCTTCTCTGGCCCTGCTCCAGCCCCTCAATCTCTTTCCTGAACTGAGGGGCCCAGAACTCAACACAACACTCTTGGCATGTTCAAGCTCCAGCTGAGCCAATGTGGAGGCAGCAGCTCTCCCTTCTGGTGGCAGTGCACATTATTCCAGGTGAAACATTCCAGCCCTCACTCTTCCTCTGTGTCTTTCCTGCCCTTGCAGGGTCTGATGGCACTGGACTCTCCATACACTGGCATTGTGGATTACAAACAAGTGGCCCAGTCCTATGCTGAAGATTTCCAGGAAGCAGGTGGGACAATCCTGACTGATTTTGAAGTCACAAGCATAGACATGGCTAAAGAAAGTCCTCCAGGAAGTGAAGATGGTAAGGGAAGGGGTTTTAGCCCTCCATTTACTACAATCCTGCCAAAGATTGTTTAAACTGAAATGACATTTCTGAACCTTTCTGTCTCCCGGGGAGGAGAAAAAGGCAAAATCATGTTAGTGAGAGTACTCAGCAAACTTATTTGGGTTTTTTTGGCAGGCAGGTGACCCTTCAGCTGAAACATTTGAAGCTGATGGAAGAAAGTGATGCTAAACTTGAGGACTAAGGTGGTTCTCTCCCATTAAATCAGATTTATCTGAATCCTGCATATGAATTCTTGTGATAGTGATTTTTCCTTAGGTTGGAACACTGTTGGGAGAGTAAAAACCCCCTATTAATTCATAAATTATGTCCATCAACATCAATTATGACAACAGTAGTTGTTCCATGACTTGAAGATATTCCAAAGGAAAAACCCTGCATGGTGACAAGCTGCTTGTTCTGTCAGTTCTCTGTTCTTGCTTTATTAATTCCTTCTCTTGTCCAACTCTATTTCAGGACTGAAATACCCAGTCATTGTTAGGAGCAAACAGGTAAGAATAAAGCAGGAGTTTTAATTCCTTATAGGAAGATGCTTCTCCTTAAGTTTTTTTTTTCCCTGAATCCTGGTGGGTTCATCCCCTCCAAAACAAAGTTAAGAAGCTGCTGTGGCATAAAATGATCACTGTCATCTAAGCCAGGTTTAATAAAACAGCTGCAATCAGCTCTTAACGAGGAGCATGTTCAAATTTAATAATAATAATAATAATAATAATAATAATAATAATAATATAATGAAGTATAACTTTCTGCTGCCTGACTTGTGTTTAACTTTTGTCTCTGCTTTATTTGCACAATCTCCTGCTTGTTTTTCCAAGGATTCCGTTTATGACTTATCCCTTTGGTGACAAACACCTGTTTTCCCGTTTGCTTTTGGGCTTTGGCATCTATAAAATGATAAGGAGGCATTTTATTGTCATTTTATGGGCAGGAAGCCACAGGTGCAGGTACAGGTGGTGTTCCTGCAATGTGCAAGCAGGGAATTGACCTCTTCACCTTCAGGAGGGAATATCTGGACAAAAAACAACCTCAAAACCCCTCCAGTATTTTTTATATTTAATTCTGCTGCTTTTTTTCTTCTCTTTTTGCGCTTTCATTAAAAAGTAGCTTCTAAAATCTGTTAATATTCCTTCACCAAATACTGGTATTTTTTGATGCAAATATGAAAGAAAATTAAAGAAAACACCCCATGGTGTTTGAAAATCAATACTGTGAGCCAAATAAATAGGTCATAGTTTTTGATCTGATTTATTTATTGAGGTGTTTAGATATTTAGCAGCTCTGCATGTCTGTGTGCTGTGAATGTTTGGATAAAAATGGCAATGTTGCTGCTTCCACCACGTGTGGGGAAAAATCAGCTTCATTTAACCAAACATGGTTGGGTTTTTTTCCTGGATGGGTTTTTTTGAGTAGATGATAGCAAGAAACACCTTGAAATAAAGAACTGCTAAGAAGCTTTTTGTCTTTTTAGCAGCAAAGATATTTATTGGCAACATTGGAGGCAAAGCCAGTTCTTACTGGGCAAAAACTTGCCTGGTTTGTTTGTGTAAAATAAGCCATTTATACAGTTTTGGGGTCATAGTTACACGTTTTAATTTCCATATTAATGACTGGGTGAAATCTTGAGCTTTGTTTTTGGCTTGAAGTTTGGGTGGTGTCTCCTGACTTCATTCCTTGGGTGCTCTTGAAGCATCTTCATCACTGTTGGACTTTGCCTTTTCTTTGTTCAATGCCATGACCTGTCAAACTTGTGAAATCTTGGCTTTGACTCTCCCAAATCTTGGCTTTGAACTCTCCCAAATCTTGGCTTTAACTCTCCCAAATCTTGGCTTTCACTCTCCCAAATCTTGCCTTTAACTCTCCAAATCTTGCCTTTGACTCTCCCAACTCTTGCCTTTGACTCTCCCAACTCTTGCCTTTGACTCTCCCAACTCTTGCCTTT
>VWZD01005271.1:0-30514 GCA_013396695.1 Sakesphorus luctuosus
GTAAACAGTAGGTCTAGTGGGGATGTAGTAGGTCCATGTAGTATGTTTGCAGATTTGAGCAGGTATCTTGGAGCTCACAGTTGGAAGAACTGGTGGACCAATCAGAAAAAATCCAGACTGAAGTAACAAAAATTACTTGAATAGAAACACCAATAGGATTGATTTGCAGGAAGAGCAGATGAAATTACATTCTTTAAAAGGGAAAAGACATGGAAAGATACTGCAGTTTCCAGAACCTTGTGAGGAGTGATGGAGCACTCTGTCTCCCTATCTGTAGCAGGTGGAACAAGCAGTTGCATCCCTAAACAGCAGCAAGCTTAGACAATAGGAAAATCTTTTTGTAGTGACGCAAGAGTTTGCTGGGGGCATTGTGAAGAGGCAGTCCCACCATTGTAGGTCTTTCAAATGACTTAGAAGTGACCTTTGGATAAAAAGATGAATAACCTTTCAACACCGTATCTGTGTATAGTTGACATGTACCACAATCAAGTAGCAGTAGAACTCCTGCTTTCTAAGTAGCTACACTAAACCACTCGATTTTACTGCAGATTCTCTATACTATCTCCAATGCCAAAAAAGGAGACTAAGCTGCTGCCAAAATACAGGAAACTGGTGAGATTTGATGGTGTGGGGTTATGAGGATTCATTCTCCCTTTACATTAATCTTGCAGAGGCAGGATTTGCTACAGAGCCAGGGTGTGCAAGAAACACAAATTGCACTATGGCAGAGTCTCAAAGAACCAATGCCCAGCCTTCTGCCATGAGGGCACAACAATTCTAGCAGTTCTCATTGCCCCGCCTGTTTTTCTGGGTAGGATCCTCCCCCCTCATTTGGTGACTATGTGTACTTTTCCCATAAGCTTTCTTCCCTGCATTACACAGATAGTGAGCTAGAAAACACAATCAGAGACCAGCTGCTGTTCTTTTATTGCACAGGAGTGTCACTCACTTCCACAAGTGAAGAAAGAAAATTATGTGGTCTCTGTCTCCTGACAAGCACTCACTATTCAGCTCTGCAGTGTGCAGGTTAATGCTCCCTCTCTCTTGAAATCCTGTTTCCAGCAGCATTATCCTTCCACGTTTGCGTTGGTAACATTAGCACCTCCAGATTTCCTCCACCCACTTGACACATCTAAGAGCTGCCTATAGAAGGTCAATACAAATCCAACTGTACACCCTCTCTTTTCAAGAGAATGATAAGAGCTAATATTTCATAATCCAGGCATGAATTACTTTATAAATAATTACACCTACTTCTGGTAATTCAGTGGGGTCAGTACACTGAATTACACTTTCTGCACTGTTAACAACTGCATTACTCTAAAGAACTCATTATACAACCCATTAAAGGTGCCGCCAAAAAGCAGGAAAAAGACATTTTCTCAAGATGGAACACACATGGATTTCAGTCTTGTCATGCACTACTGTGAAGTCCCTGGGCAGCAGAAGGGGCTTGTAGGCCGCTTATTGCAGACAGTAGATTTTACTTCACTAAATATGGTTATTTCCTAATCTATTGTCCCTCTATACCTTCAGCACTTGGTTAATATCCACAAGGAGGAAAGATAGAGATGCAATCTGTAATTTTTTCTCCATGTGACCAACATACTTAAATCACCCCTAAGATTCTCAAAACTAGCTTCACTTTGTCTTTCTAGGTGAGCACTTTGCCAATGTTATAAAAGTTTGAAATAGCTGTTTGGCACCGAAGTCCACAGGTGTAAATGGAACTAAATAATCAGTCACCATGAGTGAGGTAAGGAGTCACTGCATTCAGTTTCTATATGACAGATACTGTGCAGTAGAATGGACATGCAAAATGGCTTTTACACAGTGCAAAGAAACAGCAACTAATTTGAATAAAACAGCATAAAGTAAGATGCATGCATGTACGTCTACATGCAGACACACAGATCTTTTATAAGAAGGATTCCTAACAACTGTTCCCATCACTTCTATAATATACTTATCAAAATGTAAAAACAAGCAACAGCAATGGCTTACAACAAAGGGCGATGGGGGCTGCTGCTGTACAATACTCAGGTATTACCAGCCTAACAGAATACCTGCGAGGTCCTGTTAAAGTTTTATGTGGGTATCCATATGTACATCAGCACAAACGCGTTATAAAGGTGCTCATTCCTACCATGTGTTGAACACATTCCTAGCTGCCCAGGCCCATATGCCTACTCCAGACAACACAATTAATTCAAGGACTTCTAAAGGCAAGTGGAGTTTGTCAAGTATGACATGAGTTGCTCCTGGGAACTCTTTTGGGTTTTTGACTGGTTTAGGTGCTACATACTTGGAAAGGATAGACAACGTCTGAGACAAGGCTAAATTTCAGAGATAACTTCCTCTACTCTTTAACTTTACCAGTACACGTTATATGAAAAATACACATGAAGAAACTGAAGTAAAAATGAAGAACAAATCAAGAAAAGACAGATGTCTTCCGACCCCCAAAGCTTATTCTAAGACTTTAATTCTTTCACACCAGACCACAGGACCATTGCATTTTGCCTCAAGACACTCCATGACTCAGCTGTTGAAAGACAAGCAACAGACAAAAGGCAAGAAAAGTGAGAGAGAAACATCAAGCTGAGATTCTCTGAGAGCCTTGACTTCATAGCAACACACTTCAACACTCTTTTCCATCTTTACCATTGGCTTTTGGGTGATTCCAGAAACACAGAGAAATGAAGAAGCTTTGACCCCTCCTCAGCCTTTTACTAAGGAAGATGCTACAAAAGTTTTACTCATCTTTATGTCCTCTGTCTTTTCACACACAAGAATTACTGCTCCAAGCACTCCTAATGCTGCATCTCATGCTAGGGGGATTACACAGGAGTAACAGGGATCAAGAAAATAAGGTAACATCTTGAAAACTTGGCAGAAAAAAAAGGTTTCTAGGGCTCAGTTATTTGCAACAGGTTGTTAGCTATTGCTTTCATCCACTCTAGTGCCACTCAGTGTAAGTGACAGATGACCCTTCTTCACTATTTATTCATACCTCTGGAAATTATATTAATGATGTTTCAACAACTGGCAGCCACAAGCTACCTACAAAAAGTCTAGCATTACTGAGAGCAACACAAGACCCCTTGCCTTCCCTCAGACATTAGAAGCACAAGGAGCTTGCAGTAGATGCTACTGCAGAGTTTCCCACAGCTCACCAACAACAGATTCCTGTGCTGTCACCTGTCCAATGTATTAGAACAAGGGTAGGATAGAGGGAGCATGGACTACCTACCACATAACCAATGTACCATGCTTCCCTACTTTCTCCATTTCTGTGCCAAAACAATTGCTTTTTGAAAGCTACCCCACTTTAACTTAGGAATAAGACAGCCTCATGGGAATTTCTATACTTGGCTTTTCATGCTAGGTCAGTTGTGCCTGATCCTATATGCCACTTGGGCTGATGGGAGCATTATGTCACAGCTTCAGGGGATTTTCTGCTTGCCTTTTTGCTGAATACCATAAGTAACAATAGCAATAACAGGTATCAGGTGGCTGCGGTCCCCTGCCAGGTATTGCTGATGCCATGCTGGCATGCAGTCAGCCATCAGAAGCAAAATTGAGCTCACATGCACAGAAGGGCAGGGCTTTGTGTTCCCTCCTGAAGAGAATGTGCTACTTACACTGTGCCTTATGCTTCCCCAATTCTTGCACTAACAGTATACGAGTTGGATATACTTTATTTGCCTGTGCCCTTCACAACAGCACTGGAGCACTTCTGACAAGGCCAGAGTTTTGGCATCTGACTCAGGTCAGATGGGATTGGCTACAGATGCAGTCTCTCTACCCAGCTAAAAAATTATTTTTTTTCCAGTTGCATTCACCTCCAGCTGCCCCTTAATGAGCAGTAGCCCATGTCACACTCCTGGTTCTCTCCTTGCCTACATCAGCGAGTGTGACACCACATGATGGAATAGCCCATAATGGCAGAAGGTGACTAACAGGCACATAGGCACTGGTTTGGTTTTTTCTGGTTCCACCAACCTCTTCCCAAGGAAGCAGTATCAGAACACATGCTTTGCACAACACAACATCCTGAGCAGTACTTTTGCTGAGAGTGAAAAAGGATCACCAGGCAGCATTAGCTACAGTTTATGCTTCTCCTTCTTTTCAGAAAGTGTTTTTAATGCCTTTGTCTTGTTAAAATGGCCAGGGAAGAGAAGTCATAAAGATTTCTTGCTGCTGCTGCAGAGATTAAGAAGTTCACATTGCATCCTCTGCACATCTGGTTTTTCGGAAAGTATGAAAAAAGACAAAACTGAACAGAAAAACTTATATCAATGACCGTCCTCTATATCAAGTGTTTTCTATATGCACAGGGAGGAAAGCAGGCCTTAAGAAAAATAATTATTGTCCTGCACTGTTTTGCTGATCTGGGAAAGGCAGAAACAACACACATGGACTACTGAAAATGAGTTTGGTGCTTTCAGTTGTTCCTTTATGTCTGGTGAGAAGTCCTCCCCAAGGACGTATCTCAGAAGAGCTGAGGACTTCTCCAAAGATAATAGGAAGCTGTGACAGTTATGGCAAGACCTGCAGTGAGTTCAGTCATGATAACAAGAATTCTTCAAGGACACCCCACAGCACTCTGGCTATATTGTTGTCATGACTAGGTATTGATAGCCTTCAGCTTTGTATCAGCACAATGCAGAATGTTGTTTCTTCTTCTGTCTATAATGAAATGCTTGCTGTGCTACTTACTGCTGTTAAACATTTGCCTTTCCCTGGAAATCTCAGCACAGTCACCAATCCATTATTTGATGAAGTAGTACTCAATATACTAACAGAAAAAGAAAAAGAACATTTTAAACTCTATGGAACAAAAAACCTGATAATGCCAAACTTCATTGTAACATACATAATAATAATGAAACAGGCTTTTTTCCACACAGATGATATTAAACATTCAAGAACAAATTCAGGAAACTCCCGTGCTTTTGTCAACAGTTAGTCATGACTACATTTTACATAAGGAAGACTAGTAAATATTCTCATAGCCACAGAAAAAGAGATGTTAAAAAGCAAATGTGAGAGATTGGAACAAGCAGAAGACGACTTAGAAACTCCTACTTTTTCTATTTTCTTGTGTTTTTGAAGAGCACATGTGTTGGTAATGCTGCTCCTTTAAGAAGCACTTCCAGCAAAGGGGAAATAGACATAGTTTCTTTATGAATTTTAAGACAGTTCTCATTTTGTCAGCACCTCTTTCTCAATGAAATTGTGGAGATGATGAGTCCTTTGAAAACCTCTTCCCCAAAGCAGAAGGGTGAAAGCAGAATCCCTAATGTATTCATGTTTAAAACGGAGGCAATTTAACCATACTGCAGTGATGTTGGAAAAGGAATACATTTTCTCCATATAGTCAAATCTATTATGTTATTTCTACTTGAATTTGTTTTCATATATTGTATCTAACTCTTTCCAAGCACAAGTATTTGCAAGCATATTCAGATGCAACACCCTTTAAAAACACAGGACTGTGTACCTCCCTAACTCAGATAGGGCTATTTGATTTGGAAAAAGAGGTATTTTTTTGTATGCTCCTCTTTTCAGAGGAACAGGAATTTGAACAATGGAAGTGGGAAGGGAAGATTTCCCCCATCAGCTCTAAACACAGCTTCTGTCCAGCCTGCTGGGACAGCTTGTCAGAAGGTAGCACGTTCAGTATTTTAATTCTCTTGAAATGCACATGACAAAAACACTTCTTTGGATTTCCTTCCTCTGTGTGCATTAAGGAGCTGTTTCACAAAGTATTGCAGTAAAAAGCCTTAATGAACTACATCCTCTCAGAGACTTCCAAATGCTTGAGTTCTTCCTTGTTGGTTCATTGTACGTACTTGGTTTGCACTGAGCCATTAGGTGGCTTCTCTTTCCCTCTCTGTAATCACTCTCTCTATTGATTGATCACAGTGATAATCAAATTGCTATATTTATCTCTTCCTTTTGGAGACTGTGGAACAGGAATTTAAGTAACCTGACAAATTTCTCTTGCTCCTTCTCAATGTCATAAGGCCTTTGATGGTTTCCAGCAGTCCTTCTGGATACCAAGCTCCATTCCAAGGGTCAGCAGTAGAGGGAAGCAGCCAGAGCATACATTTGGAAAAAAAAGACCTCCATTCCATTTCCGCCCATCACATACAACTATGTCTCTCCCTTCCCTCCTTATAATCCTTGCCAAAGCAATGGTTCTTCACTTCATACAGTGTTTGGCACAATACATACCAGATCTCACATGAACCCTGTACATATAACCCCATTTTTCTTCCTGAAGTTTGCATCAATATGAGTCTAATGCAGCTGAATAGAGTGAGGTAGTCTCCAAGAGGACAAAAGTAGAAGTATCCCTTTTTGTTGCTCAGGTGATATACAACAGGGCTAACCTGGAAAAAGTGATGATAAAAGTATGCATTATAAAAATAAAATAAATACATAACTAATATATATTCCATCTGCCAGGTATCAGAAAATATACAGAGGGCCAGATATGTTGTAGTGATAAAAAGATACGAATTTTTCAGCGTTTGAAAATGTCTGGGCAGATGACATTCCTGTTGGATGACTCTCATGAATTTAGAACAATACCGGCCTCAGAGAGATTATTACCCCGAAGTTTCCAGTAACAGTAAACTATCTCCCACACTACAAAAACCTCATTGTAATATTTAGAGCATACAGTAATCAGTTTAAAAACCCCAAAACAAACACACAAAACCAAACACCTGAAATACATGGAGTTAAGACCAGGGGTTAATCTAAAGCTCGAAAACAAGGTGATGTGCCACTTCTAATTTTTCTCCTTGATTCTCTTACATCTAAACCCATCTGCTTCCAGCAGATAAATCTCAAATAGTTGTACTGCGACCAGGGTGAAGTAAAAACACAGTGGCTTCAGAAGTACATAACTATTAGCCTTCAAAGTAAAAAACCAGCTCCCTATTTTACTCTGGGACAATGATTCAGGCTCTCTGAATCATTATTTTACTCTGAGACCATGTGCAGTGAACAGTGCAAATTAGAGTAAAACACACTGGCACTGGTTTGCAGTTCTTTCAGTCACTATTCAACTTTTCTTGTTTTGGGGGCTTATGAGTTAGTACTGACTGACTGTAAAGGCAATCCATACAAATGAGGAAATGTGTTGTGAAAGCAAGGCACAACCTTGGTTTTGCCGTGCACCCAAGCCACTGTCTGTTCTTGGCTGGAACTTAGATGTCCTCTAGCACGCAATGACCTCTGAACATGGACATGACCACGTGACCAGTACAGAGATGTCTGTGCTCCAATGCCTGCTTCTTCAGAGGCAACAATGCTGGAAGGTTGTGCAGACACCTTCAAGCAAACTCTGTAAGTCACTTTTAGTTGGGAAGCACCATGCCCTGTGCTCTTGCAGTTTGAACTTAGCAGCTGCACTTTGTACTTCCCTAGACTCTAGTACTCAATTCACAGAAGAACAAGGCCCAGGAGTTCCATAGACAAGCCCTCTTCAAACTCTTCACCCATTTTGACCTGTTCCCTTTCACCTGCTCCCTCATTGGGAAAGCACCAGGGTCTTTTTCTCCTTATCATGCCTTCTGTCCTAATTAACATGTCCTCCTTACTAAGGTCTTTGCTCCAATGCAGGAGGCTTCTGCTGACTGGCTGTATGGGAGCTGATCGGTGTCCAGCACACTTCCAGACTTTTTTCCCTTAGTACTGTCTTTTCCCTTTCCATTTACCCAGTCTTCTCTAAAGTGTTTCTCAGGCATGGGGTTAGCCTGCTTTTGGCTCTCACTTAGCCAAACTTCCATTACAGTGAAACTCACTCCAGTGGCAGTGTTGTAGTTTTGATGTAAATTCTCTCCCCACCAGTAACTCCCCATGCCACTAGTTAACAAAAGAAGTAGCTAACTACTACCAGTTCCTTCTTGATTGTTTTGGGTGGGGGAGACTGGGGAAAGATGTGGTGGGAAATGGGCTTGAACTGCCTCTTTTGTTCTTGGGGACTACACACAGCTCTGGCGGTGTGTGTGCTGCAGTGGGAGAGAGGTCCATTGCTGTTGCTCCTTGCTGTGACTGTGGAGTAAGCCAGTTTTTTCCTCTGCCACTGCTGTTGCTCCTGGTTTCGGCATTGGGGTCCCGGTCTCCGCTCCAGTCCCACGGCCACCTGCAGTTTCGTGACTGGCCCGCCCTGGCTGCAGCAGCACCCCAGGAAAGAGAGGTAGTGGCTGCTTTCTGGGACACGCTGTGGTTCTCNTACACATACATATACATATATATATATATATCTCAATCAGTTAAGAACAGTTATCCTTCTTATATCCATTTTCTGATTAAAGTTCCTTTTCTTAAATTTGATAAAGAATGACGTGATTATTGTAGAGGAATCCCTCCCCCATTTGTGAGTAAACATTTTGGTTCTTCCCCTCAAAACTAAGACAGGCAGACATTTCTGTTTGGGTTTTCTGTGCAAGAAGTTATTTGTGCAAGCTTCTTAACTCGGAATGTAACACTGTATACTCTCTGGTTCAATGCTTTAGCCAATGAAACATTTGTAGCAGATACTAGTAAGGGGTCCCCAAACAGCAGTCACAATCATGTAACCCAAAATACCAAAAGCTTCTATCCTAGGATAAATGATGTACATGCAGGAAGAAAAAAAAAAAATAGAAAGATCTAGCTTCATTTCAGTTTGCACTGCAGACACACAATGTCAACTGGAAGAGTTAAACAGACTGTCCCACTTAATTTTCAAGTACACACAGGCACATTTTTAAGTCAAATTTCTCAGAGAGGTCAGAAGTAAGTAATTTCTAGTTTGTTCTGGGTTACAGAGTAAATGCTACTCTCAAATAAAGACATGGGAATACAAAGCAGAGGTCCTTCTAAAAGCCCGTCCAACCCATCCTGCCTTGCAAAATACATTATCCACTGCCCTAATGAGAACATGTTGTGCCCTCATGTAGGATGATCCTTCACACTGCTGCATGTGAGACTAACCTTCCCAGAGTACTAACCACCTGGAAGCTTTATCTGGTACTCCCACAAGGTCCTTCCAAATTGCACTAGGAAATTTGAAAACTCATATCTCTCTTTCCATGCCTAGAGAGAAGAAGGGCTGTAACTCACATCTGAGGCCTTCTAGCTGCAGGAGCAGCTTCCTCTGAGGCCACATGAGGAGTTGCATGCCAGCATTGCAGCATTCCCATAGCCTGGGACTTTACCAGAACACTGGTGCTGCATACAGAAGGTGTCCCTGCTGAAACTCAGCTTGGGAACTTTGTATGTCTCAGAGCCAAAAATCAGCAGAGAAAGAGCAACTGAATGCAAACTGTCTGCTCATCAAGCTTATTCTGCATTCAAACAACAGTGATTCTCCAATAGCTGTAGCATGACAGAAACTCTCATGGTTTTTGCATTGTCTGATAAAGATGGGAAAAACATTCTCTGGAATGCCTGAAAGACCAAACAAAGCCATGAAAATTCTCTTGGGACCTGGGTGATGATGGACACTAAGCACAAAAATACTGAAGATCCTAGGAGTGCCTTATTCTTGGAACATTGGCGGGGGGGGGAAGTGTATAGATTGTAACTTAGAGGACTGTAAAGTTTTCTGAAGACAATTCCATCTTCATAAAGACTCTTGTGGTTACCTCATATCCAACCGGTATTCATGAAATCAGGTTTATACCTGCAGGTAAATGCATAGAATTTTCCAATCTCATTGATTTTTATTAAATTGTTAATTATGACATTGCTTTTCCTTTTAGAACAATAGGCACAGAAATATTCAAGGGACTGAAACAGAGAAGGGGAGCCACTCCACCCTATTTGTGCCATGTATTTCAGAAATTTTGAACAATGCTTTCACACAGACATTTTGACAACCAACAGGTTTAGATATATAAGGCCCAGTTGATCAAGCTGAAGCAAATATTCTAAACCATGCTGCATTTCTAACTAAGAATCACAGTGCCCTGGAGCTGCCTTTAAAGATTTTATCCCCTTTCATCATGTAGTCTGTTTTGAACTGCTTTACCAACTAAGTTCAGCTCTGATGGAAGTAACTTATTACGTTTAAAGCTGGTGACTGCACAGACAGTGAAAATCATGGAAGGTAGAAGGGCCAGGGAGTGCAGAGTATGTGTTTTTAGTTAGTGTTTCATTTGCAACACACAGATAATTTCATTCACTGACATTTTCCTAGTGTCATGTACACAGTATAACATGCTCTTCTCAGCAATTTTGAGTCCTTTTGAGATGAGCAAGAGATATTTTTACTACAGTGAATATATAATTGCACTGTTATTTTTCTAGATAATCACTTTGTTAGCAGTTTTCCATTCCTTACACTTAAGAAAGTTGCTTTTATCTAAAAACTAGGCTTTGATCCTCCTGGGATGAAGAACTGCAGACCTTCAAGGTATTGTGCATGATAAGGAAGTTTTGCTGAACATAAATCCCTCCACAAGCCTTCAAGTTTCAAAAACTAAGGTATGGCAGGACCTGCACAATTAACTGGCTGGTTTGCTCTGTACAAAGGTCATCAGCATCACTAACTTCATTCTTAGACACAGCCAAATTCAGGTACTTCTCTCCCCAGGACACTCAGCTGAAATATAAGGATCCCAAGGGACAGTGGGGTTATGTCGCATGTGGCTGTTCCTGTTTACTCATAGTGCTCCATCTGTGTGCAAAAGCAAAAAGTCAAGGTCACTTGTGGAGCTTAGGGGCAGGGGCAGGGTTGTACCTGAGCCATTCTCTGTGAGAGCAAAAGTGAAACAGGGAACAGCACCACCCCAGCTATAGAGTACACCTGACATGAATGATGGATGGAATGGGATAGCATCTGAGATACCCGACAAAACACTGCAGCTGGAAAGCCTATGCACCACAAATAGTGCACCCAAGAGACAGTAAATTTCCTGGGTTTCATTTAGTTCAGCGAGAATCTGAGTGTTTAATTTTTCAAGTGACTCTGGGGAGAGAAGCGGGAAGAGGGTCCAACATGAACACACACTCAGCTCAAAACCCAGTATTTGTGCTGCTAGCAAAGGAATCTGTCAATGTCCAGAGTGCCATGTTTGGATGACAGCTGTCATTAACTAGCATATTGAAAATATCACTCAGTTCTAATTACTGACTGCTTTGGAAAATATGCATATCAGTTTATCTCATAAAAATTATTTCACATACATTGTGACTAAGTACAGCAGAGATGTAAGTGTTTCAAATCTTTTCCTTTCACAAATAGCCATAATGTAACAATTTAGATACAGTCCATACTCATCTGGGCTGTGGTTCCACATAAAATCTTTTACTGTCCTTCAACTGTCCAAACATCAGTTAACAGCAGGAATTTATTGTGTAGTGTTGGAGGAAATGAAATTAGAATGTCTTCTCATGCTGAAATGACTCTGAATGCTCAGTGCCGTAACTGAATTTGGTCTGGTCCATGACAGTAGTATAAACTGGCAATTACACCAGCTATTTGGGATGACAGGCTTTTCAACTGAGAAATTCAAGAATAGGAGACTTAAATGTTGATGTAAAACATTTCTCTCCAGCAAATTTCTTTTTGGTATTTTTTTTTAGCATATAGCAACTTCTGAAAGGAGATGTCCCCTGTAGCTGAAATTTACCATTTGTGACGGACAGGACCAAAACAATTTAGAGCCCCAAACCCCTTTCACACGAGAGATTTTCCTCTAGTGACTACCACAAAAAGAGGCACCTTCACTGTCCCCTCTAATTCACCCGAAGATGTGGGTAAGAGTCGTTTATACTGATCTTCACAGCTTCAGTATTGCCTAGGAAAGTTAGTCAGTGAAATAGTAAGGTTACTGTGGAAAAGAAGATTCCAAGAATTGGAAGTGGAGTGCCTGAAAAATAGCAAGATCTCTGATGAAGGGAAAGATGAAGAAATGGGAACATTAGGGAGGGGAAGGAAAAAAAAAGGCAGGAAGAAAAACCTTGCCCTAAGAACAACCCAGCAGTGCAGCAATGCAAGAACAATGACACCTATCAGCAGCAGCAAGTGGTCTGCTGGGGCAGCTCTGCTTTGCAAAACAAAGCATCCTGTAAGCAAGGCAACCTGCTGGCTTCCCTTTTCTGTCCACACTCCACTTGTTTCACTTAAAAAGCAAATCCAGAAAATAGGCACTTAACATGTCATGTAGCTAAAACACTAGGCCAACTCTTCCAAGCATTCTGTGAACATTTTCAGGCCATTTGCTTCTGCAGAAAATGCTTTTCTACTACTCAAAACAGTGCTCTAAAGGCAATCAGGGCAGTATTTGTGTTGTAAACCAGCACAGATTGATGAGAACTCACTATAATAAACTGCCTTTAGGTGCTGGCTGAGCAGCAGGGTAAGCAGCCCTCGTAGAGCTCCCTGTTCCCATATTAGGAAGGCTACAGCTCCAAGGTGTAGACAGAAACAGACCCAGGTCTCTATAGCTGAGGTCACCTTCCCAGTACTTGGTCTGCCTCCATGCACAGCAATCCATATAGCCCTCTCCAAGTTGTCAGCCTTGCGTGTTTTGCCAGGTTCACAGGATTACTCCACAAGCTTATCAGTGGGAATCTCTTGCGTACATGTTTCCCAGAACCTCTGGACTGCCTTTGTAACCAGAATGATGTGGGGTGCTCAAGCAGGGTTATCTTATTATATGTGTGGATGTGGTAAGGGTGAGTGCTCAGTACTGAAATATTTCTTTCAAAGTATCAACCAGACATCCAGCAGCAGAGACACTGATTTCAGCAGCCACATCTGAAAATCTTACTTGAGCAGTTCTTATAAAAGAGCTGAGCAGGAACAGGAGGGGTTTTCTCCTATTTCTGAATGCAAAAGATAGTACAACTCTAAAGATACAAATCTTCAGCACGAATGAAATGTCTTTGAGCTTTACAGCTGTAATACTTCGACAGGGGTCACTCTATACTTCTTTTTCCTGAGCTCTGTTTTGTCACTTTGTACAGAATGTTGCTAACCTGTTAAAGGTAATATGCTTACACCATAAAAGGACAACTGCAATCTTGTAATAAGTTCCATTTTGAGGAGGTGGAGGGGATACAGTGAAGACAGATTTGGATATCATGCAGTTTTTCCATAGTCTATATCAGTAGCAAACTCTCTGCAACTGGCAGGGCATCCTGTGCAACCCAGCAAGCTGAAGAGCTCACAGAGCCTCCTCCCACCCTTGCATTTGCTCTACATCCCGAGGTATCACTATCTTCTGGAAGCCTGATTCAGTACCTCTGCCAGCCTATTAAAATCATAGAATCATAAAATGTTAAGGTATAGGAATGGACCTTAAGGATCATCTAGTCCAAATCCCTCCTGGCCTGGGCAGTTAGGAAGTATCACAGGCCATGAATATGTTAATTCTCCACTATGTTTGTCTTTATCATTTCTGAGGCCAATCACCTGCTTCCTGTAGTTCCCATATCTTCCTCTTGCAGCTTTTTACCTTTCATAATAGCAACAAAGGATTTTCAGCAGTAGGGTTAAGTCAAACATTTTTCCTAAATACCTGCTCTGTTAACTCTGTTTCCACAGGTAGCCCCTATTTTGCATGCTTTCACGTTAGAGAGATCCAAAAGCTAGGTCTGTCACTTCTCTGCTGTGGGCAACAAATTCTCAGAGTACCCCAGGACAGTAGCTTTCCTGTTTGTATGGCAGAGGATTCCTCTGCTTTTCTGAAGCTGGCCCTCATCCACACCATGTTTGACCTCTCATCTGGAGCTGACTCCCTCTGCCACCTTTCCCCTTCTCACAGCCACCATTTTTTTTCTCTTCACAACTACTGCCTGGCATAGGATACAACCACAGCAGCACAATGCTGTGACCTCCTCCAGACCACACTGACCACAAGCACTGCTTTCTGACATTTTCATTGCAACACAAGGCTTCTCACATGGATGAGCATTCTCCACTCGGCCAGAAGTTGTAGATATCACTCATGAAGGCTGAGGTTGCTACTAACAGACCTGATGCTTTGCAGGTGGACCAGTGCACACTTTTTTGAATAACTATTCCAGAGTTTCACATTAGAAAGATCCATATGGATCAAGCTGCACCTGCCTTGCAGATCTCCAAGGTTTGCACTTGGTCTGGCCCCTTGTACCCAACAGGAAGTCCTCCATCCAAGTAGATTTATGATACCAGAATGATCCAAGCAGGCTTTATATCAAATTGGGGATGTGGCAATACAAAGAGTTGCAAAGGGCAATTTACCTTTCTGCGTGGCAGACTGCAGATTTACAGCCTTCCTTTCCTTCTTGCAAATGTCTGCACTCACACCTACTTCCAGAGAAAAATTCTGGTGGTTCAGGCACATTTAATAAGCCCAGAAACACATCAAGACACACATCATCTTGAACAGGTTGCTGAACCCATGCTACTGCAATACTTAACACCTACTAAGTAACTGTGGAAAAAAGACCCAGTGCTTAGATGCATCATTCATTTTTATTGCAACTTTCTAGCTCTACTGCCAAAGTGGTGGATAAAAGAAGAACTGAACACAGAAGTGACTGTGCAAGTGCTGCTGGGGAGGGGAACAAACAGGAAGTTGCTGTAACCTCTGATACACTGGAAGATAGTATTCAGCTTTCTACTGGTTTACACTGTTCACCAGAGTGCAGTTAAAGGTAATATATTGCTCTGATACAGACAGCACTGGAGGAACCCAAGGCATTTTGCAGGCAGTAAACTATGGAGTTGCACGAATTTGTTTTTCGCCAATTACCCATTTCTCCAGGCAAAACTTTCTGCTAATGTAATCCTGTTAAACTCTGTGTCATTATGTAAACACTAAATATGACTCAAATTTATGTAAAGGAACTTAAGCAGGAAGAAGGTATGGAACAGAATTGAGAATACCATCCTTATATGTTAGCTTTACTGTAAACAAGCTATATACCTGCAGATCCGTCCTTGCATTTCTCCTGATTATTTGCTGTTATAAACTTTATTCTACACTACGGTATGTCTGGAGTTCAAGCTCAGACTGCGTGATCTCAGCAGAGGCATCAGGATGCTACAGCTTGATCAGCTGAGGCACATAGGCTGGTTGTTTGGTGTAGGAGAGCATGGGGATGATGAACTTCTGTTTCTCCTTTGATACACAAGCAAGAATATCAGTGATATTCTGGACAGGACAAGGATGCTGTTACTTATTGTCATCTTCTAATCAGTTTGCAAGAGTATAGAGAAAGATCCCTAAGGGAACTTTTTTTATTTTCTTTCCTTCCTACAGCTTCAGTGTGTAAGAAGGTGAGACTCAGATCAAAGCACATCGGCAGGGACTACTAAAGGCAGCAAAGAAAGACAGTATTCCCATACACCACAACTGCTGTAAACAAACCCTTAAAATTCCTTCAGCATTTCTGAACCAAAATATAGTCACACTGGGAAACACTGGCAGACAGTGAGAAATTTCAAGTAAAATCAACATTTCCACCTAACAACTATTAGCACAACATACACAGAGACTTTTCACTAAGGAGCATAGCTCTTGATCACCTCTGTTCATACAATCACTTTTTGTCTGTGTATACCAGAAACATCCATTTTCCGTATCCACATCTTAGATTTAGTACCTCCTTTTCTATCTTCCACTTGAAAAAATAAAACTAAACAATGCACACAAAACAGCTACCAACTGTGGGCGAAGACTCAGACTTTCTTAAGTGGCAGAGATACTACAAGCAGTAGATTGATGAGGGCGTCGAGGTTATGGAACCTAAGGCACTTAATAATGATGCTGGGCACCAAATTTATAAGGATGTGAACCCGCAACATGCCTTATATGAACATCTCCCCAGTTTGATAAATTATGTTATTAATATGTCCTCCCTATGGCTTTTTCCCTTAATCTTTCCTATCCCAGATTTTTCTTCCCATGACCCCTTAGAGCTCCTTTCCCACCACTCTTTCCCACGGGTTCTCATTTGCTGCATTGCAGCAGTTTGCCTTATATGGTTAGAGTTCCACCCCTGTTTCCTATTGGTCCGTTTTTCAATCCCTCATTTGCATACCCCTGGACCAATGGGAAGCTTTGTACCACCCCTTTCTCTAGAACTTTCCCCTTGTACCCTATATAAACCCTGCTCTCCCAGTAAACTTGCTTCTTCTGTGGCCACCAAGTCTCAAGTGTGGTTCTTCTTTCTGGGACGTGCATTGGACCGGTGTGGAAGGAGCCATCCTGAGCTTGGAGGGGCAGTGACTAAAAGAGCTGTTATCGTTTGAGCTGGCTATCACTGCACCCCTCTGAGCCGAAGAGCTGCTGCCAACATTTGGTGTCCTCCTTATCCACCAATAACCAGCAGCAGGTCTGAGGATAGAAATGTCAAAACTACTAGGTCTTTCAGTTTTGTTTCAGAGATCTCAGTCCTGAAGTATTTAATGTTATCAAGGTGGCCAGGGGCCTCCACGACCCAGTAAAGAGGATCTAGGTTTGTTTTGTCAGGGAAGAGGAGGCTGTGGTGCTTTAGTAGCAACTTGGAAGTATTTATAGGGCATTACAAAAGACCTCTGCCATCAGTAGCAAGTGGGATAACAAGGGGCAACGACCAGGGATTGCACCTTGGAAGACCTGGGCCAAGAAAAAGAAAACTTTTTACAAGATGCAGATGATGGTACTGCCCTGGATGGGCTCACAAGGAAACAGAAGGGGTTTTTGCTGTTTGGCTGGATCTCAGGTGGATGTCTCACATTGAACCAGTAAAATTGTCTAGGGTGAAATGCAGAGCAAGGAAGACATGGAAGAAGGACAAAGAGAAGAAGAGAGGAAGAGAAGGAAGAGAGAAGGAAGGAAGAGAGGAAGTTCAATCATTAGTTTCTTGATTATTTGGATAAACTTTAAACTGTAGGACTATCTCACAGAGGTGTATCACTTGTCACGATGACAAATCAATAACATTTTCCTTCCTTGAGGCCATTTGACTTCATCACATATTTTGACAGCTACATGATTCTGAAGACAGCACTTGCCAACAGATGTCATCATAATTCACAGATACTTTCTCTAGAGAGGGAAAAGAAGTAGTTTAGTGAAAGTTCAAAAAGAAATTATGAGAGCTGAAACTACCACATGGCCCTGCATTTTTTTTTGGTGCTTTATTATCACAGATAATATCAAAAGTTAGCAATTAAACTGAACTTCTAAAAACTATTTAAAATTAAATTAAATAAGAATTATTCTTTGTAACTTTGATAGCAAGTTAAAAAAAGGAAAACCTCAAGAAGTTTTTTTTTAATTGTTTGTGATTTTTTCTTTCTTTTTTCTTATTTTCTCAAATTGCAAATTTTCACTGTTCCTGCCAGGAATTTATCTCATTTTTGGGTTAAATTCAGGTGATATGTACTATGTTAAAATAGTATTATCAGTCTGAAGGACAGGAAAAAAATCCATGTGGTTTCAGATCACCATATTTCAAGACAATTGTTTTGGAGTTTAGTACAATCTACCATTTCTTGTGCAAGGTATGTCTTCAGTTAGCTATTCTTTTTTAGCCTGTGCCTAATCTGTTATCTCTTCAGGGTTTTGCATTCTCATTTTGTCCCTGCAAGTATGGTGACACTGGTTTATATTCCTAGCTTTCATAATAATAAAAAATATCTCTTCAGAGCTATATTTCTACTTGGAACAATGCAGTGATCAAACTCAATTCTCTACCACAGTGTTAATGTACAGACATTTAATTTATATACCAAGGAAACATACTGGAATTACTGCTGTGAAATGGATCACAGGATACCACATATATTGCTTTTTTATATATATTATACCATATGTCTACCTGCAACTTGCAGTGTTTTGCAGAATTCATGTTTGAAGTCAGAAGTATCAGTCTAAATGCTGGTCTAGTCAGAAAATTCCACCTGAAAACATGATCACTCTCAATGGTTCATTGTCCAAAGCAACCAATTTAGCAGAAAGAATCACTTTACTGCTCTTGAAGTGCAAAATGCTAATTGTGCAGCAGATGTAGTTTACTGAGGATATTCACTTTTTTATGGCAATTTGTATGTGGGAAGTATAAAATAGAAGTCAGAAAATTATAATCCATATTCCACCTGAGCAGCAAAACAGTGTAAAATCCAGTTATGCAAAAGCCCCATCAAAAGCCCAAATACTTACTATTTTTGATAAAACAGTTCTTAGAATCCTTTATAATTTACCCATTCTGGAATTTCATATCAAGAAGCTGGGAAGAAAGTCTGCAGTGTAGACGTTGTTATTGCAGTATACAATATTTCAAATTTTAAGAAATGTCTTTGCAGCCTTACTTGAAATTCATTCACTCTTCTATAATTCAGTGATTTGGGCATATCTAATGTATTCATTTTGCATATCTCAATTAATTCCAGGGTATATTCCATCCTGACTATAGCCAACTTGCTTGCTACTTTACAGACACAAAACATGAGTGTCTTGTAAATTTTTCATTGTTTTCCAGGATTGATTGATCAGTAGTTGGTAGTTGATGCAGTAAGACATATATTTTTGAGATCCCTTTTCCTTAGACCTTGAAAAGTTTGGCAGTAGGATATATAGCTTTTTGGCATTTGGTAGTTTTGATGATTGGAGAGGGGCAAGAGTGCTGTATCAAGCAATAAAAAATTGCATAACCACTAAAAATCTTAGCAAGATAGAGAAAATTCCTGGGGAAGAGATGCTTGCTTGAAAAGGCACACAGATATTTATGCTGAGATTATGGAAGTAGAGTTTGTAATGTGGTTGTCTCTGTCCAGGGACAAGCTGTACATACAAAAATGCCCACAAAATGCCTTCTCTTAGCATTCTTTTCCCAGAAGGCCACCTTACAACCCCACTCCCCTGCCCCAGTATCCCCTGCTGTACAGCAGCTTCTTGCAGGAGGTATTTATGCTTTGGTCTCATGATTCTGCCTCTCCATTATGAAACAGATTGTAACTTGCACGTGTCAAAATCACAACGTAGACAGGACAATCATTACATATTTTAGATCACAATATTGAAGACAAGTGAGGATTTACTGTCAGCCTAAAAGAAAATCACTTCTACTCACACATTGCAGACAATTTTCTTAAAGTAGCCTTGCCTTCATCATTGAGGATCCCAAGCAGAAGAATAGGGTAGTTGTTTCACAGGGAAAAGAAGTTTACACAAAGTCAAATTCATAGCAAAACTGTTACAAGAAAATACCTACCACTTAGTCTTTTACATATCCACTTTTTAAAAGCAACACAAATATACTACTGCTTAAAGGGAAGTATTTCTTTAAAAATGCATAGAAGCTAGAGATGAGCTTTTATGATAGTGTCAAGCTGGTCATTAAATGCTGCAGATTAACAGCAGTGAGATGAAAGGCACTCTTGGGGCAATCTTGAGTGCTGTATTTCTCAGTGTTTTGTCTCCCCAAGTGTTTAATGTTTCCCTGGATATAAAAGATTATTTATCACTTCATATATTGTTAAAATTAAAGGGCTGGAAACATTTGTTTCTGTGATTAGCCCCAAGGCCCCATTCACTGGATGATTATTACACTTCTTGTCCATCCTTGTAAAGGTATACTAATAACACAGATGATATCCATATTTCTCCAGCATTGCAGTAGTCTCGGTCAAGAGGCTGCCCTTAATTTTAGTGCATTTTTATGAGTTACACAGAAATATAATATTACATATTATCACCCCTTCTGTGCTTTTCTTGAATAGCAGTTGAATGAACCTGACATCATGCTCCACAGATTCCATACATGGAGGAAGTTTCTATCATACACAAAGACCTCTTAAGACTTCTGACCTGCTGTGCAAGGACCCTACAGGCATACTACCTCAAAGAATGTTAGTTACTACATGGTTTAGGAGAATTAATAAGAAATGGTAATTCTCTATTGTAAAACTGTGACATGGGGGTGGTACATTTTCCTAGTTCAGTAGATGGGACCAGTTTATCACTCTGTGGGTGTGACCAAAGCTTTGTATTCTACACCCTCTAAATCATTTCTCATGAACTGTTAACAATGGACCATTTGCAGCAGCTGCCCAGGGCATACCTGA
Source organism: Sakesphorus luctuosus (assembly GCA_013396695.1). Lineage (NCBI taxonomy): Eukaryota > Metazoa > Chordata > Aves > Passeriformes > Thamnophilidae > Sakesphorus > Sakesphorus luctuosus. The sequence continues at coordinate 20,051 of VWZD01005271.1, forward strand.
ACCCTCAGGCTGTAAGCTGGGTGTTAAAGAAACCTACCAGATAAGAACTTTGATAACTCCCTTCCGTTAGCACCTTTACACCCACCCTGAGGGGTCATGTCTGCTAATGGGCCATCAACGATTCCAAAAATACCCCACGACTCACAGAGTTAGATCACCCATTGTGGAACTCCCCTCCCTGGGGGAGGTACTAAGTGTTCCCACCTGAACAAGAGGCTATGTAATTTTGGGGTTTAGGGACCACTCATCAGATCCAGAGGAGGACCACAACCTTGACAGGACTGCAACCACCCCTCTTCACCAGACTGTGACCGTCATCTGCATCAACAGCTTTTTCCCCTTCCTTTTACTTTGGATTCAGGGGAACCATGGTGGGGAGTGGGTGGCATAGCTTAGCACAGGGGCTAACGAGCACCATTCTGTTTGTGCCCTAGGGTGTTGGGTTATACTTCTGGGTTTTGTGGGTTAAAACTAATTTCTCTTTGTATCATTGCATTTATTGTAATATTTGTATGAAATTGTAACTCTGATTTATAATCTCTTGTGTTGGGTTCACTTGTCCTACTGGTTTACTTTTGAACCAGTACATACATGAAACTGAAGCAAATCTAGAAACTGTGAGTGGCACAACCAGAGTTTGTCTTAGAAACAAGGGAATTGTCACTTGAATAAGAATCTGAAATTCATTTCCATGGTAAGATATTACTTCTGAAGCCCTTTGCACTATGTAACATTTGAACTGTGTTAGTGAGTATGAAAAAACCCATGAATATGAACTTCATATTCCTTGCAGAAGTCTTTTTCAATTAGGTCATTCCTACAAGTCACATTTGACAGTCACACTAAGGGACTTCAGGCAACAGTGAAAATTTAAACTTGTGACTTTCAAAGCAGAAAGCAAGCAATAGTATCAATGCCTGTGATTTTACTGAGAGTTTCACTGTGCCCTCTACAAATTCTATAGGTACAGAAGTAGGTAAGTTCCATTTTCATGAAGACGAAATAAAGCAAGTTTCTAGACTTCCTAGCTGCGTGGGAAGGGTGAAAGACACAAGAGCTGCAACCCAAAAGCTTTGAAGGTAGAGAGAAAACTGACAAACTGTGCTGTATGTTTAAGGCATCTGGTGATTTGGGGGGCTCTAGGATGTTCTGGGAAGACTGACAGTGGAAGGGGACTTTGAAAGTGACAGTGTGGGAGTTAAGATTCAACAAAGGAGAAATTCACAAGCTGGTTAAGATGCTCAGACCTCTGAAAGTCCCTTGGAGACAAAACAACCATAGTGAAAATTGGCTGGCATACTTCTGGAGGGAAAAAAGAATTACAGTAAAATCTATAATAAATTGCTCTTGCTGAAACCTAAACCCACTAGGTTTGTCATCCCAAATGTTGCTGATTTCATCCTGGGTGTTAGCTTAACTTGTTTACTTTGCAACTAAAAGTCATACAAAACCCCAATCTATTTCAGGAAGCAGCAACATCATAATTCCAAGAAAAACTGAACTGAGGTCTGTTCAGCTTGCCTTATAAAATATCCACTGAGAAATATACATCTTAGAAAACCAGAATTGTCTAAGCTGAGCACAATGCAAATGCTGCTAGGGGTTGTGTACATGCAAATCTTGGTTTCTCACAACATCCCAGACTGACTTCTCCTTGAGCCTGTCTCCAGGCTACTGTGCCTTGGCTTATGACCAATTTTGTTCTGTCATTCAGCCAGCTGCTTGGAACAAAACTTTTCAGCCATGTCTATCTGGTCATTTCTTATACCTTCCACGGTCCCTATTTTTGGCCAACCAACACCTGGTTTTAGGGCAGTATTCAGAACTGTGAGAAGAGACCAAGAACTCCCTCGTAGGGAAAGAAAGCCAAATGACAAAGAAATCACATGGGTGAAGTACTCACTCTGGACTGGAGAACATGCTGCACTTATTTACTACAGCATGCATATACCAATACCATCTCACCAGGAAAATTTACTGTTCCGTTACAGTATGGGACTTGTGTCACTCAATTTTATTTTGTAGATTGACAGCAAGTAAGAATTTCAGGTTTCACTAAAAGCAGTTTCTTGATCTTGTATGTCTGCAGCTTTCAACATGGAGTGCAGCCAAAAGACTCACACTAGAAATCAAATACAAAAGGACATGAAATTTATACGTAAGTGCATCAATTTGTTGCCAGATGAAGAACTGTGTGCTGAGCTGGTAGGCAAAAGATAATGATTACTTTGTAAAATCACTGGCCTATGGAAATGTAGAATGGGTCATATACTAAATATTAACCAAGAAAAGGAGGGGAAGAATAACTAGAATTAGTTGTACCAACTCGGCTCTATATTTGGAAAGTAACATTCAGTACATTGGGTGGTCAGGTGTAACTTCAGGGTCAACAACGACCAAGACCACTGGAGGGACCCCTGGGACAGAAGAATGCATTTGCAAATGAGGAGGGAACACAGATTATGACTTCAAGGAAATGATTATCAGATGTATGTTTATTATGGTAAAATCAATTAATATATATGTTAAATATGGTATATAAACAGGAACCTATCTATACTCAATATGCATGATAGGCTTAGAAATATCCCCCCAGGCATCTGCTGTCAAATAAAGAATGTCTGCTTTCTAATACTAAACTATAGTGTTAGAAAGTTTACTTTTTTGACCATTTTTTTGGTAACAAGTGGACTTACTGCTATGGCAAAGTTCTCTATTCTAGAAAATCTCCATACATTCAGAAAATTCTAATTTATTGATTTAATTAATACAGATCAGAGTCAAGACTTTTGTCAAAGCACAACTAGCTACATGAAGAACATGGCTTAGTCTTTTTCTAGAGCACATTAAAGTATCCTTGTTTTTACCTCCAGCCACTTTACAAGTCATGGATCAAATTTGCTTCTAGTGCAATTTTACTAATGTGGGCCAAAAGCCATTGTGGAGGAACATGCAGTAAGGTTATCTATGTGTGTTTTCCTTCTAATGGTCTCTAAGCTTGCATTCTGGCCTAATACAATTCTGTCATACATAACTGATATCTGCTTTAATACCTGACATGGCTGGCTTGTGCCTCTAACCCTCTAGGAAATACTAAGGCAGCCTCCCGTAGAGGACAATTCAAACATCAGTCTCTGTCCTTGCTGATAGCAGTGAGTGCTTGGGAAGCCATGTGATCTAGTACCCAGATTGTTTAGGTGGAAAAACATGCATTCTTTTGAAAATAACTGGCATGGGCAGTCCATGAGTTCATGAAGCCCTATGTTCTCCAGCAGGTGCAGGCAGCAAAAGCAGCATTGCTTCTTTCCCATGCTCTTCTTTCCACATCCTACTTCTTAAGTACATGATGCAAATCCACTTGTGCAGGAACAGTTTTATCCTTTATGAATTCATGTGAGCAGTATATAATGCAGTAAAGAGCCAGAGTGTAGTATAAGTTTCAAGATGCACAATATAATGCTAGAAGGTTATCCACAAAGGTGATCAGGAGATAAGCACTATTTATTAGAAAAAAAAATAAAAACTGGATAAGAAAGGTTCATATATTAGCACATCCATTGTCATGTTTGAGTAGACGTTAAAACACTAAAGTTAAAGGTGAGCAAATATTAGCTTTGCAGTTAATGTCAGTTCTGACAAGGGGACCATCAGTGGCCCTGATGTCTAGCATGGCATAAGGAGGCTGCTGGTTGAGAATAAAGCTGTGCATCCAGGTAGGTTTTCTCACGGCAGGAGTCACACAAACAGAAATAGTAGAAATTAATGGTACCAGACCTTGTTCTGAGATGAAACCTGCCTCAGAAGTGCTGCCTTGACCAAGGAAGACTATTACCAGATGTATGTTGCGGAGGACAGCTCATCAACCTTGTTCTTCCTTTAGTCATTTCTCAAGCCCACGGCATACATGCCCACAGCCCTGTCAAATTTACATGTTGAGGTTTCCAGATGTCACAACCCTTTCAAAACTACTGGAGCTATATAGATGTGCCACCAGGGGTCAGGTTGAACACAAGTACAACCAAGCTTGGCTTGGAAGATCCCTCTGTGCAATGTGCATGCAGAGTAGCTGGTGTGGAGGGTTTGGAGATGTCCCAACCTAAGCAGAGTCTGGAGAAAACCCAGTGAGCCCCTGAGAGGTTTTGAGTTCCCAGTAGAATGGGGCCCAAATAGGCTGTGCCAGGCTACCTGGAGAGCCTGTGCTGCTCATGCCAGGCTACCTGGAGAGTCTGTGCTGCTCATGCCATCCAATAGCTACACCATTACCTGGCTGTGACTTGGTGGGAGAGGCTGCAGACAAGGAGATGCACACCTTATCTTCTTCCTGCTATGGAAAGCTGACACTCTTGGAAACCACCAGAGAGCTGACTGTGGGGAACAATGAGCAAAAGACCAAAGTGCACATGTACAGAGAGTCCCTAGCCCTCCTCCATCTGCCCTATTAGAAGTCTTTCAAAATGAAGATTAAGAGGGATATCTTTTCCCCCCTAGCTCAAAGGGGCATTGAATGTTCCTTCCTTATATATTCAGCATAGACCCACTCATGGGATGCAACTCACCAGAAGTGAAGCTATCCCATGCTGGGAAACAGTGCTACTTCTGCAAAGTGAGTATGTTCCAGCACCTGCTACTGCTGCAGGGATGGCTTGCAGCTCTGGCATTGCCCTCCTGGTGAGGTGCTTAGTCCTGTAGTGATCCCACAATGGCCTGGTTGTGGAACAGCAGGGCAGTCCAACACTCAGTCACTTCAAGGAGCTCTGAACAAGAATGTTTCCTGCTGGCAAGAGAAATCTACAGTACACGCAAAGCAACACTGACTTGGAGTCAGAGGTCAGCACAGCAGATATCCCAGAAGAGTAGAGAGCCAGAGGAAGAACAATCTTCAAGTTACAGGGTAGCCTGTAACGCTAAAGTGCAGCTACTCAGCCAATGTAAAACTCAAATTACTGGGCAATAAAGCATTCCAACAGTGTGACAGAAGAAAATTCAAATCATCTAAACCTGATTTTGAGATTCCATGATCATGAATGAATTAAATTTGCCAGTCAGTTGTACCAAATAAAATTTTAGAATGTGGTCTACTTTGTGTCTTGAAAGAGAACAAAAGAGTTCCAGAAGAATGGTATTACTGCGACATATTTTAAAATAGAATTCAATTGCTTTTGTGTATGTCTACCCTAAATTCCATTTTGTGACAGTAACAGTGCTGATGTAGTGATCTAAGGATTTACAGAAAGTTGTATTATATTCTATTAGGTGCACCAACCTCAGCAAATTATACCATGTTGCTTGGTTTCCCACCCTACCTCCCCTTCCCTTTTCATGCTGTGTGGTGTCTTGCAGACAGATAATCCGGTATTTCTGACAAATAAACTTTCCACAGTGTTGCAGAAAGGTTGCCACAGATGTGATGGTCTCAGCTAGTACAGTCAGTTGTTCCAAAGACAGCATTACTTCTCCCTACAACTCTAACCTTACTTTTATCCACAGATACATTTTTAGGAACGCAGTCTGATCTCTCCAGCACTGCTGGTGCAGCCTTGCCTGGACCCAAAAAATTCCCACATGAAAATCAAGCTTTAGCCATGAATATTAGCTCCAAATGTCTTCAGATCTGGTTGCTCGAGATAATGACCAATCTCTTACTGTGAACTACAAGATGCACCATCTGCTAGACTTAAACTAAAAATGCCTTGATTAAAGAAATTCTAGAAAGTCGTATTATTAGTTCTGTACTATGAATAATATCATAATACAAATTTGTATTGCTGGCAGTTCAGCAATGGTGCCCTTTTGGATTCCTCTGTTTTAATTGTTAGCTATATTCTACAAGTCCCCTTATGCTTGCATGCTAGCTCCTTACTTACTGCTTTAGTGTACTATAATAATCCTTGAGACACCAAGTTGTTTTGTGTTATTTTTCCTTAGCCATTTTCCATTTCACAAGCTACCTTCTTGCTGTAGCCCATCAATTTAGGCTGATGGATTTGGGCACATAGAGGGAAAATCAAGATGCATTGGCAGTAAAAAGGAGTACAGGGAGAAGGAGAGAGCAGAACTGGTTCTGTGACAGATTTCTAAAATGACCTCAGGAATACTCCTATGTCCCTTCACATTGTCATAGTTAAAAAATCCCCACATTTGAAGTGGATCATCTCTTAGCATCTACATTTTTAGATCATCTGGTCTAGAGGAATTATGATTGACAGGAGCCTCAGTATGTCATTTTCTGTATCAGGCAAACAGTAGAATTATTTGCTATTCAATTCCTTGTGACGTGATGGTGCATTAAACCTTCCTTCACATCAATTTTATCATGTTTCATACTAAGTAATAAGGACTCCAAACATTGTCAACAGCTGGCTGTAAATAAACCAAAGTTTTGTGCAACTTCCAATAAATTCAGCATCATTGGGCATGAGACATGGTGCTCAATTAATATGAATCAAAAGCAATTGTGATAAGCCATTTTACCACAGAAATATCCCAACATTCTTTCAGTTTTATTGTATTTAACCATGTCTGGTGACTCTCAACATCATTCCAACAAAAGTTAAGTTTTGCAAATGGCTAAAGAGAACATTCTTTTCTGACACAAAGTGACCTGCCCTGCAAGTGTACTTTTAAGAGCTAATTTCATGGAATAGTCGATGGAGCAGAAAGGATCTACACCTTTCAAAATTAATGTATTGGGTGCTTACATTGCAAGGTTCCAAGAATCACCTTCATGCATTGTGATCTGATGTACACAGAGGCAGAATGTCTGATGGCTGCTACACCACTGAATGGAACTGCTCAGGACAGAACTATCCATCATGGATGACCCTTGTTTAAATTTTGCTTATAGTCTCAGGTGAAATTAACAGCAAAGCAAAGGTCTCAAGTGCTTTAAAGGCACTGCTTCTTCTGTAGAATAAGGTGCTGTTAGAGATCATACAACAATTTGGTTTTATTTGCTGATCAATCGGCCATTTAATGAAGATGCTCCTCTCCTTTTTCTGGAAAATAAGGCATTGCTGTGTATTTCTTTATTCATTTGACCAATATTTATGGGGTGACACTTTATTCTGGCTAATAACACATATGTTAAAAGAAGAATAAATTCAAATGGTGAATACCAGTTTCAGGAAATAAGCCATTTTTTTTCCCCAAACAGGATTGTAGAAAATAGAAAGAGCCAATCTGATGTTGGCTTAGATGTCTGCTAAAACATACCTGTGATGGACAATGAAGAATAACCACATAAATTTTCTTTTATACAACAGCACAGGACCATAGATATACCTTAGTTTTTATCTGGGTTCCTAAAGAAAATGCAGTGCGTTCCATCCCTGCCTTGTAATAGCCTTTAAAACCACATAGGCCAAATCCATCTAAATTTGATTGCAAGGCAAGTTCGCAGTCATGTCGTTAAAGCTCAGTTCTAAAAGATTTGTGAAAAGGAGGCAGCAAAATAATGCTGCCAAACACCAATCAGTTCCTTTAAAAAAGGCTGAGCAAGCATATTATGCATTGCCAGAGAACTTCCACAGGAAGAAGGCTGTGAGAATGCCACAACAACAGGAAAAAGCTCAGGTGCTCCACATTTTTGGACATTAATCATGCAGCCACAAGCCCAAAGACCTGTAGAAGTGTGTCAAAAGGAGACCAATGAGGTGTCTAGAAAATGTCTGGAGCACACGTCTTATGAGGAGTGGTTGAGGAAACTGGGTACATTTAGCCTGGAGAAGAGAAGGCTCAGGCTGTCCCTAGAGCTCTCTATAACTATCTCTTGGCCTCTTCTGCCATGAAATTAGTGATAGGACAAGGGGAAATGGCCTCAAGATGCATCAGAGGAGGTTCAGTTTGGGTACTAGGAACAACTTCTTCACTGAAAGAATGGTTAAGCAGTGGAGCAGGCTGCCCAGGGAGGTGGTGGAGTCACCACACTGAAGTTATCATTTAAAAGACATGTAGATGTGACCCTTAGTAATACGATTTAATGGTGGAATTGCCACTATTGGATTAATGTTTGGACTCAATGATCTTAAAGGTCTCTTCCAGTCTAAACAATTTTAAGGTTCCATGATACCATGAAACTGTAGTGCTGGTTTTGAAGAAGTCATGAAAAGATCCATGAGTCCCTGCTCTATAATTCACTGACAGTAATAAGTACATAGACCTATTGATTTCACAGGATAATGGTAAAGAAAGAATCTAAAATACACAGTGGAGGAAAAGCACCAACTATAGATAAACAATTAATAACCACCAGTGGTGAGTAAGATGGAGATAATTGTTGTTCTCAGTCTTGGCTTAGGAAGAAAATGCAGTTTTTCGTAACAGAAGAGGCCTTAAGACTTAAAAGGCTGCAGGTCATTATTGTTGTGTTCTACTGTCCATGACCTTTGCCATGCTGTGAACCAAACTCTATCAACATAGACTACCTTTCTACCATAAAGAGCATTTAAAGTCAGGATAACTTTCTAGTCTGTCATCTGAGAATGAACTAAAACTATATAAGCACAGCCCAATTTATGGTGATATTTATTCCTGAACACAATGTAATGAACACACATAGAATAAGTCTAAATCCATAATAGAGCCCAAAGGAAAAAAAAAACCTGTCTCTGTTCTCTACTTTGTGTGTTATTGAGGTAAATTGATGACTCCCACACAGTAATCCAAGTCACCAGTTGTGGTAGTTTAGGCCTTAATTTTAGTAGGCTTCAGTTTGGCAGACCGAGATTGTGTGACATAGATTGACGGGGACAAGTGTTACCTGACTTGAGCAACCAAAGANTGTTTCGCTTCTAGTTGGTTTCTCTCTTTCTCCTCCCTCCCTTTCCCAGGGTTGGGGGTGGGGGCGGGGGGGAGGTTCTGACAGGCTATTGGTCAGTTGGCATTTTGCAAAGCTAAACCAAAACACCAGTGCAGTCAGCTTAACAGTAATTAGGCTTGCACAGACATAAAATAAAAAGAAAGTGAATTCATGAATTTTAAAGTTTCTCTGGTGCTTCCTTAGAGACAAATCGTTACAGCATGTGGGGATGTCTGTGACTGACAGAGCAATCTTAGTGCTCAAGGAAGTCAAGACTTTCCTTATCCTTCACTGAAAGGACATGGTTACAGCTAATTAACTGTCTGGGACAGGGGGAACCCCAGATTCAAATTTCTAGATGACCTATGAAGCTTCCTTTATGTTCTCTGGGGATAAAAACTCAGTATTTGTTAACTTCATAAGTCCTTGTTCTTTTTCTGACTTGCAGGGGGAACCTCATATAAACTACTTTCATAGTGCCATTAGCTCACTTTTCCCACCTTGTAAAATGCAGATATTTATGCATTTTGGATAAATTTTCCTTCTTTGCAAATTCTTTCAAGTATGTTAGGTTTTTGCAATCAATGTTTTCCCCATTACTTATACAAACACACACATATATTCCAGTATCGCACTTTGAAAATCAAATTACACGTTCATGTCAACAGAGGATGTAAATTCAGTGAAACAAAATACATAATGAGTATCTTAAGGCTAAGCAATATGTTTGTGTAAAACAAGCTTTCAGAAGCAATTCTGGCTCTATCAAAATATGCACTAAATTCAAAAGGCAGGCAACTACATGTAAGTCAGATCTTCCAGCACTGCAAGAAAGCTCTCTGCTAAAACCAATGATCACTTCAGAAATGAGTAAATAAGACAACAGACAAAACACAATGCTAAAAGTGAGAGATAGGAGAGGGAGGGCAGTTCATTAATTGTCAGTGCAAAGAATCCAGTCTGAACACAGAGGGACCCAAATTTTGGCTCTTCTCTATGGCTCCTGGGAACCCAGTGCCAATGGTGGAAGAGTCATTATATAAAATACTGTCAGAAAACACAACTTTAAAAAGAAAAGATATTTTAGATAGGTGCACTCTGGTTTAACACTCCTGAGGAAGGCTGTTTCAGTCTCTGATACTTTACATAGATTTGTAGCTGACAGATCCTACTATTACGAACAACATTACTGAGAAAAAATGAAGAGCTGCCACACCCATCTTATCTCTTTCAGACATAAATTTTTCAGATTGTGGGACATTACCTGAGAAAATGTCTCACTGCCATCCACAGACTGATGAAACTATCACTGCTGGCAACTCCAAGTGAAAATAGCTCTCACAGCAAATGAACAGACACTGAGCAATATGAACAGTGAGAAATTAACTTGTTTCAAGAAGTAAAATGGCTGTTGGTATTTCAGATTAGAAATTACATCCTTGCCCATTTAGCACAGTTGTGAATAGTAATAGGAGAGAACCAGACATGTTTAACATCTGTTACTTGGTTTGAAACATTCAGGAAAGAAATCTCCCAAAACATCCTACTTGTCTGTGCTACCACATGTCCACAACAAAAGCAGCACCTGGTCTACAATATTTTACCTACCTCTACAAATGTACATATGGCCATCTCACAGTTGCTTACCTTATAACTGGTCAAAAAAG
>VWZD01005271.1:34900-56617 GCA_013396695.1 Sakesphorus luctuosus
ATTATGGGTGTTCAATGCCAGACTAATCAAAACCCCAAAACTGTTAACAATTACAGGACACATGCTACTCACCACAGCTTTTATGGCTGGATCATTTCTTCCTTGTACATTTTCTGGAGTAGGATTCAGCCCTAACAGTTCCTGATAACAGCTGACAACTTACAGGAACCATTAATTTCACAGCAACATAGGCATGCTACAAAAGGAGACTATGTTCAGATACTCAGCTTCGCAATGAAGTACTGAACAGCTTGAACTGATGTAGCACAAGTATGTCATTGTTAGGATTATATGGTCTAGTTACATTACTGGCAATACAAGTAGGAAAAAAATTGCACAGAAAAAGAGAAGGTGACTAAAATCTTTCTTCTCTGTATAGGTCCTCAGGGTTCACAAGCTTTGGAAAACACCATGACACTGTATACTTCCTAATTTTTCATGAGAACCTTCATCTATGTGCTACTGAGCTGGTATTTCTAGTGGTCCTAATCGTCTTTCTTTGTCCTAGCTGATTATAAAAAAAAAAAGACCTAAAACATACTGAGGGATCATATGTCAAAATAAACACACTTTTCACTTTGGTACCTTGTTAACAAACTCCTGTTATATCTATAGTCCAGCAGACTGATGCAAAGCCCTTCAAGATACACATTGTCACTATGGACTGACAGTCATGTACCAAAGCTGGCCAAAACTGATTTGTGGGAAAGGTGATTGTTTCTCTTCCAGCTTGTACAGCAAGTATGAGTCATCTAGAAGGTTGAGAGTTAGTTGACAGAGCTAATTAAAATATACTGCATGCATCACCAGGCAGTATGATTCCCTACCACTTATTCAAAGCTATTCTTCCAGCAAATGACAGAAAGTATGCACAACTGGAGTGCATACACCTGTCAGCACTGTCCAGTTGATTCTTTAAAGTATTTGTAGTGCCAAACAGTCAATATTCTTACTAGATCACTAATGATAATTGATCTGATAGGATGCAAACTAGACAATTAGAGTTTTTTCCTGGGTCTAACCTTCAGTGATTTTCCAGATCCTTTCATGATTCTTGGTTTAGCTGCCTTTTTCTGCTTATCTCCTACCTCCAGAGTGGGATTAATCAGTGCTTTATAAAAGAGAGTTCATTAAATCTGACTAAAGTCAAGAACTTTTGTTCATTAATTGCTTTGAAACTGTCCACACTGATTTTCAAGATGCTTGTATGCACAGAGCTTATTATTCCACATTACGTACCTTGTCGTCTTTAGACAGTGATTTAGGCTCTTTCCACATATTATAAACACAAATATACCATTTGAAATATAGGATGTTGAGTGAATTCCCTGGCTTTTTTCTCTAATCATGATGTGATGATTTATGTCACCAAGAAACTGAAGAAATTAAAATTTTATAATCAATGGAGGTACTTTAAAACCAGCTTTTCATGAATTTTCAAGCTTATAATCCTCTCCTTTTTCCAATTACCTATCTCAGTATGGGTAGAATATACAGAAATTGGAAAAAAAAAATAAAAAATATGGGAGATTACCTGCATAGCTGAATCCAATGGGGTTTTTTTCAACATTTCAATTTCCTACATTTTCTATTATATCTTTGGCTATAAAAGCCTAGTGTGTAAACATTAAAGGTGGATGACTAAGACTAAGCACATCACCATGTCAAAAATATCTTCCATTATTTCAGTTTTGTCTCTTCCGTATACTCAGTTCTACTTGCAAGAAAAATTCCATATATTTTTTATTAGGAAAGAAAGACTTTTCTTTCTTTGATAAGCAATTCCTCCAATATTCCTTTAATGGTAAATTCAAAGTTTCAGCAGGCTGCATTCTGGGAGCAATGCCAGCAACAGACTGAAGAATCTAGGGTAGCTTTCAGTATCTCTTCACTCCCATATGGAGATAATTCTAAACAGAAGCAGAGGTGTGCAATTTATAGTCACAGTATAGGCTTGGTCCCCCTCTGAGTCACAGAACTTGATCACCAAAGAGGGCACATGCATTACCCATTCTGTGTTGCTGTTTCCTTGTTTTATTCAGACATCTGTCAGTGACTATTGGCCACAAGAACTATAATAAGCTAGATATAATTTCTCTTTAAATAGTGGTAAGTATAAGTCCATTTTTGGTTCAGATTACATATACAGGCCTAATGGGTGAAAAGTAGCTGCCGTCATCCAGGTTTACGAGAAGAGGTGTTGAATGCCTTCTCCTGGCAGTGGCACAGACTGGACTAGTAATGTGGACAACATTTCTCCAGAACAGGACACAAACAGGATGTACCAACCTCCAGAATTGTTCATCCCCTATCTCCCACTATACCACAGCTTGCTTGTGAAGAACATGCACAGGAAACCTGCAGAACTCTGCCATTGTCTACCACATGCCAAAACTCTTCCAGTGAAGTTCTGGTGATATTTTCTCCTCCTGTGAGAAGCTTTTGTTCATTTCACTCTAGTCCCAGAGGGATGAAAAAGGGTCTAGTTTTCTCTCTCATCCGAACATGAAGTACTTCAAAACTGCCTCCAGGTCAGGCCCCCAGCCAGACACTAATGTTTGCATCTGGCAGACACCTCCTAGGTGTGCCTGTGGCTTTGCCTTTGTTGCTTTGTAGGCTAGCTGTATAGAGCTTGGTTACGTGGCTCCTGCTGACTGTTAATGATGGACTGCATAACCCATATGGCTCCTGCACAGCCCACCCTGCCTCAGCACTGAGCAGCTGGGCAGTGCCTAAGGGGTCAGCATACTGTGTCAACTGAAGCCACTCAAGAGACAAAGTAATCCATACCCTCCTTTTCCTGCAGGTTGCACAGGATAGGAGGGAGCAGGGCATAGATTTTATCCTCCTGGAGTTATAATTTTCCTCAGTTACTGCTCTTTGAAGACAGCCTATTTATCGTGCTAAAACATGCAGCTGTGCCTACCCGTAGCAGATTTATCAGATGCTGCTATTAACATAATGCATTTTAATTTCTTTCACTGAAGTTATAGGGAGTACAGCAGTCTTGGGATGAGCTATCCAGGCTGTGGATAGCTGTGAATATCCGAGCTGTGATATGAGTCACTCCCAGCAGAGCAAGAGAATACTGGAAGGTGCAATATATTTTTCTTCAGGAAAAAAACATCAGCTTTGCTGGTTCATGGGTAAAACTTTCTGGTGCCTGTCTTAAATGTGCAACGAGTTGCACAGCTGCTGCGTCATGCTGATTTTTCTGTGATTGATACTGGCTTAGCTTAAGAGGAAACCCTTCTGAGAAAAGATGAGGAGGGCTCAAAAGCCATATGAAGAAGAATACAGCCTGAGAATATAAACACATGATCTGGAATTCAAAAACTCTTAATAAATGGATAACTGTCAGCTAGCGGGACAATCCCTTCTTAATGTTTCTCCTGCTTTGTCTGAGAGAAACAAGCATAACTATAAATTCCTTCTATGATTCTTAAAGATTGGCAAAGGCATGGTTCTCAGCAGAAGATTTAAGGGCTGCTGGAGAGCTCTGTACAAAAAACCATCTCCCATCACACACTTTTCAAAATGAAGAAAGCCTGACCTCTTCGCTGTTGAAGTCATAGCAAACATCTTTCTTATGGTATTTCCGATTCAGCTCCCCTGTCACCAGACCCTGCAGTCCATTTGGGTCTCAGTCCAGGGCTGACAGCAGGTGTACCTCCAGGGACCACATGATTACAATATCTACCAGCAACTGAGGTCAGAGTGCGTTTCACTGTCTGTTCTCACTGCCAGGAAAGTGAGAACTTGGTTTAAAGTCCGCAGAGAGTAATAGGAACTGTTTCACTGAAACATGGATTAAAGACTGAAGTAGTGTCATTTTCATTCCAAATTCTCGGGAATAGAGAAAAACAACCTACCAGAAAAATGGGGGAACAATCAGAAAAATGCTGTTCTAGGCAGGAAGAGAGCAAGGTTATCTAATTTTATAAGGATTTTGCTTATATGCCTTTCCTGGGAAGCTTGGATTTGATTATCAGCTCACCAATCTAGCATTCCTGTGCACGAGAAGTTTTCTGAAGCATCAGGCATAAATCTAGCTTGCATCCCACCATCACTATCATTAGGAAATGGACTCAAACCAGCCTCATTCCTGTAGTAAATATTACTCCAACATGTTCCTTTGTAACAGGATTTATTCAGCAAATTAGGCAGATCAGTCCTTTGCAAGTAGATTCAACCACATATAAGTACAAGGAAGGCAGACAAGCTACAAGCTGTGGCCATAGGTCAGCAGGTACATCCTGTTTTCACCCTTCCCAACCAAAACTATGCATCCATCACACCATGTTAGCTCAGCTCAGTTTGGTCCTGGGACAACCAAAAGAAAATACCATCTCTGAACTAGGAAACTCATTGACAAAGCATCCAGCAAAGATACCTCATGTCCCACATGGGCTTGAAAGTTATTTCCAGTTATCCTTCCTGCCTGTTACCATTAAGGCATTTATCAAACCAAAGTCTGTATCACTTTATAACTCAGTCTGTCCAGTCAGTGCTGCTGGCATCTGGTTTTGCCCAGCAAATGCAATACTTGGCAGTGGTATGTGTTGCCTGCCAAGGCACTTAAACAGCTGCAGCAGCTGCTGCAAGTTGAAGCAGGAGAGCTGTAGTCCAGTGAGGTCTAATGCCTTGCAAACTGAGTATCTGCACAGATTTCCCAGTAGTAAGAACACAAGAACACATACTGCTTGTACACATTTTTTCTTCGTTTAGAGAAAGTGAAGGCTGAGCAGCCAAGGTAGCATATCGCTCAGCATGCATGCAAGAAAACTGTCACAGGACAGGACACAATACAAAGCATTTCAAGCACTTCCTTAAGGAACTGCTTGGCAAAAGGCAGAAGGTTTAACACATCCCTAAGTACAAAAAAGATCTTTCTTCTTATATAGTAGAGAGGACAATATCCCAAGTATTTGTCACTGCAAAATATTCACAGCAAGCCCCTTCAAACTGATCATGTGAAACCTGGAAAAATGCTGATAGATGCTTATTGGCTTCCATTAGTTAACATAGAGCAGTGCCATTTTGGACCAGCAAGGACTTCCATTGACTTCAGTGCTCAGCAGCTACACAAATGAAACTTTCAAGGCAGATTCTGAACTTATCCTAACAGATACTATTGACAAAGACTTTTGAAAATGCTCAGATTGTTCCATGGGGTGGGATTTACATACACTAACACGTATGTAAAGAAATAACTTGTTTGAGTTCAGACTTTCAATTAAATTAGCACTGCTTGTTTCCACAAGTGTATTTCCTGAGTGGTGTCCTTTCCATTTTGTATCTTTTACATTAGCTTAAAAAGCTTATGTGGGGAGCTGTGAGAGTGTTGCTGGTTCACTTAAAAAATATTTATAGGCTGTAGTTCTGGTATGGGTGATGTGGCCCCCCTAGGACTGATGACTGGATGACCTAAAGGCTCTGGTCAGTGCTCCTGTGTGAGCTAGGTTACTTTGATGCAGATGATGTGTGTTTTACTTCCAGCTTTGTCAAAGAGTACTTACAGCACTTACCAGAGATCACTTTCACCTCTTTGTTTCCCTCTTTTTTTTGTGTGTGTTTTTGTTTCGTTGGTTGGAGTTTTAGTTTGTTTGGGTTTGGAGGGTGTGTAGGTGTGTGTGGATGTGTGTGTGTGTNTTTGATAACTTTTTCTGGGTTTTGTTTGTTCTGGAGTTAAGAAAAGGTATGGTTCCTTTCCTTATAACCAGACTCCCCAACAGCTGGGAGAGTTATAGCTGCACTCACAGGAAAGATGCAATAGCAGGTGTTCAGGTATACACCAGAGCAAATATCCAGTAGAAATAACAGAGAAGAAAAATTTCTTCAAGCTGGTGGGGCTCATCTTACAGCTACCTTGTGATAAATCCTAAAATGTTGTGACTCGTATTAATTCATCTCAGCAACACCATATAACATACTGCTTTTTAAATTAGACTTTACTCCACCAGGAGTAGAAAATCATTCTGGCCAGCATAGGAAGATAAAAGTATCTATGACTGTCAGCATAGGTATGTTTTCATGTCTGTGTGCTAAACAGGAGTGGCTCTTGTCTTGGAGATGTGTGCTCCTGGGACTACTCCATCATGAATTGCATTCAACAGTATTTTCTTTACAGCACAGAAAATCATGGAGGGCAGAGAAGAAGATCTGGAAAGCCATATGTCTATGTGTAAATAAAGTCAATTTATAAGAATAATGAGAAGAGATTATAAAAAATTCAAGGGAAACTTTAACAGGAAACAGATTTCTCTCTTTAATCCCAAACAAAAAATATATTAAACACAAAAACATTGACCCCCTCCACACACATATATATAAATTTGGGGTTGCTGCATGCATGCACATTTGTTGGATATGTGTGCACGCACAAAGTTTTTAGAACTGCATGAGAAATATAAGGAGTCTGAAAACCAAGAAAGATCCATCTGAATGGTGACAAACCGAAATCTACCCTCTTATCTGTGAACAAGACTGTTTCCATAAAGGTACAGCATTAGAACATATGAATGGCCACTTTGAAGTAATGCAACACAATTCCAGCAGCCTCTAAATAAAGTAAGCATTGTAGCCATACTAAAGGTGACAGAGTACACACCTTATGTCCCTTAAGCATTTATCTCCAAATAGCATGCAAGCAACACTACTGTGCTTGTGGTGCTTGGGGGGAAGGGCTATACCGCCTGTTTCTGATAGGGTTTGAATCACTTGTGCTTTTTCAGCAAAGATTTTACCTGTATTGTCATAGATAAATTTGCATAGAAAAAAAAGTTGTAGAACCTTCTTAGAGGAAGTGTATATAGTAATGCAATTTAAAGTGTTGCACCAACAGTGTTACATTACCAGTGTAAAGAACTATTCAAAACATGTATCTCTTAATCTGATCTTTGCATGTAAGGTTTGCTGAATGACTAGTTAAAAGAATCATGTTTCACTAACTGGACCGTCCTTAGAGGGGAAGCTTTCAACCTGCCTTTTGCACAGGTGAGACCAATGTCATCTTGTGGCAATGAGTGCCAAAAGTTCATTATGTGCTGGGTAAGAAAGCCCTCCTTTTAGTTTCACTGAGTGTCCTCTCCTGGTTTTAAAATCTGTGCCAGATTGAGCAGAAACCTTGAAATATCTTATGATGTCCTGTTTTATTGAGGGTTATCCTGTAACTGCTCTCTACCTCTTGCCTAACTCAGAATGGGGTATATGCAACCTCTGCTTGCAGCCTTGACCTCACCTCTTGATTGTTTTTATTGCCTGTCTGCAAACTCCCTCCATTTCAAATAGTGTAATTATGTTATGGGCAAGATTTTCGTTTTGTTTGGCATAGTTGCACTACTACAATTTCAGCCTAGTTTTACATGCACTCTGTTCCTTTACTCTTTTAATACTCTAGTTCTCTTCATCTGGATTGTTATACTTACTACTGCACTGTGAGCTGTTGCACTGATAGCTATTCAGTAGCAAGGAACTCCGAGGGAAGACATTTCCCTTCCTTTTCTGTATGTTTCTATGATTTAGTCATCTATGGTTTCATTTCTGTCCCCAGTAAGTCCTCATTTGTCTTGTACCTTACAGGAGGAGAGAGAAAAGTGGAGGGAAACTCCAGACAAGATAAAAAAAAAAAAGTTACATTTATATGGTAGAATAATGTCCTCAGAACACCCTGAATTTGTGAAATAGTGTGTTTAAGACATTTAAGCCAAAAATTTAGGAATACTTTTTAATTTTGGGAAAAGATAATTCAACTAGAGATGAAACAATTGATATCATAAGATGTCGAGTTGTTAACCATTGTGGAACTCAGAGAAGCTACAAGCAAACCAGGGAAAATCATCTTCATTTGGGCTGATTAAAAACTTTGCTGTCCTGGAGAAAGAGAATCTGTTTTAAATAATACCAGTTCAGTTCCATGTGGCATGTCTACATTCCATACATGCACTCTGAGCTGGTGCAAAATATGAAAGTGGAAAAGCATCTTTGAGCGTTTTAAAACACACAACCTTTCCAGCAACAGGTCCACCTGCAGGGATGGGGTGAGGGAGGGTTTTGACCAGGAAAGTCTCTTAAGTTCCCACATCAGCACTCCTGACTAGGAACACCGTCACAGCCCAGCATTAACTACAGTCATCTTTGGGTCCACTCAGATTTGGATTATCTTCATAGCTTTTTATGTGCACTTAGACAAGAGTCCGGCACTACTCTTAAAGACACTGTTGACTTCAGATATTCAAGTTTATGTAGCAAGGGCATGAGCATTTGACTTGAATTTCAGCTCTAGTCAAAGGAGATTAAGCCATTTTTTAACAGCTGGCCAGAGGGACTTGAAGTGAAAGAACATCTAATGTATCATAATGAGAAAAATCTCCCTGAACTGGCTTCAGCTATGTACCAGACTTCTGCAGTCCTAATTGGTTGTACTGTGCTTTCAGTGCAGACCAGTCAGACCATAAGAGCAGGTCACCAGAAGCGATGTTCAGAAGCAGCTAACAGGGAACATGTTGCCCAGGGGAACTCTTAGTGGCATTACTGAGTGTAAGATTCAGGCACTTTCTGTGATTAAGCCTTCATACAAACTTAATTGTTTTAATACTTTGAAATCAAGAACTGAAACCCAGCTAATTAATGGCAAGCATGAGTTTACTTATTCAAATCCCTCATGGGACAATTGTCTCATTTCATCACAATGATTTCATTAGAAAATGAAAACAAATTACAGGAGAGCAGACCCGAGAATATGAGAAACTCCTGCCAGAAGATGAGGTTGGTGTGTCATGGAACATTTTCTGCTGAGAGCAAGTGCTGAGTGCAAAATGCTTTTTTCCTGCAGCATCTTGTGTGGCAGTGCAGTCTCAGGAATAGGGGCAGATTTTGCAGACATCTCTCTATGCTAGCACAGCCTAGAAGCTTTCTGTGTGGGTGATGCTCATGGTGTTCATGGACTTCTCTGCCCCTTGAGCCGGGTACAGGGATTTTAAAAGACAGAGGATTACAACAACAGTTCCATAGGCCAGTCTGTGGGTTTCTGTTCTGAACTCACCCAGACTATTTAGCATGACGGCTCTGCTAAACACCTTCCTGTTCCTCCACCCCTCATGGCAAAGCAGTGCCTTTCCACATAAAATATTTACAGTTCAAGGCCATTAAGACTGAAAAAGTATACAAGAAGCATTGCCAAGAACTGCGGGGGAGTAACTGAGAAAATGGAGAAGGCAAAGCAGCTGGTCTCCTGAGCAAGGATGCCTGTGTACCACAGTGTAGCCAGTGCACAGCAGTGTTTCCTAAGTGTGAGTGAGAACATTGCTTTGAGGGCATGTTTTTCTGAGGATGCTTTCATCAGTCCACCTCCCATTTACCCACCTAAACATCAATTACTTTCTGAACTCAGCAAAGACCTCTGGACCCATTATGATAAGCAATGTCAAAGTACTGACAAAGAAATTAATTTATAGACCATATACATTTCTTCCACAGTGGGATGCTCTTGTTTCTCCCCATACAGGTAAGTGATTACCACAAATCTCTTGGTGTATGAGTTCTGTCCTCCCAGATGATGGGAGGGGTAGCACATTTACCTACTTCCCACAACATCTCTGCCGGGTCAGTCTTGTGGTTGACTTTCAGGGCATGACAGACTTGGGCCTATGAAACACATAACTGAAGCATAGTGGCCCGGACCATTGCCAGCAAATAAAATCTCCACTGGGAAGTCATCCAAAGCAGCACAACACTAGTGATTGTCTTCATAACAAGCACTGTTGCTTTTAAGACACCACCTGAGACTGAATGATTAAAGTGGTTTTAAGTAAAACCAAAGAGAGTGCAAGTAAAGACACAAATTAAGACAAACGGAGTATGAAAAATCCAAGCTAGGATGCCCATAAGAGCTAACCTGAATTCACAGACTACCATGTAAGTGTTACTGAGAGAACATGGCTAAAGCTCAGGAGTCAGAAAGATGTTGCAGAGAACTCTGTTCTGCAGCCATGCAGACACCTCACACAGTTTGTCAAGGCCACCCTGTCCACATGTACACACAACCCAGGCCAGTTGCAATGCTTGACAATGCTTTCCATGAAGAAATTCTTCTGGATGTCCAACCTGAACCATTGCAGTTTGAGGTAATTTCCTCTTGTCCTGTTGCTAGTTGCCTGAGAGGAGAGGCCAACACTCACCTCACCACAACATTCTTTTACATAGTTGTAGGAGCAGTAAGGTCTCCCCCAAGACCCCTTTTCTCCAGGCTAAACAACCTCTGCTCCTTCAGCTGCTCCTCTGTCCTAGTTCAGCAAGTGGGACCAGTTTATCACTGTGTGGGTGTGACCAAAGCTATGTATTCTACACCCTCTATTCATTTCCCAAGAACTGTTAACAATGGGCCATTTGCAGTAGCTGCCGAGGGCACACCTGACCCCTCAGGATAACTCCCTTCCAGGAAGTTGTTAGCACTTCCACACCCAGCCTGAAGTGTCATGTCTACTAATGGGCCATCAACAATTCCGAATACCCTATGACTCACAGAGTGAGATTACTCATTTTGTAACTCCCCACCCTGAGGGAGGTACTGGGTAGTCCCACTGGACCTGAGGGGATATTGGGACTTGGAAAACCACTTGTCAGATCCAGAGGAGGACCAGAACCTCAACAGGAGGAGACCACCACTTTCAACCAGACTGCGACTGTCAGCTGCACCAACAGGTTTTTCACTTCCTTTTNATAGGGTTTATGCTCCAGACCCTTCCCCAGTTCCATTGCCCTTCTCTGGACATGCTTCAGGCACCTCAATGTCTTTCTTGCTGTGAATGACCCAGAACTGAACACAACACTCAAGGTGTGCCCTCAGCAGTACAGAGTACAGTGGACAATCCCTGCCCTGATTCTGGATGGCAACATTGTTTCTGATGCAGGCCAGGATGCCATTGGCCTTCTTGTCCACCTGGGCACACTGCTGGGTCACGTTCACTTAGCTGCTGACCAGCGCCCTGGGGGCCTTTTATGCTGAGCAGCTTTCCAGCAATTCTTCCCCCAGCCTTTAGTACTTCATGGGGTTGTTATGCCAAAAGTGCAGGACCTTGCACTTCATCTTATTGAATCTGCTATTATTATGGAACAGAACTCTTGCACTACATTACTGCTGTTCTTGTTGAATGTGCACCAATCATCTGTTAGTATAGAACATTTCAGGAGAACGGCTGTTAATGACTCTGCTTTTACTTCTCACAAAAATGAACCAATGACTAATTCAATATACCAGGTTTCGAAACCTGCACTTCTTTTCTGTAATGAAATCTGCAATATGGGAAAACCGAAGTCAGCTGAAAAGTGTTGCTTGTAACAAGAAGCATTGTAACCAGAAAGAATACACACATTTTCCTATCCTACTAGCTTTCAAGAAATATATGGGGCAAAGGTTTAAAAAGACAGTTTTGTGAACATTTGCTGTAAGGTGCAGTACCTACAGGTAGGACTGATTCACTGCCACTAGAAAATAAGTGCATTGAAGCATTGACCATTACAGCTTTATCTGAGACTCAATATGGGAGAGAAGCTTGACAATCAATCCCACCACAGGGAAAGCAGCACTCAGTTCCTCACTTATGAAACCCTCAAAAAACCAACAGGAGATGTAAACAAGACCTCCAGGTGACATTATGTCCTTCTTTGGAAATACGGTATTTATGATGACCTGAGTTATGAATACATGTAAAGCAAACAAAGCAATAATAATTACTCACATGATGCACTGTATTTGGACCAGAGTTACTAGAACTGCAGGCACCAGTGCAGGAATTTTTTTCAGTCTTACCTAGAGTTCTGAGTAATCTTGAAATATTTGAAATCAAGTAGATATCTTTGGGAGACTTATTTCATAGGTCTGTATAATTTCTGTCATTATCTATCACTGAGAGGTACAGAGGGCATGTAACCACGCATTATGAAAACACAGGATAAGCCCAGGGTAGCTACATCTCTTAACTGCCAGTTCAAGTGCCAGTTCATAATAGTTCGCAAATTTGCCTCACTCAGATCCCATATTCTACTGAAATATTTCTTGTCTTATAGCACCTTTACTGTTGTAGGGAAACAAAAGTATTGAAAAATCACATGGACAATGACAGGTGCAATAGAGCTGTTTTTACAACATGTGCTCAACTATTTCAAGCCACCTGACATTCATGCATCCAGCTGCTCTTGCTGTTTTCTGGTTATTTCTGAGAACAGCACCATCAGAAAACATCAACACTCTTTCAACAGATGCTAACTTATTCTTCTACGTTGTGCCATCATTTAGGAGAAAAAGAACACTGACTATTTCTTCCTGGCTTTTGCATCTGCAGCTGAGATACAACTCAGATTACCTGCATGTGTCTTCAAAGAGCTGTTGCAAAAGGTTGGACTGACAGTGTTCAGTAAAATGCTTTTCTTCTCTAACAACTGTAATTCACAGGAGGAGGAACTTCTTGAGCTTTAAGATTATGATGGATGAAGAGCAGGTAGCATTACAGAGGAAGTAGAATTTTACACCATTGTTTCGGCAAAAGCTGTGAATGTCCTCATTTATATTTTTAGCCATTTATCCATTAACCTTGAAAAACAGCTTGAACAGACAGATCAGAGGGAACGTGTTCTGATTGAATACACATGTTTTTAGCTACAGAATGACAGTGAGATGAGAGAATTGAATATTGTCCCAAAAATACCCTGCTTCAGAAGGTGTAGCTGCAGGTCAGTCTTGCTTCTTACATAGAGATTTTGCTCATGTCACAGCTTTTCGCTTGTGACTCAAACAGTTGCAAAGTGGTGGTGCCATCAGCTCCTCTTTCCCATTCCTTTTTCAGCTACAGAGCAAGCTGAAGCTCACAGGTGTGAAATCAGCCACGAAAGGTTACCAGATGGAAAATCCATCTCTTGTGTTCCAGCCCACTGGGCCCACACTGGCCTCTTTAAAGTAGAGCAGTAATCTGGAAGAAATGTAATTCTTCTGCTTCCAGCATCCATCAGACGATGCCGTAAGGAAGAAAGGCAAAGGTTGAGCAAAGTAATTCACTTAGAAATGCAATAATTTCTTAGAAATAAGTGTGCTGGAGTAAATTCATCAGATCTATTACATGTGTAATTCATGATGGAAGCCTAGAAGTGCTAAATTCAGTAGCTTAGAAATCTGTATGCTCTTAACAGTATGAATTTTTTTTTGTCTACTGATCTTTACAATTGGCTTTACAAAGTGAAGCAGCTACAGAGGAAATCTTGAAGAAATGGATCTTGTACATTTTTTTAGGTACTTCATATGGCCTAGTATTTCGTACTACAAGATCTTCTTTCCCTGGTTATAGTGACTTTCTCCATGGACCAGCTGCTGTGGCAGTGTTGTGAGGGTCATCAAATAGCACATGACCATGCCATGGGACCTTCTTTATCTCCTCCCAGGAAGACAATCTGTTTGTCCTTGCTGTTATTTACTATTCCATTTGAGGGTCCTTTGTGTATGTACACCGAGTAGCGACAAAGTATTAGTCTGTCAAACTGAACAACTTCAGAAAGCCTCTTTTTTAAACTCCAGAGCACTTCTACATGTAGCTCTCAGCATTTCCACAAACCTTTTGGTCCCAAGAGCTGCCCCTCTTTGGAGTGGGAGCATTCTATGGCATTTTCTCAAAGAGAGAGTCAATTCTCTCCTACAAGACCTGATGCCCAAATGAGATTTCCATACCAAAATAATTCTCAAGATTTCAGTATTTTCCAGTGCTACCCATCCTGTTCCCAGTGGAACAATGGCCATGGTAATTTCATATGACTGCCAAAGGGAGCAGTTCAAGTCCTACATTACACTTTAAGCATGAGTTTATGGCTGTGTTTTGTTTGGTCCACAGGCCCATGTTCAAAAGAGCCTACCCTTTGCATCGTGACCTTGCACTTCCAAGATGCAAAGAAGGTCCTGGTGAGTCCATTGTAGCTCTTTTGCACCATGTAAGAGAGATGCAAACCTGGAATGATGCCATGCTACAGTGAAGACAATGGTATCCAGGCAGGGAAGGTATGGAATGGAAGTGAGCAATTGTTGCCCTATTGTCCTAAGGTTCATCTATCTCCATACACCATATGAAGTCATGCATGCTGTTCTTCCCCAACTCCTTTTTCTTATGAGGGAAAATGTTAGGCGCCTGTTAGGATTGGCCAGCAATAACAAATGTATGCTTACCTTTCCCCACAAGGGAATACCAAATGTTTTTGGTCTGCACCTCAGTAATTCACAGAGACACCATCTCCAAAGAGAACACACTGCACATCCGCTCCATCCAGCTGCTAAATGCATTTGTCACAAGGCACAAGGTCACAAAGCACACTAAACTTTTCTGATAAGTTGAGATAGAATAAAAAAAAAATGTTCATTAAAACTTACAAGCCTTGTGAAAGAGCAACTGCATGCTGGTGAAAAAGGGAAAATGACAGAGGGTTTCACTGAAAACAGGAATCCTCTTGCAATGAGAGAATAGAATCTTGCTGTTTATAGAAGGAAAACTGGACAGATTCCAGTCTGGTACAGCCAATGAGTATAAACGATGGACTATAAAGGTGAGTGACTTATCACAAACACAGAAATTGAAACTCCTAGTTCAATTCCCTGCAACAATTAATTTGAACTTATATGGACACCTTTTATAGTCTTGGCTCTTTGAAGCAACATGGATCAGTTTTCCTTTTTTAACATCTGGCCCAGTACTGCACAACTTTCTGTGCACAAGTAGTCCTCTTACTCCAGGCCTCTTACTTAATAGGCCTTTCCATGCAATTATCTATATGGATTTAGGATTGAACTTCAGGAGCGACATACCATAACAGTATGAAAAATAGTTTGCTGCATCAAGCAGAAATTATGCAAAGCGGTAGTAAACTGATGTCAGTGCAAGAGAGTGTAAATATATCTGCCTCACTGCCTGTCTCTGCTTCTTTGATTTGGCTGACAGCCAACAACCCCATAGTAAAGTACAATTCTATTTATTACTTTCTAAGAGAAATACATATATTTGTACCTTCACAACTGATCTGAGCTTAGATTCAAAGACACCAGGTACCTACTCGAAATAGTAGCTCTCCAGTAACTTTCCAGTTGTGCTTAGCCACTTTTCCCTGGTCAGTAAAGTCACACTGTCATCACTCAAGCTCAGTAATTCTCATCTTATTGCAGGCCCATCAGCACTGTCTGTAAAGTTGCAAGGATATAACTTTGCAGCACAAATATGACCAGTTCTTCAGCAGCATTTTATCATGGAGCAGTCAAAAACACATAGGAAGGAGGCAACAGAAGACAAGAGGGAGAGGTGGAATGAATGTTCTCATTTATAGAGAATCCATAAAAAATGAATGGTTGCAAAAATATGATAATGCAACCCAGTGTCCCCAAAAGTATTATGTTGGATAAAGGTAAACCAGCAGGAGAAATGAACCCAAATCAACCCAACTCAAAAGAGATGACAAGTCAGAGTTGCAATTTAATAAAAAAGATTGCAAGAAATACAATGATGCAGCGAATAATTGGTTTTAACTCACAAAAACCAGGTATAAAACCCAGCACCCCGGGCACTAACAGAATGGTGTTCATTGGGCCCCATGCTGAGTGCCACATGGTCCCCTGAATACAAAGTAAAAGCAATGGAAAACCTGTTGGTGCAGATGATGGTCGCAGTCTGGTCGAGAGTGGCAGTTGCAGTCCTGTTGAGGTTCTGGTTCTCCTCTGGATCCGATGAGTGGTATCAGAAATCCCCAAACCCCAAGATTACAAACCCTTAGGTTCAGGTGGGAACGCCCAGTACCTCCCCCAGGGCCTGGAGTTCCACAATGGGTGATTTAACTCTGTGAGTCATGAGGTATATTTAGGATCTTTGATGGTCTAGGTTATTGTAACTGCCTATTGTGTCAGTCCTTAATAGCCCATTAGTAGACATGACCCCTCAGGCTTGGTGTGAAGGTGCTGATGCCTCCCCAGAGGGATGTTATCACACTTTGGTGTGAGAACAAAGAAACCCTTCCCTTCCTCCCAGGTTTCCCTAACACCCAGTTGGTAGTCTGAGGTGTCAAGTGTGCCCTGGGTAGCTGCTGCAAATTATCCATTAATAACAATTCATCAGAAATGACATACAGGCTGTAGAATACACAGTTTTGGTTACACCCCCCTAATGATAAACTGGTCCCAGATGCTGTAACTAGGACAAGCGTTTAATTCTTTTTGCCATATTGTGCAGAATGCTGTTACACGTGCATATGCATGTACACAATTTCCTTAACTTCATCAGAATGCTTTCATACTTATATTTTTATAGTGCACTTAGCTCTGTAAGCTATGTTTTAAATTGTAAATTTAGTGATGCTTTTGTAACTTGTGATTTCTCAGACATTAGCCTGGTAAGAGACTTCATCCTATTGTTATCTTGGATTGTCCATAACCATATTACATTTTTACTTAGGTAGGAACATACTTGGTAGGAAAAGTGATTACCATATTAGCTCCATGCTAATTAGGATGCTTACTATCTGAAGCATCTTATTAATACTATGTTAATTAATAAAATGAAAGTGGAGCTTGCATGTTTGTGGGATGCATGTCACTGACACAGAGTATATGAAGTAATGCTTTTTTTGAAGTAAGAAAATGATGCTATGAAGAAATATCTAAAACAAAGAGAGGATAGCAGATAGGGGAGAACTTAAGTATTAAATTATATTATATTTGAGCTAAAAATCTACATTCTAGATAGAAAACAAAAGTCATCTAAGTAAAAATGTTCACAGATTTTCTGATATACCTCCTAATTTTCTGGATAAAAAATTGTGAAAATTTGACCTCAAGTTACTGTAGCAGCTTCTTAGATAGTGACAAAATATTAAAATCCTGAAAAAATTAGTTTCTGTAAAGTTCCTGACATGCCTCTCCTCCCACTTGACCTCTGTAACTGTACATACAATTGAGTAAAAATATGAATAATTCCTGGATCCTAACTGGATGTATTAGGATGCATTTTCCCAAGCCATATGAGATACAGGATCTAGTCTTGATTCAATTTTCTGAATTATTGTGTTTGTCTTCGACTGTTTTTCCATTTTAGGCACTGGCATCACTAGAAAAAATCTGTGAAATGTAACTTGCTTAGGAAGCCAGTGTGTACATTAAAGGAGTTAGTGAGATGCCTTATGGCTGCTTGTAAGAATAAAAGGTAAGGTGGAGGGTGTTCTAATGCAAGCAAATATCCTTAAAAGCAGATGTCCTACAGACAGAAGACTGCCCACAGCACTGCATTTTCCAGTAACACCCTGTTCAATGACTCTAGCTCTTATCCTGAATCCCAAATGCAGTTTATTTCATACATACTTCTCCTTGGAAGAATATAAGAGAATATATCTGGCCTCTGGCATCTTCAGGAACCTTTAGATGTTAATATGAGATAGTCACAGAACCCAAATCTGCCAGTGATCCATAGAATAGGCGCCTGTAGCCACGTTAAGACAAAATCATCTGCTGAGATGAAGATTCATGTATCTAAGAAGATGCCTACATAAAACAACTTGAAGAAGTTATTGCAAGACTCCAGGTGTGAGACCAACTTCCCCACTTAAGGGAAATTTGGCTTAAAGATTTATTGAATCAATCTTTCCCTAGCATTGTTGAGCTGTTCAGGGTAGAGTACTGAGAACTACAAACGCGTGAGATAAGCTGAAGAGTGACCAGAAACTCTGGATGCCTTCCTTTAGGCACTTTCAACACACCTCCACCAGAGTACCCAGATGGCATGGTCACTTTTGGAAGTCCTCAGCAGGACTTGCATGTGCATGTCCTCTTCTAGTGCAGTACTTGGTTGCAATAACAATAGCCAAAGGAATTCTGTTGTCTTTACCAAAATACCCCAGAAGGCACTACTACCTTCCTCTTTCAGCTCATAAACCAATATTTGCCAACTTCCTCTTCTTTAAAGGGATTAATGATTTCTAATGTATTGTTTCTTCTAAATTTTGACAAAATCCTAATTTAAAAAAAAACCACAAACATTTGCATTAGTAAATTATTAAATGACGGTCTAAAAACAAGGAAGAAGTGGGTAACAAACAAAATACACCTACCCAAAGGAAGGGGGGAAGACTCCAGTGAGAGAAACATGAGCTAGCACTACTATTGCTGGAAGGCTATCATAGCAATCATGATAAAACTCATAGACATCACAGGACTGGAGAAAGTTGGAAAAGACCCTGAAGAACACTGAGGCCAACTGTTAATCCAGCACTGCCAAGCCCACAACTAAACCATGTCCCTGACAGGATGAACAACCTACAGGGATGGCCATTTCATCACTCCCTGTTCCGATGCCTTACCACCTTTTCAGTGAAAAAGTTTTTCCTGATATCCAAATTAAACCTCCTCTAGCACAACTTGAGGTCATTTCCCCTTTGACCTGTAACTAGCTGCCTGGGAGAAAAGAGCAATTGCCACCTGATTACAACCTCCTCTCAGGTAGCAGTAGATTCAGAAGGTTCCCCTTGAGCCTCCTTTTCTTGAGACTGAACTCTATCAGCTGCTCCTCATCAGACTTATGCTCCAGACCCTTCCCCAACTCCGTTGCCCTTCCCTGGACATGCCCCAGCACATCAGTGTCTTTCTTGTCATGAAGGGTCCAGAACTGGACACAGAATTCAAGGCACAATCTAGCCAGTGTCCAGTCAGTGGATGGTAATTGCCCTGGTCCTGTTGGCCCAAAGTGATGCTGCTTCTCTTTGAGGAAATGTACCAACACCTAGATGTGCAACAATTATACTGCATGGACACTGGTGAGAGGCAAAGCATCCAGGTGCCCTGTGCTGGGTCCAGGGGCCAAGCTGGGCTTAGCAGCAGGGCCTTAGGATGGACTTGGCTCCAGGATGGTTGTGGGTATCACCATGGCCTCTCCTGCTTAGGGGCTGGGTGGCAATCCTGATGACCATCCTGCCTCTTCTTGCATTCCTCAGTGACAATTTGGAGCTTGTCAGCCCCAGCAGCACCAGCCATGTGGCACTGGGGCTGTTCCATGGTTTCCTGATGCCTGAAAGCAGAAGTGTTTCCAGTCACCCTGGGCCAGACTGGATTCAAAACCACTCATGGGACAATGGTGGACACAAAATTCAAACAGCTGGCCCAGAAAATGCCACTTAATCAACTGTGTGCCAGCACACAGTAGTGAGACCGGAAGCCCTAGCGCTGCCAGTCAGGCAGCTGGAGGCTCTCTCAGGCCACTGTGACAGCTGAGAGCAACAGCCAGCCCCAGGCTGTGACAATTCAAACCCAACACATGTTACAACAACAGTGTGGGGAAAAAGCCCTAAAGCTGGCCTGAAAAGCACCACAGAAACAGATGTGTGCCAGCCCCAGATGCTGCCCCACACCCCCATGTCATAATGAAGTTGTCCACTTATCTAGTCTGGGAGATCCCACACTCATTTGCCAGTCAATCTCCTCTGCTTTTCTCAAGAACTGTGTTAGGGGATGGGACTGGTGTCTTGTTTTCTTCCCCAGGGTTGGCAATGCCTTCCCCAGACCTTCCTCCCTGCAGACTGGCCTTGCCCAGATGCCCAGTGCCATGGCCATGTGCTTCAGTCCTTGCTGGTCCTGGAGGCTGCTGTCAGTGTCACTCCAGAGCAGCCTTTTGCTCCCCAGGGGATGTTCACCTGCCCAAGTTCCATCTGCACCTGCAGCCCCTGCCTTGCCCAGGCCTGTCAGGCTTGGTATTGCTGCACCCAGCTGGAGCCAGACAATGCTGCCAGTATTTGGAGGTGCTGCCTGGGTTGGAGAAAGGTGGCCAGTTCGGGGGTATATCTGGTGGCTCTTTCTGGACTTGCAGCACTCTTGGCAGGTATAAGATATGCTCCTGGGCTTAGGGGTGTTTGTGGATTTAGAGGTTGTTAAAAGGTTTTGAGGATGTGCCTGAGGGTGGTGGTTGCTGCCAGTTTTGGGATGAACTTCAAGGTTTATGCTTGTTGCTGTGGGTGTCAGGTGCATACTACCAGGTCTTTTGAGTGCTACCATGTGTGGGGTACATCTGGATTTAGTGTTTGTTCCTGGATTTGGGCAATGCTACCAAATCTAAAGGTTACTTCAGGTTTGGGGGTGGCACTGGGTTTAAAATTTGTTAAAAGCAGCATTTGCCCCAGAGGAAACAAACCCTGTTCTTGAAGCAGCACCAGCCAGTGCATCCCATGAGGTGCTGGTCACACTGAACTCTCTGGCTGCTGGTTTCAGTGGTCAGCTAGCCAACTGGCCACCTGAGAAGAGATGGGTTGCCACCCCCAGGGTTTTTTCACTCCTCTTCTGTGAGGTGAGATCATGTCTCTCATGAGACAGTCCCCACTGTGGTACCTGCTCTGCCTTGGCAGTCAGTTGTGTGTTTCTCTTCAGAGTTTAATGGCCTTAGCCATTGGAGTCTGGTGATGACCACTAAGGGCCACTGACTGGGGCTGGTTTTCCATTCTAGCTGCTGGTTTTCTTGGCAGTGCTGCTGGAGGGAAGTCAGGCAGTGCTGGTCCACTGCTGCTGCATGCTGGAACAGCTGCAGAGGGAAGAGGCTTTAGGAAATCCCTTTCCAAGTCCAGCTGAAGCTCAAGAGGTTTGCTGCCAGTAGAGTTGCTACAGCACTGACATCACCTGGCAAGGTCTCTAATTGTTCCTGGGTTCACCTTAGTTTCTGCTCTGCAGGAGTCTGTTGCCAAGAATTGAATTGATGCTGCCTGTGCTCTTGCCACTTTTTGTCCCTAAGTGCTTTGTCAGACACCTGTCTGGTGACCACATCTGCTAGTTACAGGTCACTATTGCTAAGTGTCAAGAGAGGCAATCAAAGCTATTTCTAAAAAGGAGACATTGCAAAGCCACCAGTTTCTGACCACATTAAGACAAGTGCTTCCTTTTGGAAATGATATTGGTAGGCTGGTCTGACCTGCATTTGGCCTACTGACAATCTGTTGGTCTGACATCATCTATGACAAAGTGACCTAATTTTCCATAGCTCTTCTAATGTGGGAGCAAATAGCTTGCTGCTGATGTGGAACATAAGTCAAATGCTTTACGCCAATCACACCAATCTTTTTAAGAGTAATGGTAAAAGAATTGACTCGGTTTAAAAGTTAGGGGTTTCTTAATGTATTTTTTCTTACAGATAACAGAGCTACTTGGCCTTCAGCATGTCAAGGTGTTGGAGCATGACTTTTCAGAAAGAATGGTCAATGACTAGTTTCAGTTATCTTCAGTTAGCTGGATACTTACAAGTTTTGACAAAAGAGAGAAAAGGCTTTTGATAGCCTAACTTTGATTTCTGAAACAACAATCTAAATTCATTGCTGACTAAGCCCTGGTTGGATCAGTAGGGCTCTACAATTTATTCTCCTTCTATTAATCTATAATCATTGCTGGAGAAGACTCTGTATGAAATTGACAGTTTTATGCAAGGCTGGCAGATTTGATAAAATCTCAAGCAAATTCTGTTTCTTGATTTTATTTTAAAACCTTGGTGTTGACTTGTTCTTTTCTTAACACATTTCCCACTTCTCACTTTCATGGAACAAAGGCAGGGTAAAAAGAAGTCAATGTTCTGAATATTTTCCCTGTCATGAGAAGGTAATCAGCCTGCTAGATATGGTGTTCACAGTGATATGAATAAAAGTAAATGCTGAGCACACGACAGACCAGAGTGGAGATATCCCCCA
>VWZD01005271.1:58997-79773 GCA_013396695.1 Sakesphorus luctuosus
AGAGAGGAGCAACAAGGCTGGTGAAGGGCCTGGAGCACAAATCCTATGGGGAGAGGCTGAGGGAGCTGGGGTTGTTTAGCCTGGAGAAGAGGAGGCTCAGAGGTGACCTCCTCACTGTCTAGAACTACCTGAAGGGAAGTTCTAGCCTGGTGGGGGTTGGTCTCTTCTCCCAGGGCCTCAGCAACAGGACAAGGGGGCACGGGCTCAAGCTCTGCCAGGGGAAATTTAAGTTGGAGATCAGAAAAAAATTCTTTTCAGAGAGAGTAATCAGGCATTGGAATGGCCTGCCCAGAGAGCTGGTGGATTCCCCATACCTGGAGATTTTTAAACGCAGATTGGATGTGGCACTGAGTGCCATGATCTAGTAAATGGACTGGAGCTGGACCAAGGGTTGGACTTGATGATCTCGGAGTTCTTTTCCAACCCAGTCGATTCTATGATTCTATGTTGAGTACATTTTCTCAAACACCAGCCCCAGTCTTGAGGGGTTCCTGTGGTGCTGGTACTAGCTACTTACCTCAGAACATCAATACAATACAGAAAAAAACAAGGCAAAAAATTTACAATCCTCAAAAGGATTCTATTTGAAATAACTTACAGTTATTAATTTCTGCTACTTTAAAAGGCAATGTGAAGTAAAAGAAAATACTTTGCATGAAGACATGCAAGCAGTTGGGAGCTTCATTCAGAGTTTCAGGGTCTTCCATTTTTGACAGTTCCTAGTGCTCCCAGTGTCCCTGTAGCAGCACAATATATTAGCCTGGGGATTTGAGTTCTTTCCATCAGGAAAATGGGAGAGGAAGAATAGTTACATTTCCTTATATCTCTTTGAGGCACAGACAAACACCAAGTAACTGGCTTTCTGAGAATTCAGGTGTGCAAAAGGTATGCTTATATTTAGCTTGTTTTCCAGGCTGACTGATAGCTCCCACTATTATAAATACCAGTGCGAGAGAAAATCTGCAATTCAAGTATTTAAGGACATTTGTGACCAACCTCCCCAATACAGAACTATGAAGCACCAGAATATGACAGCCTCAGGTGCTCCAAGTAACTCAAAGATTTCTCTTCTCTTCTATAGATCCAAGATTTGGCCTTATTTCTTCATAAAATTTACTGCCTATACCCTAAACAAAAATCAGACAAGAGCAAGAGCACTCAAATTTCTCAGCATTTTGGTTTTTCACATCAAAGGCCTTATCTAAGTACATGAAAATTTTAAGTATTCCTTGTAATAGGGATTTGATCATCATTGTAAGAGCAATTGACAGCTTTTTCTGTGTTGGGAATTCCAAGTCCAGATAGATTGATTTAAATTTGTTTCATCTTGCTCACAAAGATCTGTATATAGACATTTAGACTGCAAGTATTTTATTACTTTCTTAATGTGGCAGTGGACATTGAGGATAGTGATCAGAGGTGGAAATCACAGGGACTGCAATGACAGAAGGTTATGTTGTGCCTGAACTGGTATGTCCTCATCAAGCCACCACAACAGATGGTAAACATGATTGATTTTGTCATAGTGACAGGCTTCTGTAAGAGTTACCTATTGCTTTATTGTGTATTTTTAATAAAAATGTCTATAGACTCATGAATTTTTTCTCTGATTTTCCTCTCCTCCAATCTCCTTTGTATTTTTTGAAACATATAACAATATATGTATTTCTTTGACGCTACTTCACAGAAAGTACTGAATAAGAATTAGGTGCCAAACTATGTTAGAACATCCATCCTACATATTGGCAGCTAGATAATCCACACACCAAAAGCACTAAACAGCTTTTGATCCTTAGGGAACAATAAACCCTGCAAGATGGATGAGTGTAAAGGAAGAATTTATGGACAGGACTGTGAACTAAATTAAAAAACATTGTGGACTTTGCCACATGCAGGAAGAGTGTGTGAAAAGTTCATGCTAACTATACAGTACACAAGACCAGAGGACTCAGCACTGCAGTGTTGTCTCCGGAAAACTGTGTGTGGCCTCTGGAGAAAGCCTATATATCTGTGTAGCCAGAGCTCTGCCTCAGCAAGACAACCAGACATGACAAGTACTTGTAGACTTTACAAGGCATGAAGAAAAACTACTTATAAGGACCAAATAATGTACCAGGCTTGGTTTTAACACACAATTAAGGATAGCACTCCACTCAGTATTGAATGCATGGATACACTAAAGCTTAAGGAAAACGAAGAATGCTAGTTAGCAACTTTTATAGAACTGATAACATACCTCTTTAAAAAGAAAGCAAAGAAAGCACTGAGGCTTTTATTTTCCTGAGTGACTTGTTGATATTTAGATAAATCAAGAAGACTATCATAATTCTAAAAAATCAGATTTCATTCTCTGGTTGCAGTCAATGAAACAGAAGTGCAAATGTTGTGAATTTATTTTCAAAATGTTTACTGATAAATACCCAGTATTTCAAGAAAAAGAATTCTTCTGGCAAATTTTTATGCTCATATAATAAACTCAAAAGCTGGATGCATTAAGCAGGTTACCACAAGCTGAGTTTCATGCACTGCAATCTAAAAGATCCAGAAGAAAAGTAAGTCAGTGTCAAACATCTGACTGTTGACCTGGGTGGAAATAAAAGGACTACTCTGGTTACAGTCCCTCACATATATTTCTACCTTTACTAATAATCTGATCTGTTCTCTTATAGATTTCAAAGGAATTTTGCTTCACATTTCAGCCAGCAAGTAGAAGAGCTGATCAAGTTTGACTCACTTCTTTTCAAATCTCACCTGTATTTCTGTTTTCTTTAGCATACGTTTACTCCCAAATACCAGAAAAACAAAAAGTTTACTTTCTTCCACTTACTTTTATGCAAGTTTCACTGAATATAATCATTGAATAAAGTTGGAAAATACCTCAAAGATCATCAACTCTAATTTTTAACACAACACTGTCAGGTCTAGCACTACACCATGTCCCCATATACACACACTTTTTACAGACTTACAGCAATGGTGATTTCACCACTTCCCTAGGCAGCCTGTTCCAATGCTTGATCACCCTTTCAGTGAAGAAGTTTTTTCTAATAGCCAATTTGAAGATGCCAAAATGGTAAAAAGCTTCACTAAAATATCTTGTGTGTACTTTCAGGATTTCTCTGTCTTGTTTATCTGATTTAGAAGCCTGTAAAAGAAGCATCTCTATCAGGCCACACATTAGAGTCTGGGATCTGCATGTAATTGAGGCCTTTTTCCTGTGACCCTTGAGGTTGGAATGACAGTCAGTCCAAAATGGCCTTGGTTTAGTTGATGAAACTAGAGGATACAAGTGAAAGGAGAATTAATGTCAGCCTTGGGGATGTGAGCTGTGTTTTGAAAAGGCGGTGGGAAATCCTGTGTGCTCTAAGCAAATCTTTGGAGAGCTAAAGCCTGCAGTGAATTATATGGTCTTATGATATAAACAGTGTTAGGAATCTCACATTAATGGAGCACTGCTTGGCATGGTACTGTGCTGTCTGCTGGCATTCAGCAGAAACCGGCAGATTCATCTAAGGACTGAAAACCTATGCTCACCCACCAGCAAATTAAGGCACGGGCTGAGCTAGAATTAGAGTCATGTAAATAATGCTCTTAGCCTTTTAAAGGAAGTGGTTTCACCGACATCAAAGAGAATAAGTAACAACTCTGACTTCTGCACAAGTATATTATACCCATGTACAAGAAGCATTGTGATGAGAATGAGGTGTATGTGTGACCTGCCACATCCACATTTGTGTTTTCACTGAAAAAAACCCTACTCTGAAGATGATGGTACTGTAAAAATACTGACAGAAACATTTGGAAAATTATTTCTGCACACTTATTCTTTGGATGTGACATAATGACGTGCACAGCCATATCTTTGCTTGCCTGTTTGAGAAAGTCACATTGCACCTTTCAACAGCCCTGGAAGATTAACTTTTGTGACCAGCATAATTTTATTGTTGGTTTCTGGGAGGGATCAGCAGACAAACAGCACTTCACATGCTCAAAAAACTTGCAAATTAAGTAAGATGCAATTCACCATAGAAAACCCATAAAAGCCCTATATATTTTCTATATGACTTCAACTTTTAATTGTTTACTATTCACTGCAGAGACCAAATTCTTTGGATGCAGAGATATAAGTCAAGGTCAAAGTACCCTTCTCAGAATTATCTATTTCCAAACTTTCAACAAACTGCCCTTTTCTTCCTTGGAATATTGCTTTTACAAGTTTGACTTTTAAGCAGTTGTAAGTATATTTTTAGCTGGTGTAAATTGTCATAGCAACACTTCTCCCATGAGACCTAAGGCAGATTTTACCACATGTTAGAATTTTATACCATACTCTTATACAAGCACAGGGCATCACATTCACGTTATTAGTTTAAATGCAATGGATTTTCTGCAAACCAGTATTTGGGGGTTTTTTATAAATGTGGCATGTTCCAGTATCTATGCCCCTTTCTAGGAGATCGTGGACAGAGCCTGCACCAGTTCTTTTACACTGTCCAGCCATCTGCTCTTGTTAATTTTTGCTCTAGGTTGTGTAGGAATATTTCTAAATTACAAAAAGGTGTTATCACAAATCTTGATCAAGATTTGAATTGGCTCCAGCAAGGAAAACTGTATAACTCCTCTAAAACCTTCTCAGGATCTGGAAAACTCCACCCACATTGAACCCTACCCTGATGTGATCCCCAGACAACTGGCAAATAAATTAGTTGGAATCACACCTTTCAGTTGATGTGCACATATCATTTGGCAGAGCCATGAATGCAATTTTGATATTATCTCCAATATTGACTGCTTTCCTCCTGAAAGTGTAAGTAGGAGTTTAATAGGTTTCTTAGTTTTCCTTTCGATATTTTTTTAAATCTTCATGATCTCCTCTACAGTCAGCTATTTTTGTTGAAATTATTTTAAGAATGGACAAGCTTGCATTTTATTGGCAGTGCCTAAATCTACCATGTTAGTCTTACACTAAAATCCAAAGGAACACTTCCTTTTGGGGACAATAAAGAACACAGTGACTTTATAAATTTGAATTGTGAATGAAACTGTGGGGATTTAAAAAAACTTTCCTAAAATACAGAGGTGGGTAAAAATCTCAGATGAAGTCTTGTTATTTTACATTAATTTTGAGAAATCTGGAATGAGACTTTATGGCTATAAAGCCGCTGGTTATAAGCCAGCAAGTGTCAAGTGGCTGGAAGTCCTTATACATGTGTACAGCACACCGGGAAACATGAGCAGGAATCCATATTTTCCTACTCTGGATTATTTTGAATACATCTGCATGAGCATCATCACAGCAGAAAGACATAGGAGCTGGTGTTGACATCAGGCAGACTGGGTGTAAAAATTGTACTGTAGCCAGACTTGGGACAGAGGAGAGACAGAAGATTAGGAGTCCTCTATTTTAAGAGATAATTATTGGTCCTTTTATTTACTGACTTGTCATTCACAGGTCTAGTGAAAAAATGGTCCTGGTGATGAGGCAACCACAGTCAGATCACAAAAAGTAGGAGTGAATAGGTCACCTTGTCTTAATCCACTCTCGTATGCAAACCTTTACAGAAAATCAAGAATTTAGTCATGCACAGAGTTCAAAACGGCTGTCGATCGCCTCTGTGATAATTATGGAAAAGTATATACCCCAAAAATCATCATGAACACCTACCCCAAAGCCTCTGCAGAAAAGTATATTCTGAGTAAACTACAATAGTTTACACTTTTTGTTGTTCTTTTGGTCTCTTTCTAAAAGGAACATAAAAGAGACTGTGATGGTTACATAGAGAATTGCATTCTTACTGCAATAAAAAATGAGTTGAATGCTCCCTAAACTAAGCCCTCCTTAGCAATCCTGAGCACTCATCAGAATGGTTAAGCAGTAGGATAGGGAGTGTTCGAACTCTACCGTGTTCCCTAGCAAAAATGATTTTGCCATGCAAGATCAGATTTAGCCAACTTACATCCCAAGTAATTCCAGTAGAAATACACATATAAGCTTGGGCAAAATGTGTCTCCTCATGCAATATATAAAATATTTATGATCTTTTCCAAGATACAAAAAGCAGAGATCTTTAAGTGGCCTCATATGTTCATCCTCTCCCTGTCTTCTTCCTTCTATTTTGTGTGTTTCAGCTTAGATTTTATTTTACTGCTGTGTTAGAGATCGCAGGTACATTTGAAAGAAAACAGCTTCAGTGGAAGAAAGAGGCTTATTAGTTGACCTGTGTGCGGTGCTCTTGTGTGAAAGTCTGAAATGCAGAGGGATCGAAGGTCGAGGTTCTCTCTGCCTAAATCTGTTTTATTAATAGCTCAGCACCCTTACAACACAGCAGCCTATCCAGAGTATGTCTTTTCACTAATGGCATACAGTGGTTTGTTGAGACTTCTACATGGGTATAAGTGACTTTAGTACTTAAAAAAGCATATGTACCTTTGTGACAACTCGGCTATTCCAAGAAAGACACCTTCACTTCACAGCTTTCCTATGGAAAGCAGAGGTAGCATACGTACCTCTGAAAGTTGAAAGTGTGCAGGGCTGGGACAGCAATACTACCATAGCAACTCCTTCAGGTAAACAGGGCTTCATGGTGTTCTTCTCTCTGTATCAAAGCACCTCCATGTTTTTCCCCACAGAGAGCACTGTCGCATTGTGAGGCAAAAGGGTTGTTGCTGGCTGAAGTGCCTTGATGTATGTTGTCTATGTAAAAAGACTAATTATACTAATTCATGAGTGCTTGATGGCTTTCTTCAAAGCCCATCACAACCAATAAATAGGTCACAATTGGTACAGAACAAAAATCTCAACAAAAATGTAACTTGAACAAATTAATTGTATTGATTAGAGCATTTCAAAACAGGCTTACATAATTTTTTCACTTATCCAGCACCCTCTGTTCATTGTAGAGGAGTGAATACCAGGATACTAAATAGCTCTGTTCTGATATTCACAACCTATAGCCTAAATAATGCACACTAAGGAAACCTCTGTGGCCTAAGCGTATGGCTGAAGTGCACAGACATTATAAATACCTTACTGGATTCTGGACCACAGGAAAACAACAATATAAACCAGCATATAACTGAGAAGCCTTTGCTGGCAGAGAGCTGGCCCCTTCCATATGAAGGAGCAAAGACTTTATCTTCAAAAATACAAGTTGAAACTGATGTTATGGTCATTCTCCAAAGACACACTTACACTACAGAAGAGAAAGCGCATCTGCCTGAGATTAGCTCAGTTGGTTAAAACTTGGTTGTAATAACGCCAAGGTCATGAGTTCAATCCCCTGTGTGAGCCATTGACTTAAGAGTTGGACTCGATGATCCTTATGGGTCCCTTCCAATTCAGAATAGTCTCTGATTCTGTGTGATTTTGTGCAGTAGGTTTTCTGCAAGGAGTGCAGGTGAGGATCACAAAATACAATCTGAAAACAAACTAAAACTACATGGGAAACCCCCCTCAACTTTCTATTGCTGCCCTACTAGCAGATCTCATAGTTCTGCCTACTCCACAGGAGAGCAAGTCAGAAACACGGAGAACAGATGTTTTATGAAAAGATGTATTCATCTGTGGTATACATCCCAGTTGTAGAACAGAGTCTGTACAGGTAAGTGTCTCTACAATTAACCTGTACCAGTTACTAATGCTTCTTAACCAATAACCTAACATTTTAAAAATTCTATTGCTTCTTTCCGTGATTTACACTTAAACAAAGCAAAGGAATCCTACTAAGCACAAAAAAAATCTTGGAAAGACTGTGAAATATTTACATACCAAATAAGACTTTAACACTACCATCTGGTGGTGACAGTTGCAGTGACAGTAACAATCATTTCATCTGAGAACGTGTAAGTGCTCCTGCAAATTTAGTCCTTGCCATATTAACAAAGTAAATATTTATTACAGAAAATGCCTTCTGAATCACAGCAACTGTGCAGTCCTCCATCTCCAGTGATGGCAAGTATAAAAGGCTACTCGGAGAGAACTTATCAGTATGCATTTTCTGCTGTACATTTCTCATCCTCCCCAGCAATCACTGGTTAGGATAGATCTGAGGGTACATCTCTGCCTGTTGCTTTAACAGCTGAGTGAAGTATTCTTCAGATATAAAAGGATATCATATATATTTGGTACAGATTTTTTTACCAATGATGAAGTAAAAATCCAGGTATGCTGGCCAGAAAATTAATGAAGAATATTTTTATATACAATTTCTGCTAGTCTGAATTATCTGGAATTACCCTAAACACCCATCATGTTAGAAGCCTAAGGATGACAGAGAGAAGTTTTATCAAGCTATTTGTAACATGATTATGGCAATGATACTGTTGTTCTTGTTTTTTATTATTGAAAATACAGTATTAACCCTTACACAAAATTGTTTTTACTATTAGAAGCAAGAATCAATTACACAGACATTTTTCAAAATCAGGTTATTCAAGACAAAATTTTTCTTTCTTTCTAAAAGGAATCAATTTTGACTATACTAATGAAAAACCCTATTCTCACTCACTATTTTTTCTGCTGAATCTATTTATTTTAACTAGTTTGTTACATCTCTTTGTTCAAGGTTGTCTCAGGGATAAGCAATACTACGTCTTGGTTACTATTAGCAAATTTTTACAGGTTTGTTGTATTTTGTTTCATTTTGGTTTGGTTTTCTTCAGAAAATGAACAGGAGTGGCCAGCTGTTTATTTTTTTTTGTCTTTCTCTGTGGTAGTTTTAGTTAGGCCTTAGTTTTAGTAGGCCTCAGTTTAGTAGGCCCTGACAGGGCTACATAGATATGAAGGGACATGTTATCACCTGACTTAAACAGCCAAAGAGATATTTCATATCAGCTGATATCAAACCAAGTATAACAGCAAGTGAGGGAGGTTCCTCTGCCTTTTCCTTCATTGCTACTTGACTGGGAAGGACATGTGTATTGCTCTGGGAAACCAGGCCCCACTGACACTCACTGCTACTTCACAGCTGGTTTTAGTTTGGGGAAGTAAACATTTTTATTGTTGTTTTTTCTCCTCTCTTGCCGGGTGTTCCTCAGAAAGGGTCTTTTGGGTTGTTTTTGTGGGTGTGGGTGGTGGAATCTGTATTACTGGGTGGGTGACTCGGTGTGGAGTTATTGTTGTTTCTTCTTACCTTTGTATATATGTGTTACTTTTGTCTCTCTTCTGTGTAAATATAAAAACCTTTGCCATTTAAAGTTTTAGTTTTACATTGTTTCCTTTCCTTTTCTTGGTGGGGGGAGGGAGCTTTTGTTGTGTGGTTGAACACTTGGCATTTTGTCAAGCTTTCAAACCCAAACATCTCCCATCTGTGCTGAGGACTATTGTAACAAGAGGACATACAAAAAATTTTGGGACAGGCTCTGTAAGACTGACAGCATCCTGTTGTCTTGCATTCAGCTGTTCCACTACTTCAATTTGCACATGGCAAAGTGCAAACAGGGATTAACACAGCTGTTCTGGCCAAATCCTGGTCTTTGGCAGAGAGAAGCCTTGCAGAGTCACACTGTATTTCCTGAGCTAAGCAAAGATGATGACCCATGAAGTTTCCCAAGGTTTAGTATCAGTTAATAAATAATGAGAAGTTAGTTGTGGCATGTAAAGTGTCACTGCTGCCAATAGGTAACCTGTGCTTCTCTCCCTGGCCTGTTTTAAAGCCCATTGTGGAACACACACATGACAGTGCTTAAAAAGTGATTTATAAGCAAGAGAGCTTGAGAAGAAGACATCTATATGCATGGGAAGACGTGACTGCCAGCAAGCACCTCACTGAGAGGATTTGAGAAAGCAAAGAAGAGCATGGATAGCAGATGAACAGTGAAAAAATGTTAGAAAAAGCACAGAGGTGAAAACACAAGGCGAAAAATAGCAGCAGAATCCTTCTAAATCCCAGGGAAGCAGAGCATAGGGAGATTCTCTTTTGCTTCAAGTCCTTCACTTAAAACATCCAATCAGTCCACTAAACTAAAATATAACTCAGGCATATTTGTTTAACTATAAAAATGTTATTTCTGTGTCTTTCAACCTCCTCATGTTCTGAGAAGTTGCTGGGCCACTGTGTTACATACTGCAGTCAGACTTGCAGCACTACATACTGCAGCACAGACTCTTGGCTTCTGTGGCTTCATGGTTATCAGGGCAGTCTGACATGAACAGTAATCAGAGCATCTGAAGGCACTGGAGTACGTAGTGGGGTGTATTTGTTTTGCTTTCTTCAGCAGGAAGAATTTAAAATATATGTTGTTCATGCTTGAGATGCACATTGTCAAGGTTTTCTCCCAAAACTATAGACAGATTATTTTTGAAAAAGGAGAAAATAAAAGCAGTAGTAATGGACTCAAGGACCCAGATTTGTTAAAGAGAAGTGCGGATGATAAAAAGGAAAAGAAGTAGCCAGTCTTGTTCCTTGATGCAGACAGGAAATCAATTTTCATCTATCATGGTCCTGATAGAGTCATCAAATAAAAGCTTTTCAATATACTTTCTTTCAGTAAGACTTCAAACAGGCTTAACAGTTGACTTCACAGATAGGAAATATTAAGCAAACAAGTTCTCAACAGCAAACATCTAAAACATTGTCAGTTTCATTTCCGAAGATTAAGAAGATTAAGACAATCTATGGGTGAATGCAGTCTCAAGCTCTCATTCTGATTTAAACAAAGATCACATCAATCCACAACATAGAATTTTAATCTTTACACTTTAGATTACTGAATACAGATGTATACTGTTGACCTTGTTAACATTTATTTGGATGCCCTGGTTTTAATACAGCTTGCATATCAAAATACAGCATTGAGGATTGTCCCTGCTCTGCACTAGCTTCACATATAGTGAAGGTGTAATTACTACCTCTCAAAGCTCTTCAGTGCAAAGGACTTCTAGAACCTCACTGTGATAAAGAAACTTTCTAGAAATAACCTCTCCTTCTACTAGGGTGAGCCATGGGACTTTCAGCCTGGTGCACAACTGCTCAGAGATCTACCTGCACAAGAGACCAAGTGCAGCAGAACTAATGATGAAATGTTCCTGGTGCTAGACCTTGTGAAAGGTTGTAACACAGATGTTACATATTGGACCACTGGATATTGGTAAATGCACTTCTTGACTTGGCTTTAAATGTACTGATTATTCTCATGACTCCTGTCAAGTCCTGAGTCCTCTCTCTCTTTTGGAGTTTCTATCGTCATCTGAGAATTCAATTTCCTGTTCCACTGCTATATCCCTAAAAGCATCTACAAAAATAATGCTCATTATTCAAATGATAAAAAACCCGCTAGCCTACTTACTACATGGTGCAAGTAATTGGTTTCACAGGAATATGAGGAGTGTAAATGGTTTACTTAAACACCAAGCAGGGGTGTTGGACTGGTCAATCCCAAGAGGTAACTTTCAATATCATTGACTCTATAGGTTTGCCCAGCCTTGTGCAACAGCTTGCTGTTCCTCACAGCTCAAACCCAGGTTACTTTTACTGACCCCACAATCATCAATTAGCTTTTAAAATAAAAGACTACACATTTGCATACAAATGTATCATTTGCATTTTTTACAAATGCATTTTTTTTCAAAACCAAGTTATTACCCAAAGATTTTTCTTATTTGATTATTAAAAAAAAAAGAGAAAGAAAGAAAAAAGGGATCCTTCAGGGTTTAAACCAACCATAACCCTGAGGTATGGTAGTTCCTTCTCCAGTGTGATTTACACTGGCAACTTGTATGGGAAGGCTTGTATGATGCAACTGTGACTGCTGTTGCTGAATCTCTCTTTGTTCATACCTTCTCACTTCTCTGAGGCATCTGCCAAACATGGGTTTCTCCCTCTATCTCTTTTGCAAATAAACAGTGCAGCTGATGAGAAAACATACAGGACTTTGCCTGGACTTCATCTGGTAACACCTGCACATTCGTACACCACAGCCAAATGACTTGGTCAACTGATGTTCCTACCAATGGTCTGATGCTCCTACCAATGGTAAATAATTAGATTTCTGCTACTCCAATGTCCTTTCTCTTCTCTATGTCATGTATGCATTTTTTCATTTTTTTAATTTATTTTTTCTCAAAATATTATCCAAGCTGTGCTATAACCAGGTTAAAAAAAAAAAAAAGGAACAAAACCACCTTTCAAGGTTTAAAGCAGAGTGAACCTATACCTAAAGTCTGAGTAGTTCTTTCTCAAAAACATGAGTGCTGTGATTCAGGAAGAGACCACC
Organism: Sakesphorus luctuosus; assembly: GCA_013396695.1. Classification (NCBI taxonomy): domain Eukaryota; kingdom Metazoa; phylum Chordata; class Aves; order Passeriformes; family Thamnophilidae; genus Sakesphorus; species Sakesphorus luctuosus. The sequence continues at coordinate 71,211 of VWZD01005271.1, forward strand.
CCAAGGGAACTGGTGATGATTTAAGTTGCAGCAGTTGAGCTTTGTCCAGATCCACTCTGCATAAAACCAGAAATAAAAATGGCAGGTCTCAAGGTAGAGTGCAGAAAATGCTTCAGCTCTTTCCCTACCATGGAGCTTAGATTACACCACTTAGTGTGAGCTGAGACCTCCAAAAATGGATATGGAATGAACCTGTCCTCAAAGTGGGCAGATAAGACATATACCAAGCATCACCTTCAAATGGCATGAAAAAGTAAAAGAACTAGACAAATAAATAGCATGGGATATTCTTCTCATTCCCAAACACTCCTGACCCTCAAATATGCAATGTTAGTAGGGTTGAAAAGAGAAAACAAGACTAACAAGAAAAAAAAAGTAGAGAGTCAAAGCATGTCTAATTTATTGCTCCGTGTCAAAGTTGCTGCATTAATTAGTCTTGCCCTTTAATTTCACCTATATTGCCTTGGAACAGAACAGGATCACTGAACTGAAGACTGCAGTGACCTACCCTGAGGAAGGGGTGTGCTTTGGAACACTCTAATTTTAGAAGACTAGGTAATTTTGTGGATTATGTTAATAACACTGTCCAAATGCTTACTTTGCAGCTCAAAAATACATGGAAATGATTTGCCATTTTGGTAGAAAATCAGTGCAAGCATTTTATTTCTTCAGAAATTTAAAATTCCAAGCTTTAGCAACTAATAGCAGAAAATATCCATTTGATTTGTACAAATGGCCTTATGGGCAAAACATGATCTCCACCAGAGATACTATTTTCTAGAAATCACTCTGTTAAGTAATTGCCTCTCTTGAAAAACACCTCAACTACAATTAAACAGTCAGGTCACATCAAGTAGTGTCTGTATGGGAAAAGTATGAGGTCAGACAGGAATAGGCCTGGTCTTTGACAAAGGTGTTGATGGCCATAAATTTACAGCATCTGAGGATCTACCCTCACAGCTTCTGCTGCTTTCATTAAGGAGTATCAGACATATCATCGTGGGGAGAAAATAAATTAGGAAATAACAATAAGAAAATAAAATTATTAGGTCTAGGCTCCAAACTATGACACTACAAATAGAGGACAAGCTGAATATGTTCTGATTTAGAAACTCCAGAGGGTAGTTGTAAATCCAAGCATAATCGGAGGGTTGCCTGTACTCTGTCTCTGACATGCCTTCCTCTTTTCGCCCTTTTATCAGTCTAACTTATTAGCACCTACATTTGGCACTTTTTTCCAAGATAGTTACTATCTCTCCATAATGCTCCTTTCCATATTTAAATGTGTGAGCTCTGCTATCTGTAAATTGAGCTTAATATGAATTTTAATGCCTGGAAATGAAATACAATTTTCTTAAGAGTTGACAAATCCTATGGTGCTGTTTCATGTAAAGATGGCAGGCAATCAGCAGCCTACAAGCTCAAAATATTTTTTCCTTTATCTTCAATTAAAAATATCCACTTGATTTGATGTTTCTCCTCCAGCTCCCCTTTTTGATTGGTTCTTACAGTAACTGAAATGACTATGAAAGAGAAATGTATACTGGAAAGACATTTTTTAGCTTAACATAGTTGAAGGAAGTGTGCTGTAAGCAATAGCCTTATTCTTTTAGAGGTACTCAGGAAGAGCTGATCCACGGTTTCTAAGGGGACTGTATAAGCAGATCCTTGTTTGGAAAACAGGTACAAAATTCTGAAGGTCTCAAGATAGTTTCTCACTATGTTTCCAAGAAGGAAAAGAAGTAATACAGTGCTAAACACACAAGAAATATCTAATAATGTTGATCAAATCACATATTTTTATGTTTAACCCTAACAATTTAAAGATGAATTGATCAAAAAGTCAGTCTCAGGCACCCCAGGCACAGTGACAGTGAGTAAAAGACAGTTTAGCTGCCTTTGGATTTTCAGATCTTTAGAGATTAAGGAGGTTAATCTCCCTTGGAAGTTTATGACGGTCTATGAATTAAAGGGATTTGAAATTGCCAAAGAAGAACAGGTAAGTGTGGATACCATTTCTATAGTAACAAATGTTAAGAGCTAAAGATAATCGTATGGAAAGTGTTTGTTTTGATTTTGATAGGACAAGCCAGTCATGTGGGTNAAGCATATATCTTCTTAATTATTACTGTAATTCAAAAGTATCTGATACCACAATGTTTTTGTAAAGAACCTCTTGCAGTAATAATAATAATACTAGTAATACTACTACTACTACTACTACTACTAATGATGATGATGATGATGATGATGCATATTTTATAGACGGTAATGGAGACAAACAGCATGATAAACTTGAAATTGCTGTTGAAAGCACTAAATCAATGCTTCTCAAATTAAGAAAATTAATTTATGAGGAAAAAACTAGAGCTACATAAGAACACACAAAACAGAAAACATAATGTAACTTAGGGCTAAGTGAATCCTTCAGAGAGGTCAAAATACAGCTTTGTTTCTGAACTGCTTCCTTGTTCATTCCCCTATGATTTCCCTATTCCCTCAGTAAAGATTTTTGTCTTTAAAAAGAGTTAATTACTGTACACTGGAGTTTTCAACATATTTAGACAGCATAGGATTATTTTCTAGTCACCCTCCAAGAACCTGCAAAGCAACATATTCAGGTAGATCGAAACTCTTGTTAAAGAGAAGTTGATTGAAAGGCATCAAAGACTCTGAAGACATAGTGGTGGTTTCTAAAGATCAGATTGTAAAGATTTTGTGCATTTCCCAGAGCAGAAGCGTTTGGTAGGCACATAGAAACTAGCTTCTGTATTTTCAGTATTCAGTCTTGATACACTTGATTATCTTATTTTTTGAAGGTTTTGAAAGATGGGATGGACACTAGGGCCTTGGAATGGTTCTCCTGAGGCAGGAATCATCTCCAAAGCCAGCTGCTGTATCTTGAGCCACAAGCTGGTGTGGTGTCAAATGGCAGCTGTATCCAAACTGTTTTTGACACTCTTCAGCTTTCAAATTCCAGTAAAGTAAGTGAAACATGTATGGTCTTAAAAAGAATCAGAAGTTAAGATGCTCTGTTGAGGCACCAGAACTGATTTAAACATAAACATCTGATGCAAGAAACTTAGCTGATTTAGGGATAACATAACAACAGAGCAACAGAGAAGAGGTTGTTTGAAAAGACCTTCTAATAAACTCTCTACTTTTGAAGTTAAAAAACTAGAGCAGTCAAGTCTTCCTGAAAATCATACCCCAGGAATCAATTAAAAAATGCTGTGCAGCTGTTTACAATAAAGTCTGATCTGTATTATGCTTTTATTCCTTAAAAAACACAGTCACAAGTATTTTCACAAATCAATAATAATCTATTTACCACATGTTCCTTTCTTCCTGTTATTTCAGTCCATTATGTTTATTTTTTTTAAATAAACAAGTAAGAAGTTGAAAGAGGACAAAATTTTGAGGACCCAAAAATTTCATGCTGCAAACAAAAAGCTAAGCACCATATCCATCTGTTTTCTGCAGACATGTATCCTCCTTGAGTCCCTGCAGTTCCTGGGACAACCAGTTCACTCCCTCTCATCATCCTGTATTTCACGGAATCACAGACTCAAAGAATAGGTAAGGTTGAAAGGACCCAATGATCACCTGATCCAACCTCCCTGCTCACGCAGGGTCATCCCAGAGCACATGGCGCAGAGTTACATACATGCAGTTCTTGAATGTCTCCACTGAGGAAGACTCCAGAACCTCTCTGTGTAAATCTGTTCCAGTGCTTGGTCACCTGCATAGTAAAGTTCTTCCTCATATTCAGGTGGAACTTCCTGTGCATCAGTTTCTCCCTGTTGGCTCTTGTTCTAGTGCTTGGCACCACCAAGAAGAGCCTGGCTCCACCCACTTTGCATACTCTTTAGATATTTATACACTTTGATGAGGTCCCCTCTCAGTTGTCTCCTCACAACTCTGAAACAGGCCGAGTTACCTTAACCTTTCCTTATAAGACAGATGTTCCAATTTTATTTATTTTCTTTTTTTTTTTTTTACTTTTTACTATTGGAGCATTTTTCTACGTATTCCTACTTGTGATGATACATCACCTCATATGCCAGTCCTTTACCTACTACTATTATTATTACACAAGAAGAAAACAAAATTCTATCACGTTTTAAGAAACTTGTGACTGAAATATTTAATGAGTCCAGATAAATCCAAGTTTTAAACTTTAAGCACTTTTTCTCATGATCTAATAAAAAGGTTTAAAGTAAAGGTGCCTTTTTGTGTGAAAAAAAATTACAAGTCCATTAGCTGTATTAGACCAGAATTTTTCTCCTTAATCTGTACTTTGAAACTCCTGTCCCTGGAGGTTACTTCTCCCCCTAAAATAGAATAATAATGGAATCTTGCTGTACTACTAGTAGTTTGGGAGTTCTATTTTTGGGGATTGATTTCTGACTTTTCTATATGCCAGAGTAGCTGGTGCTTGGCTGTCTGTGTATGGCATTGACTGAAAGTTCTAGTCTGTACAACTCTGTTCATTCTCAACACTTCTCACAGCAACTGAATATGGGGGTTACTCCATGGTATATGACAACCCTATGAAAGCTGCAGATTATTTTCCAAATAGAAAACTTACTTTTTTTTTTTCTGTTACACATTAGGGTGAGATGACTGCTCCAACTCAGAAAGTCCTCCCAGCATGCAAACATGCAGCTTACTGCATCACTGTTCACTGGTAAGAAATGGGGAAAACATCAGTGTAAAGGCTGCTGAGGAAAAAGGGAAAATGCAAAGAAGAAGGCCACTGCCATGTTTCTGAGAGTTTCAATAGTTTGAACGGAATTCAGAGATACTAGAAGGAGGATTTCCATGTCTCTTCACTGACTCAGCCCGAAAGCTGCAGTGTACTATTTGATAACAAAGATTCATACAGTTAGACTTTTCATTTATGCACCTGCCAAAATCACAAGTCTGCCTTTGTCACATTTTAAAATGATAATGGACTTTTACTCCATGTTTTCCTGTAGCCATTTTGTCTTAGGAAAAAAAATCTAGTCAGTAACACAACACATGACCCTGTGCTGTGAGAAAGACAAGAGATAGAGATGTGATATTCCAGAAAATGGAATAAGTAACTGAAAACCTCCTCATCTGTTTCTTCTGTTTCAAGAGAACCTTTAAAGTTTTCATGTAAGATAAGTGACAACTACAAGAAAAAAAACTGGCTGTCTTACATGATGTTCTTTCTCTGAGCTCATCTGATATTCACTTGCCACCACACAACTGACTCATTTGCAAAAGGCTTTAAGATGCAGTGGTGAATAAAGTGCTGTAAAGATGGAAAATGTTAATCTAATGCTGTGCAAAGATCTGCTAGGAGTAGTTGTAGCTGCTAAGGTACAGGTGGAATGGTAAAATAATAATTAGAAAAACAGCCAGTTACTAACCTGTGTGAAGATTTCACCTTAGGAAAAGTTAAATGGGCGGGGGGGAGGGGGGGGGATGTTCTACTACGTTAACCTCTCCCTTGGGCCAGCTCTGGCCTTCAGAGTGTTTTTGACTTAATTTTCTGAAGAACTAAGAGACTTGGAAACATACTCAAGCAATTTGCTTAATTGACAGCTCAGCCAAACTACTGTCAACCAAATGCTGATGATTAAAAGTTTAATCTCCTACTTAAGTACTTATTCTCTAATAAATCACTTCAAGTAGCTGCCTTTTGGGAATTCGTGAAAAAAGAAATGGTGATGCAACACAAAACATGTATCTGAAATGGAGTAGTAAGAAGACAGGTATGTATACGTAAACTGAACACCATTCATCCTGATTCTGAGGGAAGCATGAATGTGTCTTTTAAATTTCCTTTGAGAACAACTCTGAAGTGTGTTCCGGAGAGAGAAGCAGCCTTTGATGCAGGTTGTCCTGAGAAGAGTACCAGGCTTGCTCTGAAAGGTATACTTCTGATTTCATTTGTTCTAAATGGCAAAGAACACTACAGGGTGGTGCTGAAAGCCATAATACTCCAGCTCCAGCTGAAGTGTTCATCTTCAACTATCAATCCTTTATGACAGTAAATAGAAGGGATACCTTTCCCTGACACAATGGTGGCACAAAGTGATGATGTCCTGCTGCAGATAGGAGGGCAAAAAGTGTCTTTTCTATGAGAACTGCTTAATAGTAGGTTTTGGGGGTTGTTTTTGGTTGTATGTTTGTTCAGAGTTTTCCCCCAAAATTTATAAAAATCTAATTTACACTGATATTTGGCACGGCTCTAAGACACTTGAGTACCTTTACTTCCAATCTCTCTCTCTTTTTTTTTTTTTTGCAAGGGTTTGTTTATTTGTGAGACTTGGTTGCTCTAGAATCCAAAGCTTCAAGTAATAGTTTTTAAAAATCAGCTTATGTTCAAAGTTATTCTGTGAAAAAAATAAAAATTAATAATCCAGGGCTTACTAAACCTGGCAGAGCATGAAAGGAAGGGTTTGTGCCTCCAGCTATTTGGTTCTACCATGACCTTAACTGTATGCAGCAATAATTTCAATCCTCTACTGTAACTAAATCAGTACAGTTACTTTTTCAGGTGCCAAATCAGCCTGCTGTTTTCAAAGAACAGGCTTCAAACAGTAGCAGGTCTTGAGGCAACATAAGCTCTTGATTATTCTTTGGACATTGAGAGTTGTCAAAATACCTCACTTAACATTAATTACAAATAAATTCTGAAATGTTTCTCATTTGAATTATTAAATATTGAACAAGATGACTTAGTTTTAGCTGGGCTATGAGAGTAAAAAGGCAAAAATCTCCTATACTGGTGATCCCGGTTCTATGCTGGAAATGAATCTTCCTCTTAAACCAGATGCTATGTGCTGTTTTAAAATAGACAGATGAGTGACTTAGCCCATTTCATCGAGGTGCAGGAATGAACCCAGTACATAAAGTTAGTGCTTAAACCTTGGAGAGATCATAATTCTGATAAAGTATGAAAGTATAATTTATAAATAAATGGATTAAATCAGGTTAATAGTTCTACTCATTAAAAAAACAGTAGCCAAGCTATATTTACAGATGTGTTTCCAAAGCCAAGGATCTTGTTCTGCAAAGTTTTCAAAGTTAAGTATTGCACAAGTTTTTGCAAGCATGGAGTAAAGCAAAGTTCATTATAGGCTGTAGCTACTTTCACAATAACCTTCAAAACTTCTTGATAATTTAAACATCATCTGAGAAGGGATCAAGAAGGGAAAAAACTACATTGTCAATTAGTGGAAATCATGAAAGGCTCTAATTAAAGTAATTATTGCTAAGACACAAGGAAGCAGAAGAAGTGTTTTCATTTTGACAGGGTTGTCGTATTTGCACTATTTGAGTTACTACCATTAAATCATTGCAATGTGTTCAGGGAGAAGGAATGTTTTTTAAATTCACCTTATCATTTTACCTGCTGGTGAAAGAACTGAAGAACTGTTCTTAAATACTTGAATGAAATCAATACTCACATTCCAAGCTTGTATTTTCAAGGCCTGTAAAAAATTACCCAAATTACCCCCACCAAAAAAAAATTAAAAGCAAGCCTGTAATTGTCATTCTATCTTCGCAAATTGTCTCAACAGAACATCCTTGAATATGTATTAAGAATTATCAGACTGAAACCAAACTAACAAAAAAAGAAATGGAAGAGGAATCCACTATACTTGATACTCTTACATAGCATTCAGGTGCCACACTAACAAAGGTAGTTTGATTAAAAGATATTTCTTACCTTTTTTTACTGATTTCTTCTTTTACATAATTTTCTTCTCAGTTTCTCTTGCTGTCATACAAAGTTAACTATATATCCTTTAAATCAGTGAAATATATCCTATATCCTGTGTATCCTTTAATTCAGCCCTTTAAATCAATGAAACTTTAGTACAAAAAATCTCCCCAAATGATGTCTCAGTAGAATTCCAGCAGTGACCTACATTGGAAGTGAATGTATGTAAACTTGCTTCTGTTCTGCTGTGACATCCATCCATCTATCCTGGAGCCTGTGTAGCTGTGAGGAACTGATAATCTTGGTAAAGATAGATCAGTTCACTTTCTCTGCCATTTTTAGGATGCAGTTTATCCTGTTTCAGCAAATACATGAGGTTTTCAATCACCTTGAGATTTCCTGAAGAGGAAACATCCTTTCTGACTTAGCACCTGTATTTCTGAACTCAGACTTTCAAGTTATAGAATCATATAATAAGCTAACTTGTAAGGGACCCATCAGGATCATCAACTTCAACTCCTGGCCCTGCATAGGACACCCCAAGAATCATACCATGTGCCTGACAGCATTGTCCAAATGCTTCTTGAACTCTGTCAGGCTTCGCACCATTATCACTTCCCTGGGTAGCCTGTTCCGGTGTTCAACCCCCTTTGGGTGAAAACCTTTTCCTGGTATCTAACATAAACCTCCCCTGACTCAGCTTCATGCCATTTTTTGGATCCAGTCTGGTCATGAGAGTGAAGATATTGGTACTCGCCCCTCTGCTTCCCCTCACAAGGAAGTCGTAGACTGCAATGAGATCTTCCCTCTGTCTCCTCTTCTCCAGGCTGAACAGACCAAGTGACCTCAGGTGCTCCT
>VWZD01005272.1:1039-301905 GCA_013396695.1 Sakesphorus luctuosus
GGGTGCTGTTGTCCTGCGGGGTTCGCACCGCGGTGCGGGGCTGCGCAGGAACTCTTGCTCTCCTGTAAGCGTTCCTCGCCAAGTCAGGGTCACCGCAGCAACAGTTTTAGCGGCGCTCGGGGCTCTTTCGGGAGGGGTTTTGTGTCACATTGCTGGTACCCACGAAGGTTCGCCGCCCGTACTGGCGCCGTCCCATCTCGGGGCTCCCGCCCCACGGGGCTCAGGTCGCCTTTGCACCGGCCGTCGCAGGTGCCGGTGACGGGGATGGGAGCGCGGGGGGCCCCGGCGGCACTTTCTGCCGCCCTCGGCCCCGCTGCCTCGGGCTACCCGCGCCCCCGGCCCCGAGCACAGACGCGCAGTGCGAAGGCAGCGCTGGCGCTCCTGCCCTGCAGGGGACACAGGGACGGACCCCAAGCGGCAGGACCCGCGGGTCAGGGGGCGCTCCCGGGCCGGGCAGCCCGGCGGGCGGGACGGGCACAAGCGCTGCTGTGCGCACTCAGGGGCCGGGCCGGGAGCGCCCCGCGGGATGCGCAGCAGCCCCGGCAGGTGGAGGCTCCCGCTGGTGCGGGACTGCGGGGGGCGCGCCCGGAGCCCGTATTGCGCCCGCCGCCCGAGAGCGACCCACAGCCCCGGGGGAACCCCGGAGAAGTCCCGAGAGGCCGGTTCTGGCCCGGCTGCGGCTCCAGCGCCTGCCCGGCGCCGCGGCGGGGACTAGACGAGGAACCGCCCGCAGCCGCCCAGAGCGCCCGGGCCGGCAGCAAAGCCGTCTGCGTCTCGGTGCCCGCTCAGGCGCCGCGGCCCCGGCTGCCCCCGCCCCGCGCCCTGCGCTGCCGGGGGCCACGGGGACTCGCTGCGTTCCCCCGCCCGCTGCGGGGAACGCGCCGGGCTGGAGTTCGGGCGGTCCCGCCGTAGCCAGACCACCTTAAGGGGCGCGGCGGCGGCGGGCGCGGGTCGGAGCGCGGCGGGGCCGACCCCGGGGGCTGTGGCGCTCCGGGACGGCGCGTTGCTGTGTTAATTGGCGCGGAGCTCCCGCCGCGGCCGCAGCGATGGAACAGCGGGAACGCGGCGGGGGTTGTGCGACTCGCCGGGAGTCAGACCGGGAGAAGTCGGGCCGAGGGGGGAGCGATGCCTCCCCGGCGGGGGGCGGTGCGGGCGCTGAGAGGAAATGGAACGCGTGAAGCCAAACAAGAAACAATCCCAAGTTTGTTGGCTGAGCTCTCCGGTCGGAGAGCGAAGGCGCGGATTACCCCGCTAGGAGGAAATGGGCGATGATGGGCAATAAATGCCGCGGCCGCGATTCCCAAAGCCCCGCTCTGACCCCGGCGCCCAGCCGAGGTCACACGGAGCGGGGGATGCGCTCGGGGCCCCGTCCGCGGTCCTTTCGCATGTCACAGCCCAGCTCGGGAATCGGCCCTGCTATTACATGCGGAGTGCTCTTTCTGTTCAAAATCAGAACTTTTCCAAAAGTAGCAGATGGTTGCTTTAGTGCTAACTTATTTGACACCACACTGAAAAGTGTTAGGAGATCGAACAGTGCCCAGTGAGGAGAAGGTCTGCTAGAAGTCTCAGTCCCTGACAGAGGTTTAAAAAGTCCCCAGTCCTGGATGTGATGCTCATTTTTAAGAAGTGACTGGTTTGCTGGTGGCTGTTCGAAGCGTACCTTATTTAAAAATCTCTACAGAATGTAAAACTGAGTGAGTCTAGTCGGCAGAGCCGAGCGAGTCTGTAAATTACTGCTCTGTCAGGATTCCTGTTGCCTGTTACAAAGTACCTTTTTACGCTGAACTTAAACTCTACACTACAGAGACAGCAGATGTGAGGTGATGGCTTCCAAAAGCAACACAGATGCTGTAAAATTTCCATTGCTATATTTCAGCGAGGAAGCTCAGGAGACATGCTGAATGCTGCAGTTTAGAATTACACTATAACTCTCCTAGAAATAAGAGAATACCAAGTTTCTCAACAGTACACTTGGCTTCATTTTTACTGTCATTCATATGCTCTTGTTTTCTTAAAGCAAGAGAAGAGATACAGCACAAAGATACTGTGTGTCTTGAAGCTGTTCAGTAATGACAGAATGGGTAATATGGAACTTTATGGCAATTTAGTAACGACTGCATATCCAAATTCCCTAGTAAAACCATGATAATTTTTAAAATTGTCATTCAGGTATATAAAACAGCACAGCTGTGAGGAGGCTGCCTTGCTTTATGTGACTGAAGAGCAGCCTGGATAGATCAAAACTGGAGTCACAGCCCATTGTGTGTTCCTCATACTCTGGGACTTCCCTAAAGTCTCTGGTAGTCCAACAAGTAGGGAATCAAGGGTCAAGTCTTTAAAATGGTTTGTGTGTTTATTCCAGAACATACAGCAGCTGCTTTTTCTGAAAAGCTGAGCTTTGCTATAGCAATGCAGAATACTGTAAAGCATGGGGTTTTTCCATTGAATTTCAGAACAGATGTCCAGTTATCAAATAATGCAGAAATATAAAGCTGACAAGAGTGTTACAAATGCTACAACCTTTTACAAACGTAAAGATTTGACTTGTTCTCAAGTCCAGTCACTTTGTGACTGGTTTTTGTGTCTCCAAGTCTTTGTTGCCACAGATATTCACACCTTTTTTATCCAAACATTTCTGTTTTTCACTGGCCCCTCTAGCATAAGCCTAATTTTTCTGTGCATCTAAGGCTTTGCATTTGGGATTATGTGGATCCCACCAAACCAGGTAATGGTAACTACAGGGCATTTAAGTTTGAAGTAGGTAAATTGGCTCATGATTTTCTTTTTTAACTGGAAGTAAAAAATCCACCTAAAATCTTGGATTTAGCATGCTATTTTGTTTCTGTAAAAATAGAGATGTTTAATTTATAAGATTGAAAAGTTGCTTTTTAATTCCCACTGGATGTTCTCCAGTAAATTTTAGTATGGCATTGTCTGCATTGGATAGGTCACTGAATGGTGATTTTTAAAAATGTTTGAAAAGAAGAACTTGGTCCATGGAAATTGTTCAAATAATCTTGTTAGAATGAAGCCTTGACTGAAGGCAGTAATTTCATGGATTAAACCCAGAAGGGCTGGCCAGGCTGATCTCCTTACTATCACAGGCCACAAAGCTTTATCCAGAGACTGTCTACACAAGGGCTGGTTAGCTACCAGACAGAGGGGATTTTGCATGGACAATACATTGAACAACATCATGAAACTAGAAACTGGAACTTTTTAAGAACAGAGTAAATAGGAAGAGGAGGAAGGAGTATTTTTACAGGTGATTTAGTGGACAGGGTAAGTGAAGTTGTTGCATCTTACTATGTTCAGCTTTCCCCTAAAATTACCAAAAAAAGTAAGAGAAACTGTTTTTTTTCCAGTTCATCCTTTTCTCTCACATGCCACGTGTGGTCCAGAACTGAACAATATGATGGCCCATTCTAGTATGGGAAGGAAGTAATTGACTTGTACTTCTGTGAGTCTGCAAAGCAGAAATTATGAGTAAAAATCCAGCACTATGAAGCTGAAGAGAATAGAGATGGGAAAGTACAATGTGCTTATAGTTTGATAGATATTTTCTCTTTCACCAAAAATACCCTTAGCCCCCCCCTCCCCCCCCAAACCAAAACAAAATAAACAACAACAAAAAAGCACTCATGTCTTCTGAGGCTGTATTTTATTATGATTCATGAGAACTTTTTGCAGGCAAGAACACCTGCTTACATCTTTTCATCAAGGTCAGAATTGATAATGGATGGACACAGTACCATGATCCTACTGTTGGTCAGTGAGATATGAGAGAGACTTTAGGCAAAAAGAAAATAGGTTGAATATAATTTATTGTAATAGCAGGAATGCAGTGAACAGGTGATAGAGGAGGAGGAGGAGGAACTGCTGGAAGAGTACATTGCTGTCCCTTTACCATAAAGGATGATGATAAAATGATGGATCGGTGCTGTGATCTGAGGATTGCTCCAGTGGTGAGGCTGCAGGTTGTGGCCCAGAATGTGGCTAAAGGTAGGAGCAGGCCATGATTAGATTCCTTCCTGAGGCTGCTTTGGATGCATGAGCTTCACTAGAGAAGCAGCACAAGCAGCAGAATGAGTGTAAGAAGTCAATGGGAACAGCAGTTTAGCATGAGGACAATGTAAGATGAACTTGTATTGAAGGGCTTTAGCCCTGTTCTCCCACACTGTGCAGCTGATGATTGGACTGCAATGTATTTGCTCTCTTGGTGTAATTGCTTCAGTTCTCATCAGTGAAATAGTGCAGGAGGAAGAACATACAGATTATAAGGATTATGAAGAAAAATAAGTGTTCTTGAGGGCTTTTTCCTTAATATATTTTTTTTATTTTTCTTCCCATTATCTGGCAAGCTGTATTTGTAATTTACCCATGCTACAGACTGTAATACCTCATGGTGTGATGTTTCACATGTGATGAATCATGTGACTTTTGAAGACAAATTATACTGAGTTAAACAGTCTGTTGATGCATCGTTGCAGTATTTGGAGAATAAGAGAAGTATCATGCAGCTAAATTGCTAACATAGTAGGTATGTATGGACATAGTGAGTAGTGTTGCCTTCCTCTGATTACCCAGCTAACCATGAACTTACTTTCTGGCAATTGCCAGAACATTAGGATGTAAATGCGTTCGGATTTCGGGAAGGTTGTGTGGATTCAGGCTGGCAAGGAGAGGTTTGGTCTCTGGGGTTAATATGAGATTATAAACATGCACCACTCTCTTCTAAACGTGAGAACATGTCCAGGCCTCTGGCAAGCCAGTGACTTCTGCAGTAATTTTTGTGATTCTCCGTGCTCCATCAAAGTCTCATAAATGGTTAAGCAGCACATTCACCATGGTTATTCCCAGCATGGACTGGGAAGTCTATTTGATCAGTCTTCAGTTTTGGAGACTTCAGTTTTAACAACTTGGTTATAAAACCCCGCAAACCTTCTGGTAAATATCCACCTGGCTTACCTGTTTAAGATGTGACTGACTGGGGTGAGCAACTTCTGAATAATAACTACCATCTGTCCTTATGATGGTGTGGCATGCAGGTGTCTGATCTTTCATATGAGATCTACTGGGGGAATTAAGAGGGCTCTATTTATTAACTTGACCTACTTAACTTTGCAACATTTATGTTTGGGTTAAGTGATAGCAGACAGGTGAGTAGCAAATTTAACTCTTGCCAGCTCTGAGTATCGATGCTGACAGGCATAAGGAAGAGCCATGACAGAGAAGATGGGGAGTGCAGGGTTCTCTCTCATGTATGGTAAATCAGAGTTGGGATGGCTCAGTTGCCACACCACAAGGAGCTGTGAGACTCCTGGCAAGAAATCCAGCCCAGCCTGTCCTGGTGCAAGAAGGCATGAAAGCAGTAGATATGAAAGGCTTTGAGCTGAGGATGCCTTGTCTGCACTAGGCAAGTCTGGGCTATCTGGATTGATGCAGAGTCAAGATTAAGCAGTGTAGTCCACTTTGATTTATGAACCTTTGCATAAGATATATGGAGACCTTAGCTTACATATATGCCCTCTCATGTGCTGTAAATTAAATGAGAAATTAATGAGGTGATGCACTAATGAGTAAGAAATAAACTGAAGAAAAAATCACACCATGTTGAAAGGCATGGATAAGGCTAAATCCTAGATATGAGAAAACTTTGTATAACTGATTTGAAGAGGAACAGGTGTCATTAACTCCTTGAACAGTATGAACTTGTTCATAAATTCTGATGCTACTTTTTGTACCTTGTAAGTCAGTAATACTGTAATTTAAGGGAATAATGTTTTGCATACGTTTGAAGTATGCATTTTTTTAGGTTTCACTATTTCCAACCCCAACTTTTGATGGATGCACAGTAATAATTTTTAAAATATTGAATGATAAAAATCACACTGAAGACTTTTTGTAGAAATTACTTACTGCCCTGGAATTAATGTGGAAATAACAAAGGTATCTTTCATCACTAAATTTGAACATTGATTCTTTGTATTTCACTTATTCTAAACAATTTTTTTATCTTTAGAGGTAGATCCTGACTAATCCTTCGCTGTGCTGATTTTGCTGGGACAACACATACACGTTTGGTGATTTCAAATATAAGTAAGGGCAACAGGCTTGGGCTTGTACTAATTTTGATGAATAATTTTGCCTTGAGAATGACAAGTTGTGTTAGCACTTTTCACTTTATAACATCAGGCAGTCAAAGATGTTAACTCTGTGCAGGGGAGTCAGCATTAGGCAGTGTTTGGAACTGCTTATAGGGAGCTCTCTCTGATGCCTAGTCTCAGCAGAAACTCTTAAAAACCTTTCTGTATTTTTATTTTAATAAAAGAGTTGTGTGGTTGAAAAGCAAAGTGTTGAAAGGAATTTCACTGTAATAGCAAAATGTCCTTTCTTTCATTTTACCCACTGAGTTCTTAAATAAAGGTATGCCTTTGCCAGTTCCTTTGAATTTTCTTGGTTCCTAGTTGGCATAATGACAACAGGAATTGTCCTGTGTGTGTATGGTGAGGGGAAAGAAAGTAGAACCCCACTGGTAAGAGATTTTTGCAGTTGTCTTTTGTGGGTTCACAAGTGTTGCAAAAGATGCAGTCTTGGCTGATTTCCTGTTTTTTTTTAATTTATTTTCTTTATTCATTTATTTTGCCATTGAGGGAGGGGATGCAATATTATGTCAGGAAACAGTCACCAGGGAAGAGAATAACTAGAAATTTAGTTGTAACATTTCCCCAGGTAGTATTAGTTAAGTCCTTCTCTGTCTTGGTTGAGTCAGGGACTGGTTTTGGATGAAAGGCTTTCAGTTCTTCCACTGGATTGGGGTTCCAAGAAAAGGGATTATAACAGCCATATTGAGATGGATGTTACTCTCACTTTTTGTTGTATTAGGGTTATACAATTTATTCCTTCTGGTTTAATTCACTGCATTAGAGAGCTCTGAAAGGGAATGGAGTATCTTATTGTCTTGCCACTCTGGCAGTTCTGCCATGCACATTTTTGTATTACATATTTTTTACCTAGTAAGTATAGCCATTGTCTGAATCTTACATTCATCCTCTGCTTTTGTAAGGTAGGCTTGTTGGTCTTTTATTATTTAGGGCTCATATATTATCACATCTAATGCACCCTTTTTGTTTTTCTTTGGTTTTAGCTCCTTGGCTTTTGAACTGTCCTGCTAACAGAACTGGAATTGAAAACTTGAAACATTTTACTGCTGTTTAAAGTTCTTCTGATTTGTAGATGGATGTGTTGAGATGCTAGGTTTGAATCAGCAGGTTAATGTGTAAAAAAGACCATGAAATTTCCTGATTTCCTTCATGGTAAAAAATACAGAGCTTGCTTTTTTTTTTTTTGGTTTGGTTTGGTTTGTGGTTTTGTTTTGTTTTGTTTTGGTTTTTTATTTGTAAATTTTCCAGGAAACATTACATGCTTTGACAGAATTCAGAGGACTGGGAGGGTTTGTCTGGAAACTAAAACTTCTTGATTTGAAAAATGTTACTGTAGTCCTGCTCTGACATTACAACCTGGATGCCTACTGGCCCTATTCTGCAAGGCTGAGACTGCCTACCACCTTTGACACTATGGCATGATCTTTCCTCTTTGAAGGGAGTGCTGAAAGTAGGGAATTCATCAGAATTCTCCTTTAAATGGTAAGTCTAGTAGATAGAGATCTGCCACATAAAGCAGGTAAGGTGGAGATACAATGGAATGCTAAAGTAGCATTTCTTAATAGCATTTTATGTTTTCAACCAAAATATTTTGGTTGGTAAGTTTGGCTTTTTGGTAAGAAAAGTATACTTGTAGAACTACATATTTAGACATGCCAACCCCCCCCAGACAATCCAACCAGAAAATGTTCAGCTGCAAACCTCGTTTCCCATCAAAAATAGATGCAGTGGAAAATTTTCAGGCAGCCCTATATTTAACCTCCTTGGATCAAAATTTGGTTGTTGGACTGAGAGAGGCTTGTGGAGTGTTTTTGCTGCTTTTGTTAGGGTGTCTGTTTTTTCACTCATGACATCTGCCTGCTTTTCAAGCTATATTCAACCTTGTTATAATTCTTGCTATTGCAGCATTTTCCTGTTCTCAGAATGCTAATTCCCACTGGACTCAACTTGCCGGGGTATGTGCAAACTCAGTTTCTTTCAAGGGGTGCGTCAATCTTGCCTTTTTTTTCCATTTTGGTTGTGTTTTAATAAGAAAATACGAGTACCATATCCACTGAACACTGTGCACAAAACTGCATCACTGCAATACAGTTCCTAGTTCTTTGCCCAGGGCAGCCTTGCTTTGGCATGTTGTGGATGTAAAAGTATATGTAAGTTTAAGGGATAATTGGCTAAGTGTTTGAAAGAGAAGACCCATTGAACAAGATATATAGATAAATCACATCAGTCTCAGGAATTTCTGAGGGGAATATAGTTGAAGGGCTAGGGAGTTATTCTGGAAAAATACTATATTTGATTTATTTGCTCATGCTTTCTTCTCTTGATTCTGACTTGGGACTGCTTTTGAAAGCAGGATACTGAGCTAAATGGTCCTTTGATCTGAATTGCCATAGCCATCCTTGGGTAAGGAGAAGTACACCAATGAATAAGTGTGGGCTTTGGCAATCTAGAATTCAGCAAAATTTATCAGAAATTAAATTCTTTTCTCCAAAAAAAGTGTAAGCCAATCACAAAAGGTATGAGCATAGGGATGTAGAATTTTGCCTGAATAGATTGTGATTCTGGAAGTCTGAATCTTTGTGTTGATTTTGTTTTGCCTTTGCAGCTTTCATTTATCTTTTGTTGCTTTTTGTAGCAGTAAGAATTTGCTACAACTGTCTTAAATACAACTGTGAACCTTTTTGTGTGTCCTTCCAATGTTGGGGAGTAGAATATAAGTGCACTCCTGCAGAGTTCACTGGACCTTGTATTATGTCAAGAAAACAAAGCAGATATTAAAATTCAGGGAGGAAAATTGTTAATATGACCTACATTAGTTCAGTATGTGTTATGTTTTGTCATTAGTTCAGTGTTAGAATGCAGCTTGTAGCCAGAATCTATCACCAACTGGCAACATGTGGTGTTTCTTAAGCAAAAGTTGATTGTTATTCTTTATTGCTTGTTTTGCATGGTAACACTCTTACAGAAATACCTTTCCAGACAATTTTAACTTTGTTTTCATGGCAGTTTAGTTTAGTTCGCTTCATGACTGCTGAGCAATACTACGCTTTTTCACTCTTCACAAGCATTAATGATCAAATCTGTAAATGGGCATATGATTAGTTTTGTAAGACAGCAGCTATTTTTTTCTATATTTTTAATAAACTCTTCGCAATTGTTATGATTTCCTGAAAGTATATATACTTATTTATACTCCCATGTGCTTAAGTTTACTTGGGAGTAATACTGATCAAACTAGGTGGTGTCTCTTTTATTTCTCTTCCTGATGTGGTAGACACTTTTTATTCAGATTTCAGTCAGCAGAATTTTTTATAGTACATTATCAGTACTAGAAGTTTCCTTTCATAATAAAAGCTCCCTTTCATTATCTTAGAATTATTTTAAATAAATATTGTCAAGAAAATATAATAGCCTGACAATGTTTGAAAGGAAGGAATAGTTTGAGTATCGTTGAGAAAGAGATTCATCATACTAGAACCCAAATCATGGCAGGAAAGACAATGGGAAAAGGAAAGCAATACTGAAGCATGAGAGTGAGCTCCTATGGTACTGCTTTCCAGCTACTCATATATGGAACCTACTTTTGGAAGCTACATGTTCAGTTAGTGTTATTCCAAATAATCATTGTCCCATTTTAGTACATTGGAATTCATAAGTTGAAAACAGCAAAAAAAAAAGTTCATGTTTTCCTAAAAATGCAGTAAAATACGTAAATTCTTTTAAAATTAATTTAGAAATTTTGTGAAGTGAAAGGAAAGGAGATACTGTAATCTTGTCTTCAAGGTGTGTCAAGAATAGCAGAATAATGCAACCTCTCTCACATACTTTGTATTCCTTAATGAGAATTTTTATGATAATGCAAAGAAGTGAGAAGCAAATAGAGTTGGCAAATCCATCCACTCTTGAAACTGGAAGAATTGAGGGGAGTTATTGCATGCAAAATAAACGTGTGTTCACAGTGTACTGCCACTATTAAATTTCTTTAATTTTAGTAGTGGGCAGTAATTACTTTAATGTCAAGAAACAAGAGATGATTACATCCTGCAGAACTTTTTCATACAAAATAGTCTATCCTCGTGTCAGTGATCCTGGTTACTATAAAGTGTCTGCTTGCTCGAGAAAAGGTTTGTCAAATCAAGTCCTTAAATGGGAGACAGGATTAGGAAACAACAAAATCCAACTTGCAGCAAGAGTTAACTTTCTGGATGTTGGGCAGAGAATGGACAATGAATATCACCGTCTTTTCAACGTTTGGTACCATCTAAACTGTTTTCCTTACAGGTTGTCCTTTACTGGCAGAAAATCTGTGAAGGAGTCTGAAGGAAAATGCTATGGTAAAATACACATAAAGAATCTCGTGCCAAAACCCAGAGTTAAGGCATGTATCTTCTACAGGTTTAGGAAATTATGGGGATTAACTGAAAAAGTGTTTCTGTGCTTAAAAAGCCCAATTGTCACTGTGTACATCAGTCTCTTGTCTATTTTGTACAGCTGCTTGTGCTAACTCACTGGCATTTTTGAAACAACCAGTATTTTTACAAGATTCACCTGTTTGGTTTGAGATACAAGAAATAGTTGTTAGTTTTCTGGGTAGTAAATCTGAATGTAATAATTTTCACTTGTGAATAAGCTGATTCATTCTGTGTGTAAAACAAAATAGCTTCAATATGCTTGGTTTTGCAATTAACAAATGTCAAGTTGATCAAAAATATCTTCTCTAGTACGATGCATGGAAATTAGGCTAGACTGTGTTGCAGAATAATGTGATTATAATGATTTCCTTAAGAGAGCACAAAAGCAGCATCTAAGTTTCAACTGACGTTTATTGACACACAGCATCCGTTGGGAGCCCCATCAAACTTCCTATTCTTTTCTGTTTACCACCTCCTGCTTTTATTTACAGTCAGCATATCTGTTAATTAGCCGCTGGTAGAGCCAGTTCTTCTAAGAAGATCTCTTGTCTTCCTGGTGATGGCCCCATGAGGTGACCATGTACACACAGTCTGCGAGTGAATTAATCTTTAACTCATTAATTTCAGTGTCTGATTCTGGAACGTTTAACTGCTGGCTTGGTTTCCTGCTCAGCAGTTTGTATTTGGGGAATTGTGGTCCTTGACTTCCACTGACTTTAGTGTCATGAACACATCCCAGTGAGCTTTCAGCTTCTCGTGGTTACCTCACTTACATTGTTGTAGATTTTTGGTTTCCTATGATTGGACCAGACTAAGATAAGACATTGGTGACTTCCTCTGTGTCACTGCAGTTATTTACCTAGTTTTCTTTGCACTTTCGCAGAATAGTATTACCCCTTCATTTCTTCAGCTATCTCTGTTGCACAATAACTGAGTGCAACCTGAACCTCACAGGAATCTACTCTGTAGGGTACCATCATGTTTTACAGAGTTTGTTAGAGCTCGTGGTGATGTGAGGCTCTTTATAGCCACAGTCTGAATGCTAGAAGTGGTGGTTGTAGTGCACATCTCTCACAGCATGGCTTGTTTATTAGAAAAGAAAAAAGTTGCAGCTGTATTTGCAGGAAAAATTCAGGAGCATGATCCTAAGGTCTCTCGCCCAGAGAGGCTCGCACAGAGGCTGCCTATGTGTGCTAGAAGTGCTTTCAGAGGTGTGAGCTGATCTGTGAATCTCACTGAGGTGTTACAGATCTTGTAGTGTCAGTGTTAATGGTTGTGTTTGTTTCAGCTGAAGCTTAAGAAAGGAATGACTGGGCCACTTATCTGCGCAGTCGACTGTAGGTAATGTCTTAGTGATGAGCAAGTTCCTCACTTTTGCCAGAATGCCACTTATTCCTTCTCTGTCCTCCCGTTGAGAAGTAGCCAAACTCTAAAGATTTAAGCAGAGTTACAGGTGCCCTTGAAATCCTGCCCAAAGCAAGTGCAAGGATTGAAAGCCATCAAGTACACGCTCTGGTAGTGTGAACCTTTTCATAATTTAATGAGTGCTTTGCGGATAAAAATTCACTACTTCAGTTTTTTAAAAAACCCCCCAAAACAGTAATAACACTTAATAAAAAACAAAACAAAACAAAACAACCCCAATCCACACAAAACCCAGCATAATCCCTGGAATACATCCATTTTTTATGCTGGAAAAGTAGCTCAAGGGAGTATGACTTTCTGTCTTTATTGCGGAAGTATTTCTGCTCACCTAAAAGAAATGCATCCCATTGTCTCCTTTTGTGGATAGGCACACCCAGGTAAAGTAATTTTGTTATACAGGAACTAGAAACCCTAATTCCTTTAAATCAAATTCCTAACACATCCAAGTGTCCGGGATGCTATGAAAAGAGATACAAAATTAGAAATAGAAGCTGGATGTTTGCTGCTGATGGCTCATGTGTTTGAAGGGTTAGTGGTGATGCAGTGTTGTGACAAAATATCAATGAGAAATTATTAATGAACGTTTCCACTGTCTTTAATTGTAATACGCCAGTGCTGACTGATCTGTTAATGTTTCATGGGGAAAGTTGACACCGAGGGGAAGTGGTGGGTGTTATTTCTTCAAATCATGTTAACTGCTTTTACTTATTTTGTGGTTGAAGGATGGAGAGAGAATTAGGTGGCCCTTCATCAGTGTTTTGTAGGTACTATTTAAGCCATCTTTGTTTAGGAGGAGTAAAGGAGAAACTCCTCTGCTATTAATACACTGACATCTTTCAAATGTTATCAAGGCAGCACCAGAATTTGTTTGCACAGATTTCCTTTAACATGCAGCCTCAATAAATATGGAAATTACAATTTAAATCTTATTTTTTTCTTGCAAAGCAGTGCAGTGCCCAAATTCATTGAATTTCAACTTTTATTTTTTCTTAATGTTGAAAGACATATATGCAAATTTTATTAACAATATGCATAGTTAAATTTAGCTGTAAACTCCAGTCAGGGATTTTGCTTTGTTTATTGTCCAAGTCAATATGTCTGTGGAGAAAACCTCCTGCTGTGCAGGAATACATAGTCAGCTACTTGGAAAAGTGGAAAGTTTAATTATGAGAGTTTATTCTGAAAAAAAGTAGAACAAGCATTGGTTTTTGGGTTCAGTTTTTGTATTGTGACTTCAGCTAGCGGAAATATAACATACATGGTATATTTTGACAGTAACTGTTCTCAGACAAACCACTTGGTTTTTCTTTAAACTGATCATCTATGAAACTGAGGGATTCTATAAGAAAGTAGAGGTCATGAATAAATGATGCATTTCTTAAACTCGCAGGGTAGATCATGACACAAATAAAATCCAAGTGTGAAGGAAAAGCATAAACACATGTATTGCTGACAATATCTTCATTAAAATATACTTTATCCTATGAAGATATTAGTGTCAGGTTGGCTGAAAGATGCAAATTTCCCTTGTCGCTCTCTGTTAAGTTGTTTTGATTTTTGTCCATGGTAACAGTGAAGTGCCTTTATACAAAGTTTTTGAGTGGAAGGGTAAATTATTGCTGGGGAATGTGTGTTAAAAATTATATCCCAACATATACTTAGAGAGCTCTTCAAGACTGTAGTTACTGGAGTGGTTCCCATGTGCTCGGTTTTTTGTAAGTCATTTACATGGAATACATTTTATGTAGCTATCTAAAAAAAACCCAACTGCTTAAAAAGAAAGTGTTTCTCCCACCTACCTGGAATACATGTAATACTGTAGTAGTCTGTATTTCTCCATGTGGTTCAGTGCATGTTTCTCCTTTCTAAGCCTGTTCAAATGTAATATGAAGAATGATTTCATGATAATTCTACTATGGATAATAGTCATTAGCTTTATTTCAGGCCAATAAAATTTTTTAAAATGTTGTTGTGACTAATATTTTGTTTGCATAACTTTCATCAGGTGTGAAATCATGTCCTTTTTTTCTTTTTTTTCAGTCTGTGTAGGACTGATCCATAACCTGAATTAGTAGGTTCTACAGTAACACAAATGGTACATGCTAATTGTGTGTGAAGAAAGGCTGGCAGCTTTACAGAGGAAATTTCTGAACCTGTAGGTAAGTTCGGAATAAGCAATTGCCTGTAACTCCCCTTCCCCCATACTCTGTATTTTCACCGTACAACTGCTCTTCTAATGCTTTTACTGAGTCTCATTAAATGGTCCTGTGTGGGGGACATTACATGTATTTATGGTAGAGTGAGAGTTTTGTTCTAAGTCACTGGTGCATCAACGGTTTCTTCGTAATGTTCTTCTGGTTGCCTAATGTAGTGAGACAGGCACATGAGAGGCACATCCACTGATGTCTCATGGTAGCGGTCCTTGAACCTGAATCCTAGGAGATGGGAAGGTGGCTAATTTCCTGTAGAACTGAGTGGGAATTTATGTTCCTAAGTAGGATTTAGGAGTCTCAATACCTTGGAATTCTCCATGTATAAATCTTAGTTGCAATATAGCCTCTGAATTCCCCACATATCCCTGCATTCTTCTGTACATGTTTCTTGTTGGCTTTTTACTGTTAATTAGCAACTTGGATGCTTAATTATGCTTCTGTTTTGGGAGATGTTTCTTCCTAGTCTTATCCTGTATTTCTTTGGACTATCTGTTCCTTTTCAGCTCTTTCCACTCTTACACTTTCTGTACGTAATAAAGGCACCAGCAAACAATTTCCAGTGACTATCTTCCCTATTACAATGGCATGTATGAAACATGAGGCTGTTGGTATTAACAGAGCTAGCTGCCTTGTAAAGATACTATAAAAGGAAACATTAAGGCTCAAAATTGACAGGGATTTGACTATTTTGTCTGTTCAATCTGGTTTTTGACAAATTTGTGCTCAATATGTAAGTTGCATATTAACCAAATTCTACTTCTTTTGACTGACAAAAAGTGTAGGGTGAGGGGTATGTGCCGCAAGTAGTTAAATAGTGCAAAACCTTGTCAGTCTAATGCTTTTGTCACAGAAATTACTCTGCTGTTTGCTCTTCTGAAGGTAGTAACAGTAAATCCGAGCATAAATAAAAATAACCCTTTCTTCCCATGCTGGACTTTTAACTTAGTTTTAGGACTAGGATATAGTTTGAGTAGTGATTTAAGTGGTTAGATATCATGGATTGATTTTTGATTGTGAAACATGTTTTCTTTCTATATATCCAATAAAAGAACATTAATTAATTAAAGAAATTAATGTGGTTGACTGTTTCTTGTGGCTCAGAGATTCATGCTGCTTGGCTAATCCGTGGCTTTGAGTGTTGCATGTGTAAGTAGTTAGAAACACTTTGTTTTATTCATGCTGATTTTTATCACAAACATCCTAGTTTGTACTGAGGAACACCCCAGACGGACCATGGCCCTTGCACTCCACCTTAGTGAGGGGTGCTTTCAAAGGGCCTTTTGTTGCCCCATCAGTGAAAGGCCTAAACATTCCATAAACAGTTTATAGGATCAGAGAGCAACTGAACTGGAGATGATGAGAATATGGTAAAATAGATCAGGAACAAGTACAAGGTTGCTGATCCTTGAGGGACACTCTGTAGCACTGCCTGTGACAGCATGGCTTCTTCCAGTCTTCAGCTGTGGGGCTGTTGCCTAATGTCATATGCTAGATATATATATTTAATTATGAGCCTTTATTTAAAAGCTGTCTAGCTGCTCTCAGCTGGTATTATTAACTTTTTACCTAAGTGTGATGATTAAAATGAAAGATGTTTGTACTTGGTCTTCTTTCCTGATCAGATGCCTGTGGAACTCAATCTGTAGGGTCTCTTCTTAGAATCATCTAAATCTTTCTAAGTGCCAAATACAACCAACTGAAATGTCCAGAGATTGATAGATTTAAAATTATTTTTAGTTTAATCTAAAAACCACAGCCATTTTTTACATGGAATTGTTAATGCCTCCCATTCACTGGATTTTTTGTGTCATTAATGTAGTGTAAATAGACATTTTTTACATGGGAATGCAGAATATAAGTGGGTTGTCAACTGATATATTTTTTCCTACTCTGTATGTGTTAATACAGTACCACATGAGTACTGTATTAATCAGTGCTCATGAGAGATGATGCTGATGGAAAACATGATCATGGGATTTAACCTCCTTGGAAGCAAGGACTTTTCCAGGTCACGAAAGGCCAAGTATTCAGCTCATGACTAGTGCAGAACTCTTCTTCTGTCAAAACAGAAATACTGACACCTGGTTTGCACTTGAAAGAGTTATCAAGGAGGCCTGTCAGGGAGGGCTATGAAATTTTTGCTGACATAGCTATGCCAGCAAAAACCTTAGTGCAGAAGCTGCATAAGAAGTTCTTTTACCTGTACATTTTACTTCTCTTGAGGGATAGGTGTAAGTTGCTTGGGAAGAGGAGTCTTGTTAGTGTAATTTCTATATTAACCTTTCTAGTGTAAATCAACTGTAAGCCTCATCCTGTAGGGACTCATATGCAGCTCATATCACTGCACACAGAGATACTATATCATAGCTTATGCTTACATCACTCCAAAGAATACCCTCCAGAGCAACTCTAAGAATAGTATGTGTCACTGTCTCCTGCTCATCTTTCTACAGAATTGTCTTACAAGTTGTATGAATAATGCCTGAAAATGCAAGAATTTTCATGTTTAGCACCTGTCCTGGTGGTAGTTTTAGTCTTGAAGATAGTTTTAGGGCCATATTTAGGAGACAGTATAGACATAACCATTGTGTAACTAACTGAACTACTTGCAGGAAGAAAGGAGGCCTGGATGTAGGTGTAACAGTGGAAAGGAGGGAAGGAAACTCCTCAGCAGTAATGCTTCTAACATGCAACATGCAAATTAAGAGATGAGGAATATAAAAGTGGAAGCTTCCTTGGAGGAGTCAGTTCCAGGAAAAATAAGCACATGGAAACACTTGGGGGATCAAGATTGTCCTTTGCTGGTGCTACCTGCAGGACCATAAATGACAAGTAGTTCTAAAGAAATTGGTAGTGGAACAGGAGAATAGGAACGGTGGGAGTGAACTCAGGTTATGACTTGAAACCTTCCCTTGTCTCTTAAAATGCAGTTCCTGTATGCCTCTAATTATTTTTTATTTAGAAATTCTACCTGACTTGGAATTGGTGACCTAAAGAGTGGGCTCTTAGTGTTTGTCTGTAGGAAGGACTCCCTTTTCTGTTATGGGAGAGAGAGACACCCAACTAGAAATTACACCTAGGCTTGAGCATATGCATATTTGATATCGGTTCAAGTTATTTCATAACATCTGAAATGAAGGCTGGAGCAGATACCAGAATACATTATTTGCACTAGCAGAAATAATGTCTCATCACACTCGGCAGGAATTCAGACATGTTCTATTTTTGGGCTTGAAACAGGAACAGTCTGAACAAGGTAGGTGATGTTTTATTTGAGACAAAGGTTTCCTTTTTCCTCAAAGATTTTTCAAGACATGTGGAAAGCCCGTTTCAAATAATCCTGCCAGAGCCAAAGCTGTGTATGTAAGCTCTGTAGTCATGTACTGAGGTTGATTAATCAGGCAAGGTTAATTGAAATTGGTGTTTTCACTTCAAGTCCCAGAGACTTACTTTGGAAATGCATGAATTTGTAGGCTTGCAGTCTCCCTGACAGATGAATCTAGTCTTGAGGATTGCAAATTCAATCCCTGCTGTTACCAGTCCAGCCACAGGGGCCATTTAACAAAAGATCCCCGAGTTAATGATTGCTGTTCTATGACAGGGATATTGGACTTATTATACACTGAACACAAAGGTCTCTGATCCATATTCGTGCCTTGTTTCCTGCTTGAGATTCAGCACCACATGGTGGTAACTGCTTCATGCAGGAAAGCGTTGTGCTGTGATATCAGTGAGCAATAGTGTAAGAAGAACATCCATTTTCCAGGAATTTAAACTATTACTGCAGTTAGGTGCAATTATTGAGAATCCCTGTAGAGTTGTACAAAAAATGTTGTCTCTGTCCAAAGATGTTGATTCTGGAGTGTAGCAGTGCCAGTCTGACATGCGTAGTTTGGTGTCTCAGTGGCTGCTACAAATTGTACTCTGGAAAATGATTACCAGGACTAGAAGGTATAGTGCTGCATTTCAAGCTCTATTTTGAATATCAGTGGCTTTGTCAAACTACACATGGAATTAAATCAAATTTATATGGTGAAAATATGTTGAAGAGGAACCAATGGAACAAGATGACTTCATAACAAAGAATATTGACTTTGCATATTAACTTCATTAACTTAATGCTGTCTCTTGTGTACTGGAAAATTGTTCAAGTGAGAATAATAGCTTTTGAACTACTTACAGGCTAATAGGTAGTGATTGTAGTCACTAAGACTTTGAATAGCTGTGGCTGTTGATTACACAGATTAAATGTGAGTGCAGTTTTCAATATGGCTGATTTTCAAAAAACTCATTTTCTGTCCTTCATTTTGACTTTCATGGCTAATGACACTGACTTCTAATACATATTAAATTCTGGGAGTGGGAAATTAAATTCCTCTTCTTGCTTCTCATAGTACAGACATGATTGCATAAGCATGCCATATGCTTATTTTAAATTGTTCAAGACTGAAGCTGTCAAATAAAAGGTTGCATTACTGGTAATTCCCATACAGTGGGATGTGCTCTGTTTAAACAGCTGATTGGTTATAGATATTTGTAGCATTCACAGCGCTAATTTTTCATGCACTCCATCCTTATGTTTTTTCTCTTCATATCTGAACTGTGTGTGCGTCTATTTGCATCCGCTGTGATTTCTCAGTGAATGCTGGTTCCCAAGTTCTCTCTCTATTCTCTCCTTTTTTTTTTTTCTCCAGGGCCTAATTATGAAACAGCTTCAAATAAATACAATTTTTTAACAAAAAACATTCTGCTTCCTGTGAACAATGGGCTGAATTTTTCTCTTTATTCTTGGGGAGTTCTTATTCAGTTGGAGTGCTTTGCAGTTGGCTAGGCCTGAGATTTCTGGGAGCTGTAATTGTGTCTCATTAATTCTTACAGTAATGTAGGGTAACTATAAGGAGCATGCAATTAGTGGTCTGGTCAATGAATAGAGCAGTTAATCAGCAGACAAAGGATGGGGCTCAGGACCTATTAGGCTGAAAGGAAGTGTTACTATTGTCACAGGCAGTAGGAATGCATGCAGACATGCCTTAAAGTTGAACTGTTTAAGGGAACTGTGTATGTCTTTTTGCTAAACCAGTTTTCCTACCTATTCCACTACTTGAGAGAGATTCATTTAAGCTTGCCTGCTAGGAGTCAGAGACCATAGCAGAGGTTTCGACAGCCTGAACGGACTTCTCAGTGTGTTCTCTCACTTTAACAGAGGTAGCCCCAGGTTTATCAAAAATAAAAAGTGGCCAAAGAGATGGCAGGCATCCTTAGCTGCTCCTCCTCCTCAAAAATGGTCAGTGAATGTAAAGTTTAAATCAGCCATTGTGTATATTGTCACTCAGTCATACTCGGCATGTTTGTCTTCATAATGAACCTTGTTTGTTCTGAATGGCTGTGCTGTTTGTTCTGAATGGCTGTGCTTTCAGTGCATGTAAATGTATGCAAATACTCATAACAGTTTAAAAATGGTAGCTCTTATGGTAACAAATAACCTCTCCTACTTTTATGAAGCCCTGACTTTTACTATATGTAGGGTTTAAAATGCAAAAATGACTCGAGCTTTAGACAGTGCTTTGGGTTTTTCTGTTAGCCCCAGATCAGAACTTCCAGTGGTTTCCCTTTGAAAAAATATGAACCTTATGAATCCTGTGAAATGTTATGACATATGATGATTATAAAGAAAAAAAGCTTTATCGATAATACACTGCCCTTGAGTAACTTATTTCTAGGAGGCATCGCTTCAAATAGAAAGTAATTTCTTCTCTTAAGTAAAGCAGACACTTGGCATAAAAAAGCAGTAATTATAATAACTTTTTTTGGGGAAAAAAGGGAATTGAACTTTAATAATTAACTTATATTCAGAGCTTAGTGTTTTTCTCAAAACTGAAAGTAATTTTTAACTGTCTTCTTTGTATTAACAGGTCTGTAGCTTTATCTCTTCTCGTGGTATTCACATCAGCAGCAAGTAACGTTAGAAGAATAAAGTCTCTCAGGCTTTATATTAAGGATTCAATTATTCTGTATAATTAGCCCTGATTTGTTAAATATTTGAAACATTTTCTACTCTTAGGTATGGAACAGTGTACTGGAGTGATCAAAACCACAAATAATTTGTACCTTTACACAGAAAATGCTTTTTTATCAAATAATAAGGAAGATTAAGCCTAAGTCTCTCTCTTTTTCTGTTTGGATTTTATTCCCACAAGAAATATCAGTTTTGTCCACAATCTCTTGTGTATTTCTATTCCCTTGAAATACAAAGAGGCAATGGATTCTGGTATAAATTAGGTAGATTTAATGAAATTTATGAGTTGTAACTTGTGCCTTGAATATAAAATACTTGAGCGAGGCATAAGGTATTTTGCTCATGCCATTATTGTCACCTGTCTGTTTTTTCATTCTTCTCTGCCTGTTTTTGAAACACTTAGGAGCTGTGGAGTCTTGGGAATAAGTTTCTCTATGCCATACACGGGAAGTCTTTCCAAGGTCATATTTTTTTTTAAAGTGTTTTCTTTTAAAGAAGCAAGGTGGACTTACCCTGAAAAATGATGGTAGTCCTTCCACACTCAGAAGCTGGCTCTTAACTCATATATATGCTACTTTTCCATTTAATTAGGAAGTGATTTCTCTTCTGGTGTTAGGCAGCATCAAAAAAGTTTCTGCTCAGTATCATTGTTAAAGGTTTAATGGGAATTACTTTTTTTCCCCATCCAGTAAAGTTTTTCCTGTTGAAACACAGATTCGCTCATGGGGGACTATATATGTGGAAGGGATCTTAAATAAAGTCACTGAATCATTATTTGGAAGGGTAGCATATTAATTATGGTCTTCCATAAAAGCACAATGTTGTGTCTGGAATGGGCATTATAATGGAAATTATAAATACTCCTTAATTTGTGAAGGTTGATGAAAGGTTTGTAACCTTGTAAATTAACAGGTCATCTATCTCTGTATCTCTCTCTTTACGTAGACACACATATATTTGTACTTAGCATTGAGAACTAGTGTTACTCTGGTGGACAGTGTAAGGTAAGGTAAATGAAACAACTGTGTTGCTGTTTTGAGAACTTCTTGCTTGGTATAGTGTGAATCTTATCTGGTGTAGCTGGCCTGTTGTACAAGTCTCCAGTGTGCAAGGATCCTAGAGCAGAAAAAGGTTATTGCTGCTAAGAAAGAATGTATACCAATGTAGTTTAAAGTGCATTAGTTTTAAAGAAATCTTTTTGCATGTGTCCTGTTTTTTCTGGTGCAAGATGACATTTCTGTAACACAAAAACATGTATCTTCCTCTCTAATTTAAGCTAGCAGTCTATGCTTATCTGTTGTCAGAACAAAGAGAAAATACTGCTTTGTGGCCAGTTGTCCCACCTGTTTTAAACTTTGTTCATGAGTACTTTTATTCTTTAAGTGGCAGGTCTGACCTTGTTAAAGTTGATGCTTGATCTGGTACTGTCACCAAATCACCCTCCCACTATGAAAGAGAGCAGCTCTGTTTTACATAAAGTTACAGTGGCTGGATAGTCATCTAGTCATCCAAGAAATGTCTGAGTGGGCTTACATCCATGTTGTGCATTGCCTTGCAGGCTACCCTGTCTCCTAGAGTAGGGGCTAGTCTGAGCTAGTACAAGAAAATAGTTCTAGTCATTTGGTGGCTTTACATCATATGAAATGGTTTGTCAGGAATTTGAATCAGAATCAATTCAGTGACCTAGAAGAGAATATGGAGTGTTGGTGTGCAGCATGTTTGGTGTGATTTCTCATAGCAAATGAGCTGCTGCGTAGGCAATTGCTGCAACTGTTGTATGACATTTTCTATATACAGTTTCTTTAGCCAACCTGCCTGAAAGAGCATGAATTAAAGTTGCTAGGAGCGAGGAAAGGTAGTTTTTCTGAAGGCTGTGCTGAAAGAAAGTTTCTTGTGACTGTTGTTCCTCCTTTCACTGGAATCTATATTAAAGTCAGAAGTAAAACGTCTCCTGACCAGGAATTGTTCCAGATGTGTTAGAACTGTGATGATTTGGGCCATCTATGTACAACTTAGAAATTATGACTGACATTGTGACATTGTTATTATATTGCAAAATCTCTCTGCATGTCTGCTTTAGCTCCCAAATGCTTGGTAGCATTTGGACACTGTACTTTGTGAACAGGTTTTGACTTGCATATGAGAAGGACTGGTGGCATTGATGAGTTTTGTTTCCTTACAAAGACCTAGAAAATGCAGTGCAGAAAATATCCACATTGACAATAACGTGATGACAGGTATTAATTCAGAGACGGAGAGCAAATAAACTTTTTTTTTTTTTTAAGAATGAAATAAGTAACAGAAGGACCAGAGAAAGGTAGGGGAAGTGATTTGACTCCAAAGGTGTCATATGTCCTAAAGACAAGTCCTGAAATGTATGAGAGGGAGACAGTATGAACTCCCATGAAGTCCATGGTGATCAGAATTTGCTCAGAGCTGGCACACCTCTGTTTGAGTCCAGGCCACTGTTGCCTGCTATAGCTGCATCAGCTTTGAGTTTCATGTGATCCCTGAGTTGCACATAACTTTCTTCCTATCCACATTTATGTCTTACTATCACAAACTAGGAACAGTCATACAGGATCAGACTAAACATCTGTCTAGTCGGGTATCCTGTTTCTGACAGTGGCCTGGGGGAGCGCATAAGAAAATGTCAAGCATGTAATGATCTCTTCTCGGTGTACTCTCTACCTTCTTCTGAATCATGGTTTTGGGACTTCCTGAGCCAGAGATAATGCTAACATTTTTCATCTCTCCTTGCAGTTCCATTAGTGGTGCAAGCCTTGAAAACTTACTTTATATTTTGTTTAAAACCATTTTCTCATTTTCTTTTATGCGGTATCTTAGACAAGCTTTCTTTCATACAATGAACTGTAAAGCTCATACATCTTTCCCCCCTGTTTAAATTCCTCTTTGGGTTTCTCTTCTTCCCTGACATCTACCAGAATAAGTTTTTTGCTAATTTATTTGTATTACTCTATTAGTTATCTGTCCATTAAAGTGAGGGAAACAGTGTGGGGGTCCCTAGGGAACTGCTGGCTGTACAGGCTCCAGGAGGATGGCTCCATTTTAGCTGCTCTGCTAGAGAACAGGGAGGAGTTAAGGTGCTCAGTCCAAGACAAAATTTTTAAAAACTAACAGTTCCAGGAGCCTTCAACTCCAGCAACCTCGTATTTCTCTGCAAGACAAACCTGTTGTGCAACCCAGGTCCCAGTATGACAGGAAGCAAGCCAATTGCCACTGACACAGCTTTTGAATGATGTGGATAATCAAACAGTAAAATAATTTATTTGGCTTCTGGTATACAGCAAGTTGTGGCTGGTTCTTTTCTAAATCAAGCCTTGTCTGAAAAGGATAAATGGTGCTACACTGCAAACTGCCTTCCCTTCCCCTTCTTTGCAGCAGGAAATAAATATGTCTGTGGAAGAACTGTAGTGTGAGCAAACACAATATTAAGCCAGGAAATGTTTATGCAAGAGCATGTGAAAACCTGAAGGAAAATGTTGATCTGAAAAAATCCCATACTTCCCCCTCCTCATCAAATGTAAAGCAGTTTAAATTTTCTTGGTAGTTTAGCGCACATCATATTTAATAAAACACCCAAAACCCAGCTTCTAGTACTGTAATTCTGAGTTAGATCAGTTCTTTTTCATGTCAGTATTTGCTGCTTCTCTTGGAGAACTCGATAGGCCAGTGTTAGTTTCAGGAGAAGTGGATCTGCATCCTTTCTATCTGTAGATGTATAATTCTCTACATTTATAATGTAGAGATGTATAATGGCTCCTACATTTGAAAAAAATAGCCCTTACTACTAAACTGTTATAACTGTAACAATTCTGACTGTGGAAATTCTTATGGAAGTTATGATATAGTGTTTATAATTTTTTTTTATTTCTACTTTTGCATGCTGATAGGTTTAAGTGAAGCAATTAAGCCTCTGGAAAACAAGATGCAGTCCATGTGTCAGCTAATCCAGTGCTGACCCCAACTTTCTAGTCTCTGTGGGAAGGTTCTTTTCTGCTTCAACATCTTGTCAGCTACTTTGAATGTTCTTAATCCTACTCATATTTTGTGGTATAGGCCAGGCCAAAAATATGTTCTCAAAATTCAGACCAGGCAAATTAGAAGATATTAAGGGCCATGTTGAAAGGGTTTCCCTACTAGGCAAACTTGTTATTGCTCAAATGTTTCACTGTGAAAGCAATGTATTGTTCCTCCTCTGTGTCATAGCAAAAATAGTCTAGAATCACCTGCTTTTCCATTGTTCCCCTTCATTTCCAGTTCTCAGTAATTTCTGATGCCATGCACCTCTCTTTATTCACCACTGGTTTTCAGATTATTCTCCCTCCTCCATCAATTGCCCCTCAGATTTTGAATCCTCCTTTGTTTCCACATGACGTCCCTATTTCCAGTCATCTCTCAAAGTCAGTCAAACATTCCTGTTCTTTTATTGACAAACAGATAAAAGAATCTGGTGAGCGACCTACTATAATAAATTAATAAATGCCTTTCTATCATGAGTAAGTTATGCCCTGTTTTTGCATTCTGCTCCTAAACTCTTGCTTGTTGAGTCCAATTTTCAGTGGATTGATAGTAGGTTAATTTTACATTTTCTGAGTCTGAGCTGCTTTTGCGTACAGTAGGTTTGAAGGCACTTGGTAGAGGCCTAGCAGCAGCTCTAATCTCTTCTCTTACCAGATTTTCAGTCATAAAGAGTGATATATTACTTAAAAGAAGTGTGGTCTGAATTTCAGGGATGTGATTATTTGCTTATGCCAAGGAAACCTTCCTGTCCTTTGGAACAAAAACCCTCGTAAACTGGGATTTGGAGGTGACAATTTTTCCTGTGTAAAAAGTTCGGCTTCTTATCCTCATGGACTGGACTAGTACCTGTCAACAGTGCTTTAGGCATAAATATATGTGACTATTTTTGGGAAATTAAACCATACACATTCTATCTTCTACATGAATTACAAATAAAAACCCCCAACCTATTGCACTCAGGTGGAGTAGAGAACTCCTTTTCATGCACTTGTTTTCTTTTTGATTTATTTGAATTAGGGTAGATATTGAGCTAGAGGACACAAAGAAAGACAGTGCATATATGCTAGAACCTCAGTCAGGATTTTTAATATAAAAATAAATACACACAGCTGTGGTTACATGCCAGTTTGACATGTTTTCTTTGCTGGTTTGTCATTAAACTTGAAAGTTGGTTATTTTTGTTGTTTTGCTTAAATTATGACAAAGATAGTATTGGCCTCCAAATGTTGAATCTTTGCCTGCATTTCTGTTTAGAAAAACTTGCACTGTGGTTTCTCCTCCTCATTCTACTACTATTACTTCTGTTATTAATAATTACAGACATGCCAACTACAACAAGAACACACCAAAGAGATGTCTCTTGTTTTGGAGAATTTACCCTCTGGTATAAGAGACAAACCAAGATACACGGATGGAAGCTCTACTCAGTAGTATACCATATGGAAGCTGAGCATACTATTAGCAGCATCATTACTGAGGTTTTTGAAGGCTTCAAGTGAAAGGAGAGGATCAAGGTAGGCTTGAAGAATAATGAACTTGCCATATAGTTATTTGTAGGAGTTTCCTCCCTCTGAGAGAGAACACTGCATAAAGCACCAACACAGTTACATAGAAACAAGTAGGTATGGGAGGTATCATAGTGAATTAGGGGCTTAGCTCTGTCTCTTGATGCACAAAACAGATACAAGCGTCTGAGGAATGGGCTACATATGCAAGTAAAATATGAAGATAAGTGTCTTATGTTTCAAGTAATAGAATGGGTCGTATGACAAATGATACCCTGATTACAGTGAAGAAGGGCATAGGTCCAGTGAGTCATGGGTGAACTAGGTTCAGTGCTCTGGGGCACTTCCTTTCTGTGCTGATGGCCTGGAGAGCCAGGGCTAGAAATCCAGAGTCTGAATCCACTCCTCCACTCCTACTTTATCTTCAGGAGGTGGAGTGGCTGTTGAAATATGACTTTGGATGTCATCACCTGGTTTGTTACAAAACAATTTCTAGCATTTTAGTAGTCCTGTCTGAGCTGCTCTATCCCATCTCTGCCACGTTGCCAAGACTGCACAATTTGTGTCCAGACACAGATTAGCTGTTGTTTTGTACAATGTTGTGTTGCAGCTGCTCCTAAAGTTGTGGTTGTAAGTCCACATTCCAGAACTGTACAATGATGCTTATGTGCCCATTAATGGGTTCTACTGATACTCTGAAATGTTAAGGTATTGATATGCTGCTGTACCAGACACAGAAACTGAGGAGGCCTTGAGCAACTATAACCAGGATGAACAGTGAGTAGGACACTCCAAAGCAAATTTAATGAAAGTAGAGTCAGACTCTTGGCAAGGTGTCATACAGGAATGGCTGAAACTTACCTAAAGTTTCTAAGCAAAATTTAAGACATTTATCTTCTTGTGTGTTGAGCATTCACTACAGCCTCTCTGTTCATTCCTCTGCCAGAGTTATTGTGCTGCAACTCCTTCACTCACCATGTTTCCTACCTTCCAAATCAAGGCTTTGGTCCTGCCTGCCTACTCTTCCTCACCTTTCTGCATGGAACTTCCCCTGCCCCTGACATGCATTCCAAAGACCTGGTGGTAAGTGTTGTATGTGTTGAATTAGAATGATGATAATGCAAGACTGAGTAACTCAGCCCCTTTTCTGTCGTTTTCACTTCAGTTATAAATTTTAAATAATGTTTATTCCTTGAAGTGATATCAATGTTTTACTGTCTGTGTAGTTAACCCTTGGGATTATTTGCTATGTTTTTAAAACTTTTAATGCCTGCTACCTTGCCCATTGTTTTATAGATGTGTAAAGGGCTCTGAAAGCAGCTACATAGTGGAATTTAGCAGTGCATGATACATTTTATTAGGATTAAGAGCTTGTAAATTAATGTAGAAGTTCTGAGAGCTTCAGAATATACCTGCCTGAAAAAATAGCAGTAGTGACTTGATGTGATATTTGTGTGTTTGCTTTTAGTTTGCAGAATGTCTCTGAGAGACAAGCTTCCTGCTAGCCAATTTATTTTTTAGATAACAGGGACTGTCAAGAAGTACATTCAGAAGGAAAACACAGTAATTAATTTGTCACTGAAACCTGAGGGGTCCTCTTCCTCATATAGGTGATAATGAAGGTTTTGCATGTAATTAGCAGGAATAATTAGCACATTTCTGGTAACAAATAGACTGAGTGGTTCTCTGCAAATAAATTAATTGTTGTGCTAACACAGGCAATTGTCTCTTTATTGTCTGACAATGCCCCCTGTTTGCACTAAAGCCTATTTCCGACCTTAGCAGCTTTGCACAAGTAGGAAAGAGAATTTATAAAATTGTACCTCATCCATCTGCTTTTGAGAAACTTCAGGACCACCAAGGGACTTGTTTGTTGAGACTTGTTAAACAATTTGTAATCATGAACGTGTGTTTCACTATATTAACAAATGAATTGTTCAAATCAACTTAGTGGGTAAACCAGAAAACCCACACTAATCAATCAAATGTGGGCTCTGGGCATCTGGGAAAAGAAATGTTTTTGAAAAAAAAAATAGGAACAAATTCACAGCAAAGATGAACAAATCCCACAATTCCACATATAATCACATAACCAAGCAGAACTGATTATGTGGTAGATGTTCTTCATAATGCAAAATCTTATGGTGATGTGTGTGCCCTTCACTTCACTGCTGTAAAAAGCAAAGGTGTCACTGGTCTGCTAAAACATATCCTCTGAGCAGCCTTAGTTTAGACAAGGCTTAGTCAGCCTGTATTCTGTCTTCATTTGCTCTTTTCAGAAGATCTGAAAAGCTACTATTGAACTAAGCTTTCTACTTCAGGTGTTTTGTTTCATCCTTTTCTCTCTTTTTTCCCACTGTGTTTCCTCTGCTTAGGCACAACTGTCATCTCAGCAATAAGATTACATTAGCTTCTGGGTCTTCATAAATATGGAAACTGTTGGTTATGGTGAAGCTGCAGATAGGTTTCATCCCTCTCATGTGTCTGTGGAGGGAAGGGGAGAGGAAAGGGGGAAAGTGTAGTTTGAAGATGGGATGCTGCAGGTATACAGTTGAGTAAAATAACAAATTTTCTTTAGGGAAAATATTAGTTTTATTTTTTGCTACAATGATAATTCTCTAGTCTTCCTCTGGAATGGAAACAATGAGAATATAACTGATAGATGTTTCTTTTTCTTTGAGGGTAATGTTACTGTATTTTTCCAAATTAAAAATTTATTATTTAATTTCCAAATGAATATTTATATTCATGTGTGTTTTGGTTTTTATATTTTCATAATTTCCTCACTTTTTTCTAGTAGCAATGGCATTATACAGTGCAGTTAAATCTTGGAGCATAATTCCAGAATTTTCTGGAATTAATGTATCAAACTACAGCAGAAGAAGCAGTGTGAAGTGTTTTTTGATAGCAATGGTTTCCTAAAAGCCAAAAAAGAAAAAAGCAATCATTAGTTTCCTTGATTGGTGTTTTCTGACATGACACTTCAGTGCAAATTTAACCATTACACCTATACTTCCCCTTTTCCTTCCTTACTGGAGAAATGCTACTCATTGTACCGTTTCCATGTTCTTGTTGTAGTTGAGTAATAGTGGGTACAAGAATATGGAAACCACCACGACCGAAAACCTCACAGCCAAACAGTGTTTTTGCAAGTGTCTGTACAGTTGAGACATTTAAGACTTGCCCATACATGCAGCTGGTTGACTTCAGCACTTTTCACTAGTGTGTTGCTTGTCAGCCAGCTGATTTCTGTCATGCATCATGTCAAGTGGCATGCAAGCTTTGGAAGTGTTGAGATGTTGGCTATGTTAATGAAACTCTGTGAGTATAGAGATATTCCCTACTAAAACCCCTTAAAAGTGTTTATATCTATCAAGTCTACCCAGTGATATCCTTCAAAAATTTGTTGGACTTGTCTACTGTTTGCTTATGTGACCACCAATGGTCATCAGGACAAGATAACTTCTTGTAGAAATGATTGTGTGGAGAGGGATGTAAGCTTTGATACTGTGCAATCAAACCTTTTACTGTTTGCATGAAGTTTCTCAGTCCTGAACTAAGATTTGGACTTTGTCCACATAGGAGAAAACTTGTTAATCATGTTGGTATTAATTAACAGTTTATGTAGAACTGGTGAGACGAATGGTTGATGAAAGCTGGCTTAGGCAGCATAGAGTAGGGAAGAGGGATTCTAAATGGGCTGCCTCAATACTCAGGTCAGCTGTAGGCCTTCTGAATTGTTCGGAAACTGTGTGTCTTCCATGAGATGTGAGATGTGTCATTCAACCTTGTAACCTCTTTCTGCCTGATGGATTTTTGGGATTCCACTATTTTGCTTGCTTTTTCTAGTGTGAACTTTCTATCCCATTTTTCTTCCCTCTCAATATCCAAGTGCACAGCCAGCACTTTCATTTGTTGTGTGATGCTCGTTGCTTGCTGCTCTCTGCCTCTGTTTAGCTACTCTCAAAAAACACCTAGCTGACCAAGAGGATGGCTCTGTATGAGTTAAATAATAGAAAGCTTGATGGAAAATTCATTTTATGTTAGCAGAAAAAGCAGAGGCAAAAAAGCATTCAAATTTTTTAGAGTTTCATTAATATCCTCAGCTTTGAGCTGACATGGGGCCTTATGAGGTAATTTGGCTACATCATACTACATTCTTCTCAAACCAGATAGATATTTTATGATATTTGAAAAATGTTGGTCCTTTTTGGTTACTGCAAAATTCTGTTTGTCTTGCACAATGGTGATTGTTGACAGCTAAAAAAGAGAATTTAAGACGAAAGATTATTCATATCACATGGAGGTGGCAATAGAAGTCCTGGTACAGCCTGGCAGAGTAGTTGACAGTCTGTGATCTGCTCCCTGTAGTCTCCAAGGCCCCCTCGGCTGTGCTGGGTGCCAATGCATAACCTGTCCCAAGTGCCTGCAGCCCCCTCCTTGCTGCACTCGTTAGTACAGCTGTGTCAGTGTGTGGGTGTGTGACAAATCCTGAGGTGGAGTTTGTAAGCTCAGCTGTGTGAGAGGGATGGATTCACTCATGTGTGAGATGTATATGTTTCACGGTGGGCTGCATGGCCATGTGTTGGCAGTGCACTTGGTTCCAGAGAGGCCAAGGCCATGGCAGACACCCTTGGTGTGTGTTGCAGCCACAGGGCTGGGCATCACTAGACAATGTGTTAAGTGACTGCGTGATTTGTACTAGCGACCAATGTTGACAGAAGAAAGATAAAATCTGGGATTAATATTGTTCTCATTAAAATGTTTCCTTTGGTGCTAATTCTGCCTGCTGAGATACGCTATTCATAGTTGAACTGCTGCCATACACAGAATTCAGTAGGATGAACCAAGTGTAATTCCTCAGCTTTTAAATAAGGCATAATTTTTCTTTATAAATGAAATAAAATTTTTTACTTCTGGTGCTTTGGAGAGTCCTATAAGTGATGACAGCCCCATGGTGGTGAAATAGATGTCTTCTCCATTTACTTGTGTTTTGTTTGTAACAATGGCTAAATCCATGTTCTTTGTATTCTGCTTTATGAAGCCACTCGCAAAACCATTATTCAATACAAAGTACCAGTTGCTCATCCTGCATCTCAGTGCATTGTCTAAATTTTCCCAAAACTGAAATAACTGAGGATGTGATAGACAGATCTTAGCAAATTTCTACAGTGACTTTATAACAATTGAATAACACCAGAAATGGGAATCACACAAACATGGTGGTACATGACAGCAGGTAATGCAGACACAAGAAAGAAATTGTAATGTTTGTCCACACATGTCCTAGAAAGTTCTCCAATATAGTCCAAAATCCAGGATAGAGAGGGAGGCAACTTTAGCAAGCAGGTAGTTTAACTTTTTATGTTTGTTTTCTCTAAAGGCTCAACAGTACTGATAACTTTAAAAGGAATAACTTTCTGGAATTTGCTTTCAGCTGTTCTTGGTAGCCTGACTTTACATAGTAGGATTAACTTTGGTTTTCTTTGGCTGTTGTTTAGATTTTTTTTTCCTCTTGATTTAGTTTTAATCTAATCTCTTCTGGGCACCAAGCAGAGCTGAAAAGTGAGTGACTTTTTATCTAAATTGAAGTGATAGCAATTGATCAGGTTTTCATCATCTGTCTTTGCTGTCATTGGCGCTTCCTCTGTGATCTGCAGTTGACTGAGAGAAATGAAAACTTAATTGAATTCTTCAGCTTGCTAGCTGTTTATTTATAGATAGGTATGTTGAAGCATGGTGATGTAGGACAGAGTTCTCTTTCTTGCTATGAATATAAAAGCTTTATTGATTTCATTAAGAGTTGGGGCATATTTGACTTTCATGAAAAAGCAAGATGAAACTTAGCTTTGTATCATAACTTGGGAATTGGTCATGGTGACTGACAATAGAAAAGAGAACTGGGTCACCCTGGTGAGGTTTCAGGTAATGCTTATCTCCCACTTTTTCATTTTGCTTTTGAGTCAAGTACCAAAAAGGTTTTTAGAAAATACATTTTGCAAAAATATGCTGGTCCCAGTACCTCTATGGAATTTGATAAATAGCTGGTAGAGTCTTCCAAAAGTGTCCTGGCACTTTATTTTTCCCTCTACTTCAGTTTTTCTTATAAAAAAAGTGACATTGATTTGGACATTTTATTATACAGATTTTGCACCATTAGAACAGCAGCATCACTATGCAGCAAGTAGTCAAGGAGCAAAGTAGAATGCAGCCTTGTCAAAGGAAAATGAAATTCCTAAATGTTTGTGAGTAATAAAAAGAATGTAAAAAGCATTTATTAGAGTTGCTTCATTTTTGTCAGCTGCCAGAAGTAGTAGCTTAAATTGGGAAAAGTGATTTACATTGCTATATGCTGCCTGATCACTACAACAGTTCTGAGAGATATTATTCCAGGTAGATATATTATCAGTACCAACTCTTCTAAGTCACTGTGCATTGATTCCACCAACACATGGAGAATTCTAGTCTCAGTTAAATATTAATAGTTTTCTGCTTGTAAACTCTCTGCTGCTTTTTAGTTTAGCAAAGCTCCTTGACCAAGGATTTTGTCAAATGAGGGAGGAAAAACCCCAAATCACCAAAATAATACCTTAAACTTTAGTTTAGCTTTGATACTCATTAGAGCAGAACAGGGCATAATTGTAACATTTTTTTCATTGAATGATTATATTTCCAAATGTCACAACATTGAAAAAGGTTCAGAAGTTTGAGGAGTATATATGATATTTATTGTGATAAATGTCCTTGGATTCCTCTTGCTAATTCACCATGTATTTGCAGAGCTGATCTAAGTGTTAGAGCAAACATTGACAGCTCATGTTATTAGGAAGCACAGAAGAAAGATCTAAGACTCAGCAAAGGCTGTTGTGTACCGTGAAGGTAAACCCTTTTATTTTATTTTTTATTTTCCTATGTGTTGGTGGCTTTTCCCCTGTATTCAAGGGCAGAAAAAAGTGTTGGCTCAGAGCAACTGCCTTTTTCTTTTGGATCTTTACCCATTGCTCCATTTTAACGATGCTTACTGAAGTTCACCAACAAAACTCTTTGAAATATTTATTCACTCACAGTCTGCAAATTGCAAATAGAAGCCGAGCTTTTGTTGGGCATTTTTACTACTCCAGAGGGGTAAAAATAGTTTCTATGATCACTGGAATTAAAGCATTCCTAATCAAATGTTTCCAGCAGTCTAGTAAACAACTATTAAAATTATGTGTAGAACTGGAATGTATTTCATCATAGGAAGGCAGGTTCTTGGGGGTAGTAGCTTCTTCTGCCCCCTGAGAGTGTTATTAATTCAAATCCCTCATCGGTTGTACCCTGTCATTTAATCTGAGTGAGTGCACATAGTATGAAAGTTGCTGTGGGTGGCACTGTCCCTTTCTTGTCTAAGTGTTTATTGCTCTGATAGTAGAAAATGAAATTATATGCACTGAGCTAATAAAATGTTGTAGATGTTGTTACTGTATGCTGGAATCTAAAGATATGAAAATCTATTTTGTGGCAAGGTGGCAAGGTTTAGTGGTGGCTTCAGTGAGAAGCTGCCAGAATCTTCCCTGCGTCTGACAAAGCCAATGCCACCTGGCTGCAAGATGGAACTGCTGCTGGCCATAGCTGAGCCCATCAATTACAGTGGTAACCCCTCTGGGATAACATATTTAAGAAGGGGAAATAGTTAACTGTGCAAGAGAAAATTGCAGCCAGAAAAAGTCAGAATATGTGAGAAACACAGCTCTGCAGGCACCAAAGTGGGAGGAGGTCCTTCAGGTGCAGAGATTGCCCTGCAGCCTCTGATGAAGACCCTGGTGAGGCAGCTGTGTCCCTGCAGCCCGTGGAGGTCTGTGGTGCAGCAGAGACCCACCTGCAGACTGTGGGACCCCACACTGGAGCAAGGGGATGCCTGAGAGGAGGCTGGGACCCCATGGGAAGGCCTTGCTGGAGCAAGCTCCTGACAGAACCTCTGGCCCCATGGAGAAAGAGGAGCCCACACTGGAGCAGGTTTGCTGGCAGCACTTGTTCATGGAGGAATGTCTCCCATGGGAGTGACTCCATGCTGGAGCAGAGGAAGATTGTGTGGGGTCCACGCCCTGAGGAAGAAGGATCATCAGAGATAATGTGTTATGAACTGAACCCTGTAACAATGAGCTTGGGATGGGGGGGGAGGTGTTTGGACATTTCCTTTTATTTCTCATTTTATTCTACTGTGATTTGATTGATAATAGCTTAATTTTTTTCCCCAAGTTGAGTCTGTTTTGCTCATGGTGACAATTGCTGAATGATCTTCCCTGCCCTTATCTTGGCCCATGAGCTTTTTGCTGTATTTTCTTTCCCCTGTCTAGCTGATGAGGGCAGAGACAGAGTTGCTTTGGTGGGTACCTGGCACCCAGCCAGGGTCAACCCACCACAGCAACAACCAAAACAGACCTGCTTATGTCTGTGAGCATTTAAAGGGATACCTGTGGATTGCTGTCGTCCCTTATTCCTACTGCTTAACAAGAAAACAACATTAATGAATAGCTTTAAACTTCATCAGGAGAGAGAAACCCCTTATTTTAAAAGTAGTCGAATTTGTCCTGTCTAATTTTGAATTCATTGTCAGGTTGAGGGTTTAACCACTGAATCTGATTTTTATATGGAGGATATGTGAAGGGAGGATTTGAGTAGAAAAGAGCAGACGGATCTGCATTCAGAAGTAAAGATATGGTGGAATAACACAGACCTCACAGCAAACATCTTCCATGTGTTCTAAATATTAAGTACTAACCTAAGGTAGCCTAGGTTTTTCGTGGCTGTTAAGAATCAGTTTCAGCTATAGGAAAAATGGATCCCAAATTTAGATTTTATTTTTGTGACTCCTCAAACCTCCAGAATAGGATAAGATACTTGCCAAATTTCAAACTCTACAAAGTCAACTCAGCCCGGGAGCAATTATGCAATAGAAAAGGCTGCCGAGGGCTGTTTTGTAACCAGTATCACTGGAATATGCAAGACTCAACAAGATGCTTATCTGTCAAGGGTGTTGTAGGATTAGTGAAATTATGCTGCAGGAGGCTTGGATTTAGGTAGTCTTTGAAATCATATGGATTGCAATTTTTCCTATCCAAGATGATTCCAGGAACACATTGTAAAGAGCACTTATGTAGTGGGATTAGCATTAAAATGTACACAGTTTTAAAAATATTCTTAATATTTTTACCTTTATTCTTTCTTGCAAAAGAGGTTAATTTCTGCCAGCATGAATGCATTTTGGATAGTGTCTGATATTAAAAATGAAAAAGAGCAGAAAAATTATACATGTGTACAGAGCTTAATTATAATTAATGTTTTGTAATGAGCATGGGCTGTTTTCACATAGCAATAACTCTTCATAATAATTTTTTCATTAAAAGAATAGGTGATCTGGGACCCTTTATGCACCAAAAATGGGATAATGCAGCATCACATGAAGGATTGCCAAGAATTTACTGAGAAATGAAATATTTACAAAAACTTCTCTCCCCAGGACAGATCCTTTAGGGAGGAAGTTTCATCCTGTATAGGACTTCATGGCTTTTTTTATTGTCATCCATGGTTATCATTCTTACAGGTCTGGTTGTTGCTTCTTGGCCAGTGTCCTTTATGGAGACCATTGGCTTCACTGGGGCAGTGCGTTATATTAACCCAGTACAGAACATGGGCCAAGGAGCATTTAATTTCTGGGACAGTAAGATAAACTTCCCAGCCTTATAAAAAACTGTGGAATTATGAGTCTTAAAAACATTCTAGAATCATGGAATAATTTAGGTTGGAAGGGACTTTTGCCATTCATCTAGTACAAATCTCTGCTCAAAGCAGGGTGAAAGTCACAGGTAGACCTTGTAGTGAAGAATGAAAGAACACCAGAGAAGTTTATACCCAGTATTGCAGAGGGAACATATGACCAATCCAAAATCCCCAGTGAGTCCTAAAAACACAAAATGGTTTTTGTGGATGTTGAAGTAATGGATACTCCTCAAACATACTGAACCCTCCTCCTGTTATCTATTTGTATGCACACATATGCTAATAATGCTTAATTTTGCCACTCCTTCCTGGAAATTCATTATTCTTCTGTTCACAATGCTATCTTATCCTTACCCTTCCATTTTT
Source organism: Sakesphorus luctuosus (assembly GCA_013396695.1). Lineage (NCBI taxonomy): Eukaryota > Metazoa > Chordata > Aves > Passeriformes > Thamnophilidae > Sakesphorus > Sakesphorus luctuosus. The sequence continues at coordinate 36,944 of VWZD01005272.1, forward strand.
TTAATTAATTTTTCTCCAACTTTCTTTGTTCATAATCTATTAATAGATCATCTGTAACAATACTTCCAGTTTTGTCTTTTTTCAGAGGTCCTGTGTAAATTTCAGAAGTGTCAAGGAACCTTCTCCCATGAACACATTTCTTTTTCTTTGAATATGTCTCTCCAAGCAAGTTTTGGAGTGGGCTGTCAAATGCAGGTTGATCGCAGTATTCCGCAGATGTACTGAATAGTGAGTTGTGGTTGCTGAGTGACCTCATGAAACTTCTGTTCCTACTGTAGGTGTGTTGGAAGTTGAGGCAGTCTTTTGATTCCATACTAAAATCTGACAGAATTTGCAAGCTGGAAACCTAATTCCAACACAATGGTCTAACAGTGCAAAGAATGAGTGACTGTCATCTGGGGACAGTATGGTGTAAGGTATCAGTGAACCCTATTTTCTGAGGAAATCTGTTGGGGTTTTTTGTATGAAATTCTTTTTTTTTTTTCACTCTGTGAGGATATACTTCAAAGTGATAGCCTTCAAAGACAACCCCTCTCCAAGCTCCCCACCTCACCAATAAATAGGGACATGGCTTTTAGCAGTAGCACTAGTGCAATTAAAAAACCCACTCATAATTCAATGACCTTGTGTGTATTTTCATCTTGGAGGCTCAAGGGGAGAGCATCTTCATTACAAAACCTGTGAGACTCATCTAAATTATCTACTGACCTTCTGGAACCAATCCAGAAGGTGATAGCCATTCATTTCTGCACACAAAGGGAAGAGGTGGGTGTAAGCCAGAAGCATGGTAGGAAAGTGAATTTTCCTAGAGCGCAATGTATATTTATAGGAACCATTTGTTTAGTAATTTCAGACAGGCCCATTTGCATCTGATTCATCTGACTGTTGTTATTTTATAGAAAGTAAATCCTTAAGTTAGTCAAGTAAATTCATCAAGGTAAATTTACCCCGCCCATCTGCACTTGTTCCTGTTTTCTCTCAGGTGGAAAACTTTCCTGTTGTAACTAACCTCACCACTTACCCATGTAACATTTTCTTTATTTAGATAGGACCAATAATGTCAGACACCTCTGGTGAAATCCTGACCCATTGAAATCAGTGGTGAAACTCCTGTGGATTTTCATGAGGATTTCTTTCTTACAAAAGAACCTTTCAGAGAAAAGAAAAAGACATTTAAATTTCTGCCTGTGTTAGATGAGTGTAAGAACTGTGACTATAGGTAATTAGATAATATTCTCCTTCACACTGTTTTCCTCTTATTTACCTGTATTTAAGGAGTTACCATTTCTGCATGCATCATTCTGCACATGGAACTCAAAATTCCTATATCACCTTCAGCTTATGTTTGAATCAAAGTAGAAATGTTTATCCTAATTTGAACCGTTTCTTAATCTCTGATGCTGATGACAATAGATGGATTTAATCTTAATTTTTTTCTGTAAATTGTTAATCAAAATATGAAGAATAGCTATCTGATATAAATCCCATACAAACCAATTTTGCTGTGTTATGATGAATGGATACTTTAAAGTCTCCTCTTCTTTTTGTCTATAAACCAATTATTTAGTTTTATGATTTTCTTTATTCAGTCTCAAAATTTTCCTTAGGGCAGCTTATATTTAATACCGTATGCACTAATCTATCATGTGAAAAATTGTCAAAGGCATTCTGAAAGTCTAGATGTCTGTTGCTCCTATGGTTCATTTCAATGGATAGTTCTCCTAGAACCTTGAGGTTAATAAGATGTTTTGGTCTAATTTGGTTCATAAATCCAGCCTGATCTGGTTTTTTTGCATCTTTATGCATTTAATACATCTTTTATATTTTTTAACACTTCTGCTACTGGCTTTTTTAGCCATTTTAAGTGGTGCTGAAGCCAAGTTAATGCCACTGGAATTGAAGAATTTCAGTATTTGAGATCATAGATCATAGAATATCCTGAGCTGGAAGGGATGCAGAAGGACCGTTGAAGTCCAGCTCCTGGCCCTGCACAGGATCAAATCACTGTGAGTTTCCAAGAACATGATTTTTGCCACTGTTTAGTTTTAGAGCATAAGTGTATAATATATACTGTGAAGCAGTATGCTTGGTAATTTTAGCTTAGGCCAAAGTTAAATTAAACACAATTTGTTTTTCTTTAATTTTCGGGGGGTTTTGCTAGCTATATGAATTCTTTTATCCTTAGCCTGAAATGTTCTTGCAAAATCTATTAATGTGTATTTTAACACATATAAAAATCTGTGATACCTACATGAAGACAAGTAAGGAAAAATGCCACTAGAAAGCAGCTAACGATTGCTTAGAGCTGGAGAGCAAGTGGAATTAGAAGGGCCTTAGCAGATGAGATAAGGAGTGCTAGATAGAGTATATGCAGATGACAAAATAAAATGTAGCTAAAAGTAAATGTTACTGTTGCATTTGTATGGATGCTTTTTCTCTCCTAAAAATTTTAGATGCATGGGTGCTTTTTTATTTCTTTTTCCTGGTGGGTAAGTTTTCTACATCCAGCCGTTCAACAGCCTCAAGAGTCAAGTCATCTGCCTTGGAGATGTACTCACGTTTTGACGAGCCTTAAAGCATTGTGGGTTTTGACATAATGTTGAAATGAAATCTTTGATTTTTGACAGCTGCTGGCTGCATAGATTGCTCTTTTTTTCCCCTTTTTTTCGCCCCTTTTAGCGTGATGTTTACTACACATTATAGGAATGTGCATCATTTTGAAGAACAGTTTTAATTCCCTTTATCCAAAGAGCTTTCTGTAAAAGTGATAAATTCATAGGAGTTGACATCCTTTTGGTGAAGAATGCTGGCAATTTTAACAGCTGTGTATGTATGTGTGTAAAAGCATAGACTAGGGATAAAAGGCTTAGTGAAGTTTTGCACATGGTAGCAGAAAGATGCCATCAGATGTAGTGCTGGAACTGACATTCCTGTCTTGGCATCCCTGACCAGTGCTGACTGTATGTTAGAGAGGAGCTGCAGTTGGGAGGCTGTCAGCCTCACAGAAACAAAAGGAAATGTCCCACAGAAGCAGTTGCAAGTGTTACAGTGCTGCTCATGTAAGCTGCAAAGCCAGATGGTGTGGCTCATGGACATGAGTGAGCAGTGCAGGAGCCAACCCATTGTCACAGAATTTCTGTGGCTGTGGAGACTTGAGGGAAGGAGTATGGTCATGTAGCATCAGAGTGGGTAACTCACCTTGGCAGTAATGCCTGCCTTCTCCAATCTGTAGAGTGATCAGAGATCCAGTTATGACTGATGGTTCACACTGATGCTATGACAGCCCTTAGGGCAATTTCTGGGCTGTGTTTTATTTTGTGTTTATTAAAGGTGGCATCTCCCCAGCTGCTCTTCACCACCAATAATCACTTTTCACTTGATCTAAATGAAAGGAACGATGACCATTGCCTTTATGTGGTGGTGGTAGAAACAATAACAAGCCCATGTCCAAGACTGTGGAAAAGCCTAAATTTAACTAAAAACAACAGGATAAGAAATTTCAGAGGGAATACTTGCCAACTCAGCTGATTTGTAGGTGTTCGTGGATGAGAGACATCAGTGAACAAAATAGTAAATGAATAAAGAGAAGCAGACATGGCAACAGTGATCGTGGAGACATTCACAGAGCTTAGATATACAGTACTTAATGGAAGGGCAGACTTAGATTTCAAGATAATTATATTCGCCCTTGGTGGTTTTTTCCCCCCAATTTTGTTCAATAAAACAGGACTTCATATATATTCTTTCCTTCTCCAAACAGAAGCAAGTGAGCAAGGATGCAGCTATGGGCAAACTTTCAGACAAATGGGAAACCAATTTTCTTTAATTTAATCAAGGTTCAGTATCTGTGGGAGGTTGTCAAATGTGCCCAGACCTCATCACTACTTTTGGGTTCACTCCTATGAGCTGCTGAAAACTGTGGCCCTGAGCCAGCAGCACCATGAATTGTGTGAGCATTTTAAAGTATGCAAATGGCCCCATGGGTTCCGTGGGACCATTTCCGTGTTTAAATTAAATGTGCTGAAGTGCTTCACTGCTGCAGAGCCAGAATGCCTGACACCATCGACTGGGTCCTTGGAAATCTAATTAATACATTTCAGTGCCAAAATGGGGACAAAGTTGTTTTGAAAGTGTCTGCTGGGTTAAGTGTCTGAATGTTGAATGCTGAGTTTTACTAAAATCTAGCCTTTCAATATCAACCCTGATAATTTTTACTGGTAGTTTAGCAGAAACATGTAGTCAATATTTTTAATCCAATCCTACCTGCCATTACAGGTTATAAGGTGAAGGATTTAATATGAACTAAATGACATGTGGGCTACTGTAGTTGTTTATTTGTTTTGCAGATTTAGACACACAAATGTAGGTTTGTTCCAAACAATGTAATTTTAAAGTTTAATTAAATTTAAACATCACACATTTATGAAAACAAAGTTGCCTTTTATTTTTAAAATTAGTCTTTCCAGTATGTCTCAAAATCAATTTGCAGTAGTAGTCAATGTGATTGACAAATTATGTCATGCTTGTGCTTGTACACATAGGGCCTGGATCTTGTGCTAAGCAGTATTAGCCTTTGCTCTGTTTGTGTTTAGGAAACACTGTAATGCTAACTGCTATTTTATGAGTGTGGCTAAGGCTGCATTTATCTATGCAAGGTTTACTGGTTGTGCTATGCTTAAAAATTTCCATAATTAAGACTGCAAATTCCATAGTTACAGCTGCAAATAAGGACTATTTTTATCAGAGCTTATTTTAACTGTTGCATTTGCAAAAAGGGGATTTTTTTGGGTGCGTGTGTGGGGGTGATACCACTTCAGTTATCCAAGGATTTCTATTGGTCTGCTGTAATTCTTTCTTACTTTTAACAAAGCTGTAGCAGTGAAAGTTTCAGTTTTAGGCATGTCTTCTCTTTGGTTAATTATCTTGAGATTCTAGATGCTACCTTGTAAAATGGCCACCCATTGTGACCTTTCTTGGAAATGGAATATGAAACTGCATTTTACTTGACTATCCTTGTTATGTACTTAAAATATAACCAAGATGGAATAACTTTACAGTTGTTTTATATAAAAAAATGAGGACATCTTAGTATTATGCAGTAAAATCATGATTATAAGCAAACAGGTTAAGTAATTCTTGATTTTTCCTACATAAAAAGTATTACCCAGTAGTATGAAAGATATTTATGAGCTTTATTAATCAGCAACCTATGATTTGTGGTTTGTGACAATGTTACGCTCACAGAGGCTGACTCAGAGGCATAGGAATTTCTCTAATGCATCAGAAGCAGTTTAGGCTTGTATTTTTTCCACTAAAAAGTACCATCTTTGGCATTTTCTAGAAAATTTTCCTCTATTGGTGGTAGTCAAAAATGAAAAAAGGAGGCACAGAGTGCAGTTCTGTGTGTTACTATTTCTCAGGTTGAAGACATCAGGACAAATTCAAAGTTTGTGTCCTGTGGAAGGAAAAAACCCCACACTATAGTAATATTCTAAAAAGGAAAACATATAAAACCTGAGAAATCTTCTTAAAAAGAGATTTAAAAGAACAGCCAACAGGGTATAATGATTAAAGACCCCACATTAGAGGCTAAGAATAACAGTGTACCACCTGTCAAATAAAAAAATTTAAAAAGAACCTTTTCCTAAACCCATCATGGCCAGCACTACAGCAACAAGATATGACCCAGAAGTGCAAATGACAGAGAAACAGGATGAGATGAATTGTGTTCTCGGATTCACAGTGCTATTGCCGGAGTTCTTCTAGAACTTGAATATGCAATTTTAAAATTACTACCAACACTGTGAAATTTGTGTTCTAATCAGCCTGAGGCTGACAAATGGGCCTGATATCTTTAAACACTTCCTATCTTCTTATATATTTTCCTGATAAAATAATGATAAAAATGGTAATTAAAAGCTTACCTGATCATTAAGTCTAGCAAACCATACATATCTCAAACATTACAGACATATGCACTATTGATTCTTTATTTAAAAACTGGCCATGTAAATTTAATTTACAGGCTCTGAGGCCCTGCAGTGTTGCTGAATAAACATCCAACAGTAATAATATGCTTGCTATATGAGTGCCAGTGCTAACTTAATTCCACTTCAGGATATCAAGAATCACAGACACCTTCTTCTGAGTTAATTGCTATGTTTAATTTGTTTGCTCAAATAACACAGTACTTTGGATTATAATAGAGACAAAAAGGTCTCAAACAGCTCACTCCCTAGAGAAAGGGAAGAAATGCAGAAGAGGCCCAAACATGTTGAATATCCATCCTGAAGAACAGATAGTTTTTGCAATTTTTGATTACAATCTACTGATATGAAAATTGGCTATTATGTACTTCTTTTGAAATGCTCCTGTACTGTAAATTCTTTGGTTTGCATGAAGGAAATATCTAATGGTAGCAGGCTGCTTATTTTGGACAATGTAAAATGACCTGCTGTAAGCATCTTAAATAAAATGCTGGCTGAATAACCATGAGATTAATTACATAATTCTGAATAATTTTCTACTGTGCCCTGCTATTTGGTAGCTAGCAGTCAGGGCAGACATAGTGGTCATTGGTGACTGGTTTTGTGGTGCACACATGTGCATCCTCTGGATATTAGCAAAGTAAACTTTCAAGGTGGGAACTCATCCTCTTTTGGAAGTAATTTTAGTGGGTAAAGTCTGATAAATCCACCTCATCTGAATGGTATAAAATGTCAGGGTACTGGAATTGTTGAAATTGAACCTGTGTAATATTAAAGACTTAGTGCAAAGTCAACAGATGCTAGGTCTTTGCCTTTCTGCTTCCATCTGACTGGGCCAAAACTTTTCATATTTATCAGCTGTCTGACTTTTTTCTTCCTAGCAGAAAAATCTAGAACTTAATAAAAACAACATAACTGAAAGTTTCATTGTCCCCAAGGTTCTTCAACATCAGTTATCTAAATCTTAGTTGGGAGATTCGTTGTCTTCAAAATTAAGCGAAACATAGTTGCTTTGGCTGACCAGAATCTTGGGAAGATGCATCATGGAACTAGAAGTTCTGCAACTTACTTTTCCTTGTTGACTGTATTTCTTTGCTATTCTTTGATATCTGTTGTCAAGATTTCTGCTGTAGCTGGGGTAAACAGTAGATATGTTGTAAAAGATTATTATGAGCTCCAGAGAGAAGTTGTAATGGCACAGGTAATGCTCTTGATAAGTAATGACTTCTTGAGATGATAACTTATGTGATGTTTGTGTGTGGTGTGTGTGTATAACTAACAGAACTGAGTATTTACAGAGGGTATATGCATTTTTTTTACAGGTGTTGACTGTTTTTCCTTTCTGTTCTTTTGGTATAATGCACTAAAATCTCCCTTTTGCCCGTATTTGATAACACTGAACATATTCATACTGAATTTCTATCAATATGAAGGCCTAACAAATTCTTTGAAAATGTCTCAGTTACTTTGGCCTCGGAGGTTTCTCTGCAATTCATCAAGTGGACTGATTATCTGCATTGCCCAGTCGCTTCTAAAAAATTAGCTCACTGTCATCTCTTCAATTCAGCAACCTAGAATGATGCAGCATGACTTTGGGAAACAGCAGCATTAAATTAGAGATGCAAGCTGCACACTGTAATATTAAAAACGCCTTCTCCTACTGTGGCCTAATTTGCCTTTTTCTTTTTATGCTGATAATGTATCTGAACCCACACTGTGAGCAGTGTGTAATAGGTTTCTAGGCTTTTGGCATTTTTATGGACAAACTGTGGATTCTTTACAGCTTCAAACAGCAAATGGAATGAGGAGATCGATGGAATTCATGTCTAGATGTGTGACATGGAAATGTGCCTAAATAAATGTAATTTTGTAGCAGGAACACTTAAATTATGTTGAGGCTAAAAAAACAGATATTTCTTAACACATGAATTAATTAACTGCAAAACATTTCTTTCTCCTGTCGTTACACAAATTAAAAGGCTGGGGATTTGAATCCTGTAATTCAGTATATAAAACTGCTGTCAGAACCTCTGGCTTAGGAAGCCCTGAAGCTGCAGGATGCTGGAAGTGTAACTAGGGGAGGAATTCTGGCATGCTTGCCTTGCTTGTATGCTTTTCCTTAGGCAACTGGCTGCTGTCAGAGCCAGGATGCCCTACGAGATGGACCTTTGGTCTCACGCAGCATGGCCATCCTTACATATGAATTCATGTGATAGGGGTATTTTTGATCTTCAGCCTCTTGCAGGTTTTGGGGTTTTGTTTGTTTTTTGGTTTCATTTTTAATAATACATTCTTTGTAACAATATCTTCTGGTATTTGTGGTTGAAGAACCTAACACAGAGAGTCCTAAATTTATCTGGGGTCTTTAGATGCTGCTGTATTGCACACATGCCTAATGCTTTCAGCTGAGGTGGCAGAAGCCAGTTTTTCTGGGTAGAGGTACAGTCTGCTTTAGATGCACCTTCTCTTTCCAGATCATAGGTGTTTATGTAAGGCTGTAAAGTGTAAGTTAGAGTTCTGCTAGCAATGGAATAAATATTTCATTCTTTTGTTTAAGTGATACCCCCTCTTTCCTGTATCCCTGCTGTCAGGAAAGCAGACTTGGCCCTGCATTATTGTCTCTTGATGAGTGTGCAAGAAGAGAGGCCTGAATTTGACAGTCTGTCAGGTCACCTTCCTCAGGCCCATGGTCAGGGAAACTGTCCTGGAAGGGGCCAAATGAATTCAGATGTGACCCCAATTGCTATTTACATTGCAGAGAGCAAAAAGTGGAAAAAAAAGGGTGAATACCATTGTATTGTTGAACCTGTACCCAAGTTGTTTGCAGTATTTGGAGAGAAGCAAGATGTGTTGAGCAGCTGATGTCAAATAATGGAACTCTTCTGTGAGCACATATTTATATTGGTATTGACCTTTCAGATGTTTAAAACAAGGTTATAACAATGTGACTTCTTGAGCAGAAGACCCAGCTGTCCTTTTGATTAGTGCTGAGAAGTGCCAGCAATAATGAAAAATATGAAGAACAGTATGGAATGGTTTGTGTGGTGTGGGAAGAGCTGCTTATCCTGCACAGATCCTTCAGTCTGCCGGGCTGACTGAATTAGGTGCAGTTCTCCTTCAAATGTTCTTTGGATAGCATGATCTGAAGGTGGCAAGTGAAAAGGGAGCTAAATGTATTCAGCAGTAGGTAGACTGAAAAGGGAGAGAATGTTGCAAAGAAAGCAGGAAGTCTGAGAAAGTCTTGATTTAATTTCCATAAATGTTTGTTCTAAAGATGCAGCAAGTACCAATATGAGAGTTATTAGATTAATCCCATTTTCTCTTCTGGAATTTTGCTGATTAAAACAACTTCTGTAATAGTGTTTTTTGGGTTGTGGTGGTTTTTTTCTGTGTGTTTGTTTGTTTGTTTGGGTTTTTTGTTTGTTTGGTTTTTTTCCTTTGAGTGCTATTATTTTGTCTGTATTTAAAACTAATACAAAGAGGAAAAGAAAATCCTACAGTCTCAAGAGCACATATCTGGAGGGCCACAGTTTCTGGTAAAATAAAGTTGTTAATGGAATTAGAATCACAGTGACATACTGTGTTAAAGGCTTTTCTTTATTACACCCCTAAGATTTATGAAGGAAATGGTCCAGACTCCTACAAATTCTTGTGAATAGTGAGGAATATATACATTAGTATGCCAGACAACATATCTATGTTACATATGCCAGATTAAAGCAAATGAAGATTTCAGCTGAGATGGACTTCTGGAGAAGTTCACTGTCTTTCTGATAATTTTAAAGCTCTGTTTTATTGATTAGATGCTTGAGAGAACGTAATCTTTGTCTACAGCAAATGAGGGACGTGAATTTACTCAGTTGTCTGAACTTTTCACTTCTGAAATTCATTTCAGATGCTTATACTTTAAGTCACAAGAATTTAGAAAAGTTATGAAATCTGGTAAATATCTGTCTTTTTGTTTGGTTTGATGTTTGTATTTATTAATTTATTTAACCCGAATGTAGACTTTGGGCAAAATAAGACACTAAAGACAGAGTCAGGTTTCGCTGTTGTTAATGATCGTGGAGGTGTTGGTGTTGTGATGGTTTGCCTGGACACCAGTTAAAAGTGACTTTCTCAATGGAATTGAGTAAATTGACCAATGTATAGGAAAATAAGCTATTTTATTACACTTATTCCAGAACGATTTCTTATGTAGGGATTCTGTTATAGAGTAAAATTTGTTAGTTTATTAGCAAAATTATTATTTCCCAATGTAGTCTTCTTGTGTTATTCCAGCAGATTGTGTCTGTATGGGAAGGTTTTCTGGAAAAAGAAAACAAAATACATTGGTCTGAATCTTCATGTGGCCGAAAAATTAAGGTTAAAGGGACTAGTTCATTCCAATTTTGCCTGTATATTGAAATTCCCTATATGAGCACCAAGGCAATAGGGTGTCAGTGACAGAGCCAAACGTCGATTAGGGTGTGGAAGAGAGTGATTCCTCCCTGCTGACAGACGGGATTACACTGTTGGGAAAAGTTTTCTTCCTTTCTTTCTGTTTGATTTTTGATAAAACTATGTAAGAAAAATAAGACACCCAAATGCTTAAAAATTCAGTCCTGAGCTTTGATCATTATTTTGTGTTTCTGAATTTTTTTGAGTGTGAAGCCCATGTCTACCTTGAGCACTTTCATTTTCATCTAAGGCCATGAAAATTAGGTTCCTAAATTAGGTATTGTATTGCTGGTTGAAAGTGGCATTTTCCTGTTGTTCAGGATAAAATGTGTTTAAGTCCTCTTTTTTTGTTCTAACATGGAGCAAAACTTGAAGATTTCCATGGTATAGAAACTCTGAGAAATTTAATTTTTAAGATTTTGAATTACTGTTACCTGATACTTAAGTGATTTTATTTTGTTAATATTGAAACATGCTATGCATCACTATTTTATGGCAAAGGTATAAAATAAATGAAGTGATGAAATAGAAATAAAATGGAAATTAAAAAAATGCAACAGCAATTGTTTATTAGAAACTGTCACATCTAAGACTTCATCAAAATTGTTGAAAACTTTGGATTTTTTTAAAATTGCTTTTTCCAGAGAATAGTACCTGATAAAATTTTCTTTGCTGTAAAGTGTTCTTGCATCATATTTCAAACATGAAGGAAACAAGTTACTTGCAACTAGGTGCCCCAGTCTGAAAACTGTGCCTCCATTAATATTAATAGGGATTAAAGACAAAACAATACATAGCTGTCATTAGTCATCAGTATCTGATGGTCCATCGATCTTGAAAATCAAGCATTTGCTTTAAAAAGAAGTCAATTCTTCACACTTAGGAACATGAAGAACAAAATGTATCATTTCCAGGTGTAATGGGTTTGAATAAAAGGTTTAAGTCCAAATTGCCTGTATAGTTGTGCAAATATATAGGTGAATTTTTGTATGCAGTATCTACAATCTCTAGGGCATATCTTTGCAGTGGGACAGCAGGATGGAGGTAGTGAGTTCTAGTTCATTCAGTCCTGAGGAAACATCTGTGGATATAAAAAGAGAACTCAGTCCACCAGACATGGGATTTGACTCCTGCTGTTGCAATATGATACCACTTCTCTTTTCCCAAGATCCTGGGATTTGGTATCTGAAACAGCTATCAGGCTGATATTTGTGGTTAGAAGAAGAAAAAAAGGCTTTGGTGGGATTTACATGGGATAGTTTAAACACAGTGAGAAGGACTGGTATGAGTAATAATGAATTGTGATGGGGCTGTGGAGGGAGGGATCAAGACTGTGGAGGGAAAAGGAAGAAAGGAAGCTTCAGAGATTAGATAAGCAGCCATAATTTTCTTGACATGAAAATTATCCAAACCTCAGAAGACATTGTGGGTTCATATATCATTGGATTTTGACCTGTGCTGGAAATTCTTTTTAGCAGAAATACTGTAATGAATTGGCAAAACTCATATGTGTTTTATTTGAAACCTCTTGTCTTTATGCCAATGTAAGCAAGAGAAATGCTTTTACCATAAGCCTTTAGATTTCCTATAACCCATGATCGTTGTTTCACTCCCAACACACTTAAGCAGTGGGTTAAAGTTTTTTCCTTGCCTTTTTTTTTTTTTTTTTAAGCACAGTTTTAGGAGTTTCTCTTGTTTTGTTGGGGGAATATCCTACTGGCAAATTTCTTTCTGCACATCTTGAGGTCTCTCACATTCAACAGAGCTTATCAATGGGCAGCACTGAACATTAAAATGCATGAAGTTGAATTAGATTCTTCATCCCCCAAATGACCCCATGGATAGACACCTTGAAAAAATTCTCATTTAGAATACAACTAGCAAATAATATGCATTTTAGGCTGGAAGCATAGAGTTTGAATCAGAATTATAGATGAACAAGTATCAAAACCAGTTGTGGAATGAAGCCAAGAAATTATCAGTTTTTCAAACACCATTTACAAGAGGCATTTTTGATTTTCCTTTGGTTACACATCCACAGATATTATGCAAGCAGCATACTGAATCATGACAGTAAGGTCTTTGGTGTATGAGGTGGTGGGGTTTGTTTCTTCAAGTTTTTCCTTTGCTGCTGTTTAATCTGGAATTGGTTCCTATTTCTGTTAGTTTTAATAGTCTGCTATGAATTCAGAGGTTTTATGTTGGTATACTTGGCATACTTCCATTTTATCCTTCCTTGCCATGCTGAAAATGGGCTCTGGATCAGACATTGTGAAGGACATGCATTTGCAATTGTTCTTTTGAAACCAGGCCTATCCCCAGAAGCACACATCTGCTTGTTGATGCTGCTTCACAGCTCACTGTTTGTCACAGGTGCAATCTTTCAGTGTCTAATAACAGTGGGTGAACCGATACAGTGAGAAACTCTCTCAAACAGTTTTTTTCAGGCTATTTGTGACACCCAAGGGATTGAAAACTTATTCTGAAGCATTATCCAACACCAGGAGCATTTGTATACTGCAGAAGAAAGATGGCTTTGTCTCTTTCCTTGTTTGAGACCTTTCTGGTCAATCACAGTGTACTAACACAATTTTTCTTCATAAAATAAAGACAACACATCTGGAGACACGTCCTGCCAGATACACTGCCATGTGTTGTACTTACAGAGGATCAATGATGAGTTACTTCACTTCAGAGTACAATTCTTCGGTCACAAGTTCTTGAGTTTGTTTGATCCCAGTAGCACAGAGGAATACACAGCTTTGTGGAACACAGGACTGGTGCTTTCCATAACGTTTCTGCAGATGTGTGTCTGTTTTAGCATGACATATTCCAGTCTGTTAATTTTGTTACTCTGGAGATGTAATGGCCTTTTCCATTTTGGGGTTTTAAGACAATGGCAGCAACTATATTTTATCTAATGCAAAGGGTCTTTCCAAATTTTTGTAGAGAAGACTGATCTTCAGACTCTGTGTCATATGACAGGAACAGAAAATACTCTGAGGGAGGGGAGGAGTATTCAGGTGTGCAAATGTATGCAATGTGTCCTGCGCTAGGCACCAGCCTCTCATATACATTCTAGTAAATAATCACTCACTTTCAGAAATAAGTCAGTTACCTGGTTTTCTACCACTTTGGTATACCACATTTGCGTGATCTGATCCTATTAATGCACATTCTCTTGAATCCCACTGCACTTTTTTCTCTGAAAAGTGGACCTCAAAGACATAGGAAATCTATTTGTAAAGTCTCCCAATTCCTGCCGTGTGACCATGTGAAAGTGAAACAGAATTTGACTTGTCATGAGAATTTTACTAGTAATATTATAGAGCACATTTGAAGAAAACCAAAATTTTCTGGTTGAGTAAAATTCATTTTACTGATGAAATCCGTTATGTTTCAAGTGGAAACCCTCTTTGGTAACTGAACAAAGCCATCAGGTATGTTATCTGACTTGACAGTCTGGTGTTTGATTAATCAAACTGTTAATTTGATTTTAAATGACTGATGCTCTTTTAGTACTTCTGACTTAAGTGTCTGTTTATAATTACGGTACTGAATCAAAGGCTCGTCTTAACCATTGTACAGATTAGTTTGAAAAGATGTGTTTTGATTTTAGTAGTCGTAAAAACCTAGCATTGGTGTTTACTTTAAAGCACAAATATGTTCAAAGAAACACATAGTTAAAGTGATAAAGCAGTGCCCTCACACTTTTTATCTGAAAAAGGAATGGAAGGGTGCAATTTTTAATAAGTTATATAAACAGCACACTTTATCTTCTTAAAGAGATAACCAGTTTGGGACATTCATAGCAGTTTGATTGGTGGGCACTTAGCTTTGTGTAATGGACATATATAATACAAAAGTTTTGTAAAACTGTTGGAGGTAGGAGATTTAACGTTGTGTGCAGCTGCTTACATCTTGTGTTTTGTTGGGAATTTGTAAATTCCTGGTGAACTTGGAATCGAATATAATTCTGTGTGCTGTGGTGTATTTTCAAGCGGATTGCAGTAAACATTCAGATATTGAGATAGCTGAATATTTGAGAGTAAGTGAACATCACGAGTAAGGTCCTAATCCTATAGGCAGCCAAGCACATGTTTCATTGAAGTCATCTGTTTAGTCTCATTTGGCCTGATAGTTATATGAACTCTTAAATGCAAATCAAATCTATCAGTTTCCACAGGCTTCATGTATGATTATAACTGCAGGAGAGTGTCTGCACTTGGAAAAAAGGCCAAAAATTTCTGCAAAAACCAATTCTTTGAAATAGTTTAGATTATGGCTCATCACCAAGGTGGTAAACTCAATCTCTAGTAAATGTACGAAGCACTGAAAAAGTATCATCTTGGTGTAGCAAATAAAAAATGTCTGGAGGCATTATTTCTGCCTATTTTTAAACTCTGCATGTCTCAGATAATACATTATCATCCCTAGTTTTCCTCACAAGCTGCTTGAATATCTCAGGGGTATGTATTGCAACACTATAATTATATAGCAGAAAATCCAATCACTTCACAATGACATTATTTTTTCGAAGTGTCTTTTTGAGCATTGTAGTTAAGTGGGTGTTTAAAAAAATATTCTAAATTTAAAGAAAGTTTTCCATGCCTCCTTTTTGGTTTCTCAACTACATATAGTTTCAAGAGGCTTGATTTTCAGAGGAAAGATACTTGGCACTTTCTGGAAATGAATACTCACATAGGCAATTCAGGCATTATAACAGCCAAAATCATTAGTCATTCTTGAAAATCTTGGCTGAAGGACACTAGACAATGGAATCTCTATGTCTGTAGGGTTTACTCTTTCCTGTTTCTTTTTTTCTCACATCGCAATTTCATAAATTCTTCAGTCACTGTAGCTTTTCCAGAGTGCATAGACATGAATTTTGACTGTAAAACCAAACTAAACCACCTCATTGATTCTTTCCTTTAGTTTTTCATATATTATATAGAACAGTATGAAAGGATGAAAAATCATTATTTTTTTCATTAGCAAGGCATCTTTTTGGGGAAAAAAATTTAGTCTCTAAAGGAAAGAAGAATGGGAAAATATAGTTTTGTCTCTCCCCCAACTCCATCCAAACCATAGATAGTTGAATATTCTCAGTTAGCATTCCTCAATAACCCTTACTTTGTTGGCATGTCAGTAGCCTAGATTTTTTTAAAAGAAAGAATACTGAACTTGTCTGAGTGAATGGAGTTTGTGTCCCTTGATTGCGGTAGAATCTATCCTGAGAAGTTATATAAATACATGGATTTTATTTTTTTCCTGTTTCATTACTCTCTATTCTTCCTGTGTCAAATTCACAAGCAGGTTACTTATAGAGAATACACTTCTGAGAGCTGTGTATCCTCAGGACTCCAGGGTGCACCGATTCTTGGGTCATGCATCCAGCGACTTACTCTGGGCTCTGTTTTACCTTTTCCATCTGTGTTCAAATACACTGCAGGTTTGCAGTAGGGAGCCACGTCATTGTTCATTCTATTCTGCCTTAGACTGTTGAAGATCCTTCCTGGGGACTGGAATGGCTTACAAATGGGGTGAATTTGAAGTTCAAACTAGCTAGCTAGAAATGTCTACTGGGAACATTGAATGCAGTCTAAGGCAGTGGCAGTGGTTATAACTTTGTGAAACCATAACACCAGTGAGAATGGTATTTTCCCCAGGTTTTCAGAAACCTGCAGGGCCAAGTGAAAGACAGGAGCATCTGTCCTATGTGTTTCTTAGGTTTCTGAATAATTTTTTTTTTCCTTTCAGAATGAAAGAAAAAAGGAAAACTTTTTTACTGAAGGAACCCTAGGGATGGGGCCAGAATTAATTTCAACTAATTGTAATACCCAGCTGAGATTAGGAGCCCTGTTCTATAGTGCATGAGAAGAGGTAATTTTAGAGTAGCAACACTGAATTATCCTTTAAAGCTGTCTCTCAGCATTGACTTATATAGGCAACCTTTGTTGATGTGCCTCCTAATTAGGCACCCCAGAGAAATTCCTGCAGGTAGTGAGATGAATTTGGATCTCAGTGAAATAAAACTTCCTCAAATTTATCTCCTGTACATAGCACAAAATTATACAGAAGAACATACAAGCATTTAAGTTTAACAGAAAGGTGTATTTTTAATCTGGAAAGTTGATCACTAAAACTTACTTTGATAAACACCTTGCCTTGCTTGGCTAAGGAGATGAGTCAAGGTGCAGAATTTTTTTTTCCAGATGATTTTAATTTGTACCACCTTTATTACTTCTGAGCATATTTTTTACAATCTGAAGTTCAAAATTGCCATATATGTGTGTCATAGTTGATGAGTCTATATTTGATGATGCTTGGCAGAAATATTGTTTGGTTTGGATGACTCTTACAGAGAAATAGAGGTAATGGTACCATTAACCTGCAATGGCAGCTGTGAAGTCTGGAAAAAATTAGTAATATTTAAGAGACAATAATATTGCATGTGAATAAACTTCTTTTATTACAAGATATGAATAGGCCCTTTGCATCAGGCCAAAATTTGACAGTAGGTTCTGGATATACTTTGCTCACTCTCATTCTTCTATCTAAACTTAAAATTTAGATACCAAAGACCATAATTATACTTTTTTCTTTTATTTTGCATGTTTTGTATGGATCTCTTGTTAGACCTGCATGAGGGTAAACCATAGTTTTCAAATCAGATGAAATGCTGCAACGTGGCTGAAGAGCTCTGCATGGAGGATTTAGTATGCTCAAAAACTGTTATTACTATTCATTTAAGGAAGTCTGTGCAAATTATCCAGAATAATTCTTGGAGTCTGAAATAGGCATTTTCTTGCAGATAGTGCTACTCACTGTCTTCTCTAGCAGTGACCTCCCAAAAGAAATTCTTCACAGAAGAATCACACAGAAAGATGTTTCTGGGGGAAAAGAAGGAATGTGAACTTGTATATCCTGATAAGTAGCTGCTGTTAAATTATTAACTGAGTGTATCAGCCTCAGTTCTGACAGTTCCAGCTCTTGTTCTCTTTCAGAGCAGCTTTGGCTTTAAGTGTAATAATTGTTAACTGTAACAGGAAAACTGAAAGTGAAGGGAATGGGAGTTTATACTTTTAACAAAAAATCTCACTGCAAACCTCTCTTGTTGGGGTGTCCTGAGTTTGTTATAAATAAATGATGGCACATTATTATGATTGTACAATTTTTTTTTCCAGTGAAGGGAAACAGATTTTTATATATGCAATTAGGAAATTGATCCTGTACTGACTATGGATTGAAGTCAAAAGCCATTAACTTCAAGTATTCACAGCTTTAAATCCACAAGGGCAGAGTATTTACAAGGGAAAAAGAAGATGTATATGGATATACTGCTGTGTGCAGGGAGAAGTTATGGGTGCTAGGTTACACTATTGGAATTTCTTTGGATATACCCAGCATTTAATGGTGAAGTTGAAGGAGTATCCTAAGCAGGTTTACCCATACATCAGTTTTGACTGGGAGCTCGTACTCATTTTAGTACCGTGCATTGTTGACTCGGATGTACCACATCCAAAGTGCTCATGTTTTGTTCTGTGTTGGTCACTTCAAATAAGCTCAGCTCAGCTGTTTGCAGTAGTATGGAAGGGAGGGAATTTGCTGAACCCCGAAGATCTGGGACAGTATATACAGAGTGGAAGGGGAGCCCCGGCAGTAAACATGACAAGGCACTTCAGAGGGCTTATTTTTAAAGTTTTTGTTTGCATCTTTGGTCAATGTATTAAAGATCCTCCCTTCTAAGAAGCTGATGCAGTGGCAACACTGCCAAATAGGTCTCAAAAGTTCCTCTAAACCACCTTTTTCTCCTAGTCAGACTTAGCTGTCTGCCCCACACTCTGTGTGTCCTCTCCACAGCAGGATGGTCTTACAGGTCCTCTGCAGTCTTTGCTCCCATCTGCTTGCACTTCACTTTGCTTTCTGTGCAGGTGATAGTTTTTGTTAATGCTGCTTTGACATTAGCATATTAACCCTGCTTGAGAAATCTTCTCTCCATTTTGCACCTGTTCTGTACAGAATGCTTGCTGCTACCTCTGCTGGGTAAGACTTTTAGGATATTCTCCAGAGTGGATGGACTATAGGAGAGTGAGTGTTGAAGTACCTAAACTAGTTTTAACAGAGCTAATTTCTGTGCAAGGGTTAATCCAGCTTAGAGCTCTGTGAGGGCTAATGTTGTCTTCTCCTAAATTGGCTTGCAGAATTCTGTGCTCTGGAGCCAAACTGTTCTTGTCAATTGTACTAGGTTTTTAAAGCTTCTTTGTATATATTCAGACTACAACTAGGTTAGACATATGTTTGTGATCCTCCCCTTTATGTGTTTAAATCCTAATAGAGGATCCTGAAAATATTCCTGCCTAACTTCTAACAATCAGAGACATCTAATTTTTCCCATATGAAGCAAGTGCCTGAGCCTGTGACTCTATTTGTGCTTATGTGTCTAATAGTTACTTATTGCAATGCTCTGTAATTTTAGGACACAAATTCATTTTTTTATCCCTTTTTTCTTTTCTGTCTATATTAATGAACGTTTTGGAAGGTGTCCTGTTGTCTTTGTGATTCTTGGACCATTTGGAGAGTGAAGAAACAAGGAGAAGGTGAGTAGTATGAAAAATTCTTTGTTTTAATTTGTAGGCACCACTGAACAAACTATGATCATAGTTTTCTGGTTAGAAAGAAGAAAATATGTATGAAATTAGTGTTGAATAGCTCTCACTCTACAGTTCAGACCAAAGATAAGGAATGTTTTCCTTATCTGCTATGTAAGTTGGGATTGGATCCTCAAGGAAAGTTTTATGAATGGCATCTGCAATGTAATATTCTAAACCCTTTTAGCATCTGATAGAAGTTTCTAAATTAGCAATATGGGAGGCAGACTATTCCACTGAACTCAACTATGCTGAATATGTTTTCTAAATAGGTTTGTAAGAGAGTATAATGGTCTGGTCTGATGTTAGTGAGATGAAAAAAATTTATTCAGTAATGTTTTAGGAAGTCTATTACTTCTTGTTGAGCAGTGGTGTACAGTACAGGATGTATCATAAATACTTATACGCAAATATATGTACATGCAGTGTGAACTTAATGAATGAGAATTTGATTGTGGTCAAATTGAAGATGTGGATTTCCAGAGGGATTATGATTGCTAAAGGGTAACCCAAGCTAGAAAAGATTAATGTAATTAAAACCAGACTATTGCAGATTCATTGATAACACTTCTACTCCAGAAAGTTGGCATGTCTTCATCTATATTGTTTATTAAAGCCTCTCTTTTTTGCTTTAATTCTCTCATGCTGTGCTTACAGCTTCTATTTGTTGAGGAATTAAACATTCACATTTGCTTCCTGAGTAGTTTCTTAAGCTTATGTCAGACAAAACGAAAGAAAAACAAAGATTGTCTGGAAATTCTAAAGTAATTTAGTTTTTTAAATCCTTTCAGGAGATCCAGTGTTTACTAAGTGAACTACATAGGGTTAATTTACTAAAGTGTTCTGAAGGACTTGCCCAAATGAGAAAAGAAACATTACCTAGAGTTGCTGTTCTTTGCCAGGAACAAAAGTAAAACAAATCAGTGGCAGGATGAGTGGATCCGGTTAAATAATAATGTTTCTACAGCAGGAAGTCTGTCTATCAACTGAAAGATGAGACAGCAACATAATGACAATGCCCTGTGGATCAACTCTGAGAGTAAAAAAAGAAGCATTTCACAACACAACTCATCCCCCAAAATACATCAATGAAAATATAAGATGACAGAATTCACAACGGCATTTTTTCAGTCTTTAAGCTCAAGTGTCTGGAAACACATTTCTTCTCTAGGTTATTCACATGCAGATTCCTCCTTGTGGTGGAATGCCCCAGGGTAAGGAGAGAGAGCAGAATTTGGCCCTTTCTGTTTGCTCACTGAGGCCAAGTGCTGCTTTCTCAGTGAAATACCTGCCTTCGAGCTGTACAGCTGCGATACGCAAGAGCAGCTTTGGCATTTCCTTTTTTATTTGGTATAGGAGGGAAGTCCTGTGAAAGCTGAAGACTTTTTGTGGAAATGAAACATTCAGGGGTAGGTGACACTCACGAGTTTTGACCTGAGATCTCGTGGTGTTGGGGCTTTTGTGACAGCAAAGGTAGAAAAAAGGCTTATCAGAATTAATATCAAGTTGTTAAAACATCCAAAAGGGCTTTTCAGTCTGGTGCTCTGTTATGTGTATTTCAGTTCTGGATGAGTGCAATGCTCCTAGGATACATGAAAATTTCCTGGAATTCAGCAACAGTTGTAAATACTTACTGTCTCTGAGAGAAAATCTAGTTGTTTAATGTGTTATTTAAATCTGGATTTAATAGCTGACAGAAGTTTGAAAACTTTGGTCTCTGTTTCTAGGACTTTCAGCATTTTTCCAAATCAGTGTACTAATTCTTTTTAAATACACGGAGCCCTCTCACACTGGCATCAAGAAATCCCAAATTGCCGTTTGTGTGCTTAAAACATCTGCAGGAAACAAAGGTGTTGGGTTGCTTTGCAGGAACGGGATCAGATCTCATTTCCATTTGGTAATTGCTGTGAAAGGTTTACCTGCTGTAGTGTAGTTTATTTTGTCTGGAAACACCTCTGTCTCTGTGTATGGCTGCTAAGCAACAGCCCAGATATTTACTGTCAAACAAATAAAACAAAAGCCTCATCTGCCACTTGGAGGCCCGATGTCATTGTTACCGAACCACTCAGCTGGGTCATCATATTGGAGAGTCAGCTCTAAACTTAGTTTTCAAGCTTTTGACCACACAGTAATTTAACTGGAGGAATCTTTTCAGTCGTCACATTAACTAGCAAGATTATACTTGTTTGGGAGCATTCTAATTCCTCATATATTATTTATTTTAAATGATTTTGGTTTTCCTCATCAAAAGGGAAAAGGAAAATTTACCTCATGAGACAATCTAATTTTCAAAAGTAGAGTTACCTTCTTGATTCCCCTGGAACAATGAGGGATTTCTGTAATAAGTTCCTGGCATGATTAATGCTGAGCCCTTCCCTTCTATTACCTCCCTTGCTTAACCCAAAACAACAATCAAAATATATTTCTTGGAACCAGTCTGGGGAAAAAAGAGAAAAATAACAGAAACCCCAAGTCCCACAAGGAGCAGTCAGGCAGAAATGCTACCGACATAGGGAAATTACCATTGAGGCAAGCAGATAATCAATAGTAATCAAGTTGGTGGCTCTAAAATACAGCAGTTTCCCTCAAGACTTGCATTATGTTCATCTGCAGTGGGTCAGAGGCCAAGGCAGACTAATTGCAATTGAAGTAAGCTTTTCAGAAACATCCAGGGGACATGAGAAATTCACGGTTTTTAATAGCTGGAACTTGTCACCTTGTCCAAGGCTGCAGTTTCTGACTGTACCCTCTGTCACTATGAACACCAGCTCCTTCCTGTTTCAGCAGGTCTGTGTTAGTGCTCTGGTCACTTTGGGAACTGGGAGTGACATCTGCCAGGTGTCTGTACACACAGAGTTCTCCGGGGGCTAAACAGGGTGAGGCCTGAAAAGCACAGAGAATAATTTGGCAGCAATTTCAGTAGTGTTGCCAAAATTAGGCACCTAATATCTCCAGCTCCCATGTACCCTACATCTCATTGTGGGCATATGCAAAAATATTTTCGTGTAAGCTAGGTAAATGAATTTTGGTCTTTTCACCAGATGTGCACTGGAAATGAGTGGTCCTAGCATTGTGAAAGGAATATTCAAGGAAGCTATGGCATCAAAATACCAAAGTATTCCAGAATTGCCTTTTGTTGTTGCAAGTTTCAGTATTTGTGGAGGAAATAATAAGCAAGGCCTGAAAAATAAAATCCACGAAACTGACTTCATGGATTTTGAAGCAGTCAGTGCCCATACAGAGTCCTCCTCTATATGGGTTTGGAATATTAATTTTACAGGCTAATCCATCTGGCCATCTGCTCATCTGAAATTCAAACAAGGCTGTGTATTGCAAGTTAATACCCTATAACAACCAATAGCTATAAATGATCAGCAGAATATGACATTCTGTCTTGCTCCTCCACCAGTGAATGACTGTGACATGTCATTTAATACTCAGCTACTGATTATTCCTGATGGGGAGGAAAGGTGAGAAAGCGGATGATTGAGCTGGTAGTGATATTTGGCATGCATCCTGTGGATCCACCTTTTTGTTGCTCTCTCCTATGGTCCAATTATTATGGGTTGTGCCAAAGGCTAGAGGAAAGACTCTGTTTAGATCTTTAGATTGGAAGTAGCGTGACAAATAATTTCCTCTGAGAATTACTTTCCTGTGGAAAGAATTGGTCTTGACTGGATAGTCAAGACCAATATTTCAAGCTCTTGACTAGCCTGTGGAAACCATGAATATATGCAGTATTTTTCAGACCTAGTAAAAATTTGATTTGATGTGGTTCCAACTACCAAACAGAGGATTTCTATGCAGAATTAAGAAATACATATTGAGCTTTTTAATTTGTTCTTAACTTTATTAAACATTTGGTAAATAGCTAATACTCTCTGAATCAACATCTTTAAATCACAAATATTTGCCTAATATTTTTAAAATTCTAACTTGAGTATAACGAAGCCAGTATTTATCGTCTTTTTTTTCCTAGCTTTAAACCTAAATTTTAATTATTTTGTTTGACAAAGAATGCCTTTGCAAACCATGTGATTTGAGTAGCTGCTGAAATCTTTGTCATGTCAGTGGTACACTTGAAAGGTTTAAGATTTTTGTATATTATTGTTATACTCTTTTAATTTCTGTAACTTCTGTATGGGATTATGGCCTTAGTTATGTAATAAACATTAAATTCTAAGCAATAGTTAGTTATTCATTCTTTATGTTCTTAAGGTGCAGTAACATAACAAGGGGAGGATTTACAGAAATAAAATGTGAGGTAGGATCCAGTTCTGCGGCTTTCCATAAAAATTTTGTGGCTGACCACCTTCTGTGCCTATGGAGCACTTCACCTGTGTAAGATATTGACAAGTCAAAGCTTTTTTAGAGAGAAATCCTGTTTTTCCACCTTTTTGTGAAGTTGCTTAATATATTGTGTTTCCATTTCTCATTCTTCAAAATGAAAGTGTTCAAAATAATGTCAGTGAATTCTGTGGAAAAAAAATTGAATCAGAACCCAAATTTTCTTGGAACCTAAATGTGACTTGATTTTGGAGTAGTTCCATTAATTTTCCTAGTCTGTATGAGCAGTGGTTGCAGGATAACTGAATCATAATGTTTGGAAAGGACCTTAAAGTATTTAGAAAACTATAAAATATTATTAAGTGTGTAATTAATTGCTCAAACTCATAGTCTTCCTAATGGGTTTACTTTGTTGTTTTAGTAAAAGGAGAAGTTAGATTGCTCTAGGAAATAAAATTTTTTTTGGAAATTTTGAAACCACAGCAATGTAGGTAACACATTTTAGCCTAGATTATGGTTATGAGTTGCTGCCTTACAACGGTTCCATGTAAAACCACTTCATGCCATAAGGGGTGACGCCTTTATGTAGATGAATAATAACCATGAGGAATCAAACGGAGACTCAGAAGAAATAAAAAAAGGAGGATGATGAGCGTACGTAAATTATAATGTGAGGAAGATGATATTTTTGTTTTCTCTGCTGTTAGTTAATACTGAGAGACAAGAAAGACTCATTTTTTTCTTCTCTATTTGGTACTAAGGAGGAGTCATAGAAAGAAATCCTTTCGCTGAGTTCTGAATTAACTTAGTTTTGTTTGGCACCATTCAGGTGCCATAGACCAGCATAACAAAGAAAGCTTTCAGTTTGCCTTGTTGAGGTTCACTGAAAGGAGAGAGTGTGACTGAAGGAAGAGTTTAGGTAGGGTGTAGGGAGGCAATTAAGTAATTTAAATATTTCTGTTTGCTGTTCACTAGATGACAACATAGAGTTTGGAAAATACAGAGTCAAAAATATTGTGCATCTCCCAGGTAAGCCCATCTTAGCTATTTCCTACTCTTTCATTACCTGAAGGAAGAAACAAATTTGGATACATTTAAAACCAATACCAAAATGCTAAATGCAAATAGAGATTGAATTCTGATGAAGAAAAAATGATAAATGGAAGAAATACTAATAATGCAGATTTTAAAGAAATCCTTCACCACATTTAACCTTTTCTGAAACTGTTTTCACAAATAAGTGGCTTCACAATATTTCATTGCAGACACGAGCAAGAAACTTTCTAATAATAATCTGATAAACTGATTATACTGAATACATAGTACTTTCTTTTCAAAATGCACCTGATTTATTTCTCCTTATATGATTATTTTATTGAGGTTTTTCTACATTTTAATGTGACCAAAATAATATATTTCGAATACTTTCTGGAAGTGTTGAATTCTTGGTTTAGGTTTGGGCCAAATGAACAATTAGTATATTATTTGCAATGCATTGATAGTGGCTACATCTGCATGTGTCCCAAGAAAAAAATGTTAGAAACCCATTTCTTACTGACTTATTTTCCATTTTTCTGTTGTTGCTCTTTCTAATGCCTGTTCTGACAACTCAAAATGTTGAACAAACAAAGTAAATAAGCACTATAGAAACCATAGATCATAAAATATTCATATGCTTGGAAAAACCCTCCATATTTAAGTTTCTTTTGGTCTCTTCAGGATGACTTTTGTCTCACTGTTTTGATTTCAATAAAAGAGAAAGCATGCACTAAACAGATAAAATATCCATTTATGTTTGAGGATATTGAGCCAAGTTTTGCTATCAGCTGTACTACTGTAAGTGCTGTAACTTCATTTGAGTTACTTTGGTATTATCTTGGCAGAAGGAGACAGCAATTAATGAGGAATATAGTTATTGTATATTCTAGGAAATCTTGACTAGTGATGTTTAACCACAGGCCAGATTTCTCCATTCATTTTCAGCAGGAACTAAAATCAGACTGAGGTTCTAGGTGCCTTTGGTGGATGTTCATGTATTGCTTTGTGATACAGTGCAGTGCCAACTAGAGCACTTTGATCAAGCTTTAATTTATTGGTTAGGGCACCTTCTTTGAAAATAGGAGATGAACAACTTTTATCTCAAGGGAACATATTACCCAAGTCTCCCAGGATCTGATTATATACTTTAGTTGCTCTACTGTCATTTAAAGCAAGGGCACTGACAATTGTCCCCTCAATGTTGAAAGTGTGCAGTATTCCTTCTTACAGGAGAGAGTCAGGTATCACCCACTGCCCAATGGAGAGCCCCACTGTTCATGAGCAATGGCCATTTGTCTGCGATTTCAAAGGAAGAGAGTTGAGAGGTGTGAAATATTTCTACATGAATGAGCTTATGTTAGTTATTCAACTCTCCTTCACCAAAAAAAGCAGTGACAGAAACCAGAAACTTTATGGTCAAAATAGTTACGTCCATTACTTGGGTTGCGGGTTCAGAACTACTGGAACATGTAGCAGATATCCTTTTTGGGGGATGCCTGTTAGACAGGTACATATGGTACATAACATTAGTGAGTCTGGCTGCCAAAAATTGTGTTTTTATTTGAGTCATTTACCCAGTAATTCTGTGCCTGCTGGATGTGTGTATGCACGTATAATCAATAGGGAAACAAAGGATTGAAAAATGCAGTGATTTTTCAAGGTGCCATAGAACAGACATTCACAATAATAAGAAGACAGAAGAGGGAAAAGAACTGTAGAAAGTGAGATTCTTTGACTGTAGACCTTGCTGGAATCCAACGGGAGAATACATGGAATTTGTACTTGCAGTGTACTCACTGGGACAGGAATATTTACATCAGAGGAGCTGGTGCTGCTGAAATGTCATATGTTCTACAAAATAGTTTATAATTTAAAATGTAAACAATCCCAGAACTTCATGTTTTGAGGTAACCAAAATCAGCTGGTAAAGTGCCAAACCTGCTGACCAGAAAGAATCATCCAGCTCAACTAAATCAGGGGAGATGTGGAGAAAAAGCAGGCAAGGGTCAATAACTGCTTTTGTACTGATGAGTTGGTGTGAATGTGACAAGGGAAATCCTTTTCCACTGCTCCACTGCATGTTAAGAAAGAAAGAGAGTGTTTTAAAATCTGAAAAAAATACCTTTAACCAGGCAGAAATATTCCTCAGCTGAAAAATAATGAATTAAATTTCTTTAAATATAACAAAAGTTATTAGACTGCTCTTTCTGTTCAAAGCTATTATTTCTTGGGTAGTCTTCACTGTTTTTATTGGATGGTGGAACAAGTTTTTCAAGTGCTATGCTGTTTACAAAGTTTAAGAAATCTAGTCAGGAAACAGTTGTACTGTTTGACTGGTAGAACCAGTCACATGGCTGGAAAAATGAATTCCAAATTTAAAGTCCACAAGTGAATGAAGAACAGTTCATGTGCATCCACTTATATTTCTTTTGTTTATAAGCAGTGAAGGCTAAATGACCATGAATGATTTACAAAAATTATGTCTTACTTTCAAACAACCTAAATGTGAAAATTGAGCCAGTCCGTCATGGCTGGAATTCAACCAGTCATGATTTAAGGGTAAGAAACAGATGTTGTCTATTTCTATATATATTCAAATGCATTCGTTTTTACAGAAAAGGAGATTTTGTTATTGTTCACTTGCAGTCAGGAAATCCTGAGTAAAGACTGCTGCCTGATTGTCTCCACTATATTGCATCTTATCTAGAGGCCTTCCCTGTGCAAAACAAGTGTAACATGCTGCCACACTGATGCAAATATAAATGATCAAATGAGACAGAGAGGAACACCCCACAGAGTGGTGGTTGTATTAGCAATGTTAGGCCCTGGGTAGGAGTCAAATCAAGTTTTATTTTAAAAACTATGACTTGCAACCCAAGTTACTTAATTACTTTGGAGCTCTCTATTGAATCTACAGTAGCTGTAATGAGCTAAGTAAGTACTGAGACTATTTCTACTAAATCCATTGTCAAATTTCCCTATCACGTGTCTCACAGATCTAAAAGAAAATGATAATATTGGTATGTGGGATTTCATTCATTTGACTGTCACCTTCTATATAGCAAGTTACCAAAACTGAATCAGAATGAAATAATTTGTAGTTGAGAACTCACCAGGGAAGGACAATGCTGTGCAGTGTGAATGAATCTGGATTACCAGCTTTAACTCTAGAATTCTTCATTGCTGTCAGTATGTGCAATAAGCTGTCGTTACCTATGTTAGTATTAAAAAAATAATTGATTTTACTGTTGGAAACAAGTATCCCTCCAGGTAGAAGCTCCACAAACTTTTTCAGATATTTCTTGTTTCATCTCAAGTGTTTGTGTGGAGGATTGTTCACTTTAGTATTTAAATAGAAGAAATACTGATGAGTTAATTGCTTCTGATTTGGTACAACAGGAGTATCAACTGCAGTGCTGTTTGCATTGTCTATCTGTTGGTTTTGTTTTTTTCCAAGGAATCAGAAATCATTATGCTTTTTGTTGGATATGGTAGATTTAAGTTTGTGGATTCTTATATTACCTTATATTAAGTCTTGTTTCTTCTTCAAGGTCTGTATCATGTGTATGAAGAAAATCTCTAATAGAATGTACAGAGGGAAGTTTCTTGGCACTGGCAGTGGTCACACAGCCATGTTTAAAAGGATGTACAAATTTGAGGTTGCCAGGTTGGCCTCACCATATCTGGGAGAAGTCTCCAGTGATGTGTACTCCATGTATGTATGTGGAGAGAGTAAATTTCACTTAGAGTGAAAAAGCCCCATGGATTGTTTTTTCTTAACACTTTCGTGTAATCACCAGAGTGGGCCACCTCCTTCAGCTAATATTTGCAGTAACTTTATATGTTAAAACAAGACTATGCATAAGCTGTTGGTAGCTTAACCATGTGCCTGCAAAATTAACCTTTGACCTTTCCTAGCCTAATCAGGAAATTGACTTCAGGAGCTATTCCTTAACCCAGGATATGTGGTTAAAGTTAAACATCACTAATAGGAGAGCTAGTAACAGGAAATGTGTGAATGCTAATCCATACAAACATAAACAAACCTTTGGCTTACATACAGTTTTATTGAAATTTTCCTCTTGACTCCCTTTCCTTCAATAATTCAGAAAAAATCACAAGCAGCTTATTAAATTCTTCGAGTTTTTTGTGACTGTGGGTTTATTAGATTTCTGCTTGAGGAGACTTTAAAACTCATGTAGAATTTCGTGAAGAATTGTCTCAGGGCAGGTATATGCAATTCACCTTCATTGCAGTTCTGATCAATGAGGTTATTTACCAGAAGAACACAAATTTTTAGGCAAGTGACTAACTGCGAGTGTTTCCTTTTGTCTAGCAGAGTTGGGTAATTTAGAGAGAAAGGGCTTACCAAAAAATCTATTTCCATAAGCTCATTTTGAAATCTTTTTAGAAACAAAATTGTCAGAAAGTTACTGAAATGGATATAATTTCAGTACAGAAAATTAACTTAGACTATTTGAAACATTTGTATTGTTCTCATTGGATTTCTGTTCCGTTTCATTAGGAAAGCAGGCTGGTGTAACTTGAAGCTAAGCACAAGCCAGTTAATCACTGCAGATATAAATACAGACCTTACCTTGGANTTTCTTAACACTTTCGTGTAATCACCAGAGTGGGCCACCTCCTTCAGCTAATATTTGCAGTAACTTTATATGTTAAAACAAGACTATGCATAAGCTGTTGGTAGCTTAACCATGTGCCTGCAAAATTAACCTTTGACCTTTCCTAGCCTAATCAGGAAATTGACTTCAGGAGCTATTCCTTAACCCAGGATATGTGGTTAAAGTTAAACATCACTAATAGGAAGTCTAGTAACAGGAAATGTGTGAATGCTAATCCATACAAACATAAACAAACCTTTGGCTTACATACAGTTTTATTGAAATTTTCCTCTTGACTCCCTTTCCTTCAATAATTCAGAAAAAATCACAAGCAGCTTATTAAATTCTTCGAGTTTTTTGTGACTGTGGGTTTATTAGATTTCTGCTTGAGGAGACTTTAAAACTCATGTAGAATTTCGTGAAGAATTGTCTCAGGGCAGGTATATGCAATTCACCTTCATTGCAGTTCTGATCAATGAGGTTATTTACCAGAAGAACACAAATTTTTAGGCAAGTGACTAACTGCGAGTGTTTCCTTTTGTCTAGCAGAGTTGGGTAATTTAGAGAGAAAGGGCTTACCAAAAAATCTATTTCCATAAGCTCATTTTGAAATCTTTTTAGAAACAAAATTGTCAGAAAGTTACTGAAATGGATATAATTTCAGTACAGAAAATTAACTTAGACTATTTGAAACATTTGTATTGTTCTCATTGGATTTCTGTTCCGTTTCATTAGGAAAGCAGGCTGGTGTAACTTGAAGCTAAGCACANACCTTCACATTCAAATTGAGCTCCACTGAGTTCTGTGGGATATTGTGTATGTTCATTGACACAGATCAGCTTTTAGGATTAGGGCCAAAGTAATTTTTCTGGGAGGAGTTTCCTCTAAGTCAAAGGAGGATCTTACAGGAGCAGAAAAAAGTATAGTCAGAAAAAATTCTTTCTCAAAACAGGAAAGAACAAGATAGCTGTAAAACAGTAGGCAACACGCTCTGTAGTTCCTCTCTTGACCTCTGCAGGATGGGTAAATCATTGATATTAATAAAAGAAAGCCAGGCAAAGAATTTACTATGCATATTAAAGAGGGAGGATGTGTAGCATTAGAACAGGGTCATAATGATATGTGTTCACTTCATATGTATTTACAAAATTGGCTAACTCATGAGGCACACAATTTGTGGCTTTACTTTGCAGATAATTTTTTTTCCTAAAGGAACACTTTCAAAAGTGTTCTTAAGATACACTATTATGTTAACTTCAATAAAGATCTTATTGCATGTAAAATGAATATCCGATGATCATCTGAAATGTGTTTAATGATTAACAGCTGTGAAGTAAACTGTAAGAGAATTGTATCAATCCAGCCTTGTTAAATAAATTTGGGATTAATATGATTTGCCTTAATACAGTGTCTCCTCTAGAGATCATAAAAGCTTCTCTTTGGGGCACTGTAAAGTTTGACTCTCCTTAGAGTATTGGTTGTCTATTTTTGGACCCCTGTTTGCAGACCAATGTACTATAGTCATTCACATCAATGTTGTCCAAAAACTCTTTGCCTACAATACCCAAACAAATTTGAAAAACTGATCTTGATCACAGCCTCATAAAACACATGCTTTACACAGTGGGAGTAATGAGTGAGGAATATGCAGCTTGCAAGAGCCTTCCCACTTCAATGTAATAATGTTAAAAACTGAGGAAAAAGTTACTATGTAAAGGTGTGATAATATTTACACAAGCAACTCTTAGGGCCTGATTCTCTCATTAATCTGGTGCTGTTGGAATCATTCCTGAATTCAGTAAATTTAAATATAACTCAGGAATTGATAATAACTTAATGGAATTTAATGAAAAGTTGTAAAAAAGAGGTGGAGTAAGCCTCAGAGTAGTATTAAGGCAAGGGGTGTTTTTCTGCTTCCCCCCACCCCCAACAGAAAACAAAGGGGTTTTTTAATATAATACTATTTGGCACAGGTTTTAATCAGTTCCCTTGAATAATATTTTGTAGTGAATTTCAATAAGGCAATAAATTTAATATTTTAAAATATTTGACCCTTGTGAAACTGGTCTTTTTCCATGGGAAAAACTCCTTGTTTTTCATATAAATCTACCTTTTCTACCTCTAATCAAATATTTTTTTTGGTTTTCTCTTAAAAAACTGCTGGTACATTTGAGAAAGAATCTGTCTTTATGTGGCTTGTTTTGATAGAACAGAAATTACTGTCAGCATGTCAGTGTGAGGCTCAGTCCTTTTTTACTTCAGTGCCTTAACAATGACATTCTGATGAGAAATGTAATTTGCCTAATTAAAAGGTTATCTGTAAAATACAGCTATCACTTATGCTGTTGGAGTGAACACAGAACTGGGCTGGTGTACCTAGTGAACCTGGGAATCCCTTACTTCCCCCAAGAAGGAAAGATCTGGTAATTCACCTGAAGATCAGTCCTAAGGCTTTGTAGCTGTAGATGCTGGAAAAAATGATGAGTAAGTTGTCCCAGATTTTACACTTCAGGCATCAGATTATCTTCTGATATATTAAATGGTGGTGCTGCTCTCCAGAGTGACCTGGACAGGCTGGAGAAACAGCTGAGAAGAAGCTTATAGAGTTCAACAAGGAGAAGCAACAGGCTCTGCACCTGCAGGGGAACAATCCCACGCACCATTTATATATTGGGACTTAGTGGCTGGAAAGTAGCTTTGCAGAAAACAGCGTCGTGTGCTGATGGATGCCAAGTTGATTGTGAGCCAGCATTGTGCCCTTGCAGCAAAGGCTAAATTTATCCTGGGCTGCATTAGGAGAAACGTTTCCAACAGGTCAAGGGAGGAGATACCTCCTATTTCTTAAGCACTGATGAGACCACTCCTGGAGTGCTGTGTCCAGTTCGGCCTCCCCAGCACAAGAAACACATGGACATACTAGAGGGAGTCCAGTGAAGGGCCATGAAGATTAATTATTAAGGGACATCTCTCCTGTGAGGAAAGGCCGGTGGAGCTGGAGCCTAAGGAAGAGAAGGTTCAGAGAGGATGTTACCCACATAAGTAAATATACAAGGGGAAGGTGCAAAAATGATGGAACCAGCGTCTTTTCAGTGGTGCCCAGTAACAAGACAAGCAGCAATGGGCACCTTCTGAAACATGAGAGTTTCCCTATAAGCATGAGGAAACACTTTTTCACTGCATGGCTGGCTCAGCATTGCTGCAGTTCTCAGAGAATGGGTGGAGTCTCTGTCCTTGAGGATATTCAAAAGCTATCTAGTCATGGGCCTGGGCAACTGTCTGTAGGTGATCCTGCTTGAGCAGTGGGGTTGCATTAGATGACCTCAAGAGGTGCCTTCCAACTTTAACCATTCTGTGGTTCTGAATATGTGCTGTATTTGTTTTCCAGGCTTTCATGGGCAGGGCAGTGAATCCAGTGATGGATCAAATGTAGGCTGTATCTGTCAGTAGAGTATGTTGTTTGAGTAGCCATTTATTAATCATGTGAAATAAAACAGTTGCCCAAGTCTTGAGTGGAAATGGAAACCCTGAGCAGAAGAATATGCAATGTGTGGCCAGTTTTAGTCTGGCTAAGGATGCTATTAGTACTTCAGATTTTTGTGTAGTGGAATGTTTGTGGACTCACATCACACTTGATGGGCAGGTATCCTAAAACTGTGAATTCGTATCTCATGTAGTTTCAGATGATGCTCTTTCTGGTGTTTTCAGATGTAGATACGATATTAGAAAATTCAGCATTCTGTTACCTTGTCCTCCATCTTTAGAATATTTTAAGAAACACACTGATTGCTGATGTTATATTTTGTATATAGGATGTCATCCTCTAGAGACATCAGTCAAGAACAAATGTTTTATAGAAAAAAACCCCAATAAATAATCTTGTTTAATTGTTAGGTTCTCCAAAGTTTTTAATACATCATAAATCACAAAACTGAAGCCTTGGCTTCTACAAAGGCAGATGAACATTTTTCAAATGGATACTGCCTGTGTTACTTTACTGCATACCTAAGAAAGCAATGGGCTCTAAACAAAATTTTTCCCATCAGAAGTATCCCATAGGCAGAGTCTGTGGCTCAGTCCTTTTTCTATCCTGTGTGATCATCTGCCTCCTCAACTGGAAGGGCTATTTCACGCTCACAGTGGTATCCATTCAGAATTAACGGCAGTTAAGGTCCATTGAGGTCAAACTGTTATGATCATACTGGCTACACAATAAATTTTTGAAGTGGTTTCAGCAAATACTTATACAAAGGATGTGATGAGTTATTGCAGATTTACAGTTTTAGACATGCTGAAGGGACAGCAGCAGTTTATTATATAAGGATTAAAAAAAGCATTATAAAGTGATATTTCTTATCATAGCATTATGGTGATAGCCAGCAGTAAATGCATGAGAAATCCCTCTTAACAAAATCAGTACAACCCAAAGAAATGTATTTTGGTTTTGAGTACAGCAAATTCTGCTCAACATGATCCTCACAAGGCAAATGAGTTTGGAGCTCTTTGACCTTAACAGTATGGTAGGAGACACCTATTAAAAACCAGGGCTATCTTAGAAGCTCTGAAATGGATGGTGGTTTCACACTATTATCCTTTCCCCACTACCAACCACTTCCTCATGGCTGAGGGTCTACAGCACATGTATTTGACAGCTGTTTAAACTACAGAACCACCGAAGTTTCAATTGTAAAATAAAGTAAAAAGGTTTTGAAGCTAGAAATTGGGAGCAGAAGCTAAAATTCCCTGCTGGTTTTCATTCTGCTGTCATCTCTGGAATTTCTTTTATAAGAACTGCAAGTAGCTTAAATTTTGGGCCACAGCTCCCTTCATTTCCAAGCCCTTGTGGTTGAATACAGAGTTTATGTGTTTAGCTTGTACGTTTTTTGTGGTTTAATATGTTTTCTTCTCTTCCTGATATATTTGAGGCTTCTCTGTTCTGAGCTGTCTCATCTGAAAGGGGCTGACAGCATATGAAGGCAGAGAAGTATCCTTTGATGAGAAAATGCAAATCCCAAACAAAACATTTGTATAACCACTAATCACCATTTCCATACAACTGAGCAATGATATGGTATTTATTATAGAATGGCTCAAAGGTAAGGCTGACTCCTTATGAGAAATGCAATGAATAACTTCATATACACCGTTTCCACTATTTTGACCTCATTGCAGTGAATGTCAGGACTCCCTCAGTGTTTGGTGGAACTGAGGTTTGATCTCCTGGTCTAAGGACTGACTGGTTGGTAGTTTAAGGAGTTGTATAGCGTAACAGGAAACTACTTTTCAAATGTTGTCAAAAGGAGTTTCTAAATTTGGAAGCAGGTGTGGTGCTTTGGATCTGATATTCAGAGATGCTGGGTAACCCCAACTGTTGTTTGTTTTCATGGTAGTGAACTCAGCACTTTGAAATGAGAGAACATGATTTTCACGTTGGCAATGCAAAATTAGAGGTAGCCAAAATCTTGGAAAATTTGTAAAGTATATGTCTTATTTTAAATTCTAGTTCTTTGACTTTACTGTAATAATTGTCGCTACTTCATTAATTAGTTTTTGCAAAATCACTTAATAAAGAAAAATGTATTTTTATACATATATCTGTGAGCTTGTTTTTTGATATTTTTATAGGCTTCCTTATTTAGTTCAACTTTTACTTTAATTTAATTTGTCAGAAGCTGTTTTAATTCTGAGTAAACCTTAATTTAAAACTGTGGATATTGTAATGAAATTTGATTATAATGAGTATGGGTTTAAAAAACCCCTTAGGTTTAAAAAAACTTACAAGGTTTAAAAAACCTATTTCAGTTCATAATGGGTCTAAAGTTTGATATTCCACTATATTAGATACTGAAAATTATTTCAAACCAAGATTCAGATTTGGATTTTTCTGTATCTGATACAACCCAGAACATCCAGATACTCAACAACGAATGCCTTAGACACACTTCAGTTTCTGATTTGGATTCACAAAGGTTGAAGAAAATATTTAAGCAAAATATCTTTTTATTTCTCTGCATTACAAAAATGATATATGGAAGTTAAGACAGAGAGAGCCAAATATTCTCTTTAGTGGTGGAAAACAAGGTAAAGTAGTTGCAGTGTAGGGCGTGTATGTAATGATAGGAGAAGAATTTAGACCCACTGAGTCTAGTCACCTGCAGTGTCTTGTCTCCATTGTCAGCAGAAGGTTGCATTCTATGTTCAAAATTTCTGAGCCAATAGTTATGCTCTATTTACCAAGTCACACAGAAACTGAGCCATTTGACTGAACAAAATTTAAGATGTGATCAATCCCATTGTAGTGCAGATCAGCAAAACCAGGTTAGGTGAATCATCTTTAAATGCTTGGTTTTCTTCTTCAACTTAAAAAAAAATTCCTAAATTAACTAGCTCTGATATAGACATCTACTCTTCTGGCCATCACTGACCAATGGGTCAGCTTTCTCAAAGCCTTTGCAGCCAGCAAAAGCAGAAAGAGTCTGTTAGAGACTAAGACCAAGGAAAGAAATATATGGCACCTTGAGGTGTCTCCAAGTTAAAACATCCCAAGAGAAGGATGTTTGATCTGAAGAGCTTTGGATTTACTTTTATGCTGTAGGAAACTAACTCAGAAAAGTCTGGTGTGCCACCTTGGAGAGGTGGTAGAAGGGGCATCCACTAATTGTCACTGCTGTTAAAGAAATGCTGCAAGTGTTGCCATGCCAATTATATAAGGGGGTCTGTCTGTAGGTCAAGTGGCTCTACATTATTAATCCCAGAGTGCATGTGTGCAAGAAAAAGCAAATACTCAGAACACTAATAAAGTTTAGGTGTACACTTCTTATTAGGAACAGAAAAGCTGTAGGAGTCTCTGAATGTGCTGAAAGGATTACTTTATTAGGCTTTGTGTTTTGCTGGTTCATTCCTTTTGTTTTTGAGTATCCTTTTTATTTCTTCCCTTCAATTTCGGACCAATTCTTTAAATTAAATCTGTTATCTTGCACTGTCTCAGGGAAAAGAGCTGAAACTTCTCCTACAGTTTTCTAGCTTCTTCCTCTTTCTAACTTTATTTTCAGAGTTTAACTCAGACTTTGCCAATAATTTACCGTGAGTTTAATTTTTTGATCAACCCCTTTTTTTTCAGTCACTTTCTGCAGTTTTCTAACCTTGCTATTATTGCCTTGATAATGTATTATGGAAGGAATTTGATTTCTTGGAATTAAGCTGATTCTTGATTTCATCAATAGTAAGTCTCCGTCAAGTTAAATTTATTAAACTCAATCTGACTAGTATTTGCCTTTAACAAGAGATTAAATCTATACAGTGCCTCAGGTTATGAACGTTCTTTTAATTTCCTTCCAAAGCTGCTACTAAGTTACTTCAGTATTTTCAGAGAGCTACAGCTTCCAAGGAGCTGACAGAAGAGATGGATCTTTCTTCTTAGCACTGCTGTAATCAAGTTGTAGCCATTTCTTATGTCTTTTGTAGCTATGTACCAAAAATATGCAATTGGTTCCCCCTTTGGTTTTCCCCTGGCGTCTGCTGTTCTGTGTTTCTTCTTGGCTCCACAGGTCTGATCCACATAGCCTTCCTGCCATCAAACACTGTGCTGTTGCAGTAGTGCCTCTTTCAGCTCTTTGGTTCTTCCTGTTAATCGTCTGGTCTGTAGGTGGGGGAGAGGAATTATGAAATAATTTATGTTGGCCTTTGTAAATCTTACCTCTGTCCTACTTTAATTTGGCATATAATTGAAGCAGGCAATGTGTTTTAGAAGGGGATGAAGTTAAAAACAAGGTTCCATGACCTAACCGGGTTATCCATAGTTTGAAATCATCTAAGAGGAAGTAATAGTTGTCTAAGAGTTGTAATTCTTTCAGTCATGGAAGGAGTAATTTTATGACAAATGCTAATGTACTTCAAAGGAAGAGGGAACAGGTGAAAGTGAAGCCAATGCTTGTACTGAAACTTGAAAGTCACCCTCTCAGTGCTCTTTACTTTCTGAGTAAAACTGACAAATCTCATGAAATATCTAGTTCAAATGTGTTTGCTATTGACTAGTAGGCATATGTTTCCAAAGCTGGTAGAAGCAGTTTTCATTCTTCTTGCCTTCCCAGTGATTGATCTGTTTCTTTTTGGTTTTCTTTCAGAGAACTTAATTGCACTATGTTTATTCAAAAACAAGCACATCAAATGTCACAATATTAGCATAATCAAAAAAATGTCAAGCATTCAGTGCATTTGCAAAAGTCAGAGCTTACTAGAGAACATATTTTTTCATGTGATTACTGTGAGTCTCTGGAACATGCCTTTGAATGGGCATCTCCTAAAAAGGTGACTTGTAGTTGCTACAGATAATTTCTATTAGGGAAAACAGTAGTTTGTCCCTAAAGTAGAATAAAATTGGTCCTTAAAAGCAGTATATCCTAAAAGAATAGACAGATATAGATGTCACTTAAGAAAAGGAAAGGTTACTGCTAGAATCATAGAATCATAGAACAGCCTGAGTTGGAAGGAACTTTAAAGATCATCTAGTTCCAACCCCCCTGCCATGAGAAAGGACATATTGCAATACACCAGGTTGCTTATAGTCCCATCCAGCTTGTCCTGATCCTTTGATTGCGTTCTATGCAGACTTACTATGTCTGGCTGACCATATTGATTTGTTCCTGCAAGAACCTGGAAAGATATTTTTACAAATTTCAGTGTGTGTCATAATCTCAATACTACTGTTTGTATCATGGGTAGTTTTGTTTTTTAAATATAGGTACTTCACTAATGCTGTATATTTAAGACAACTAGATAAGTTAAAAAACATCTGGTACACATTAATAAATGTAGTTTTTAAATTGCATCTAAACTTGCATAGACCTTGTTGCACTGCTTGTACTAACTACAATAGCAGTAGTAATTGTAGTGGTCAGTAATTTAATGGAAGGATTTGGGACTGTGAATCTCAATGGTAAGGATGTAACTGTGGGAAATGAGAGTTTCATATATAATCTGTAAAGCAACTATTATAACTTTCTATGCAGAGTCCCTTCATCTTTCTTGGCTGTAACAGATGGAAATAGCCAAAAACACAAATAAAATTTGGACACAGCAGTGCAATTTATTGTTAGTGCAGTAATTTGCTTCCCAACATCCTCTTTTGAATTATTTCCAGAGGTCTTCACCTGATTTGTGAAAGCTGTCTTCACTAAGCTCTTGACTGCAGTTGGTGAGACCGTTATCTTAAAAGATTCTTTGGCTTTGTTTTTTTCCATGCATGGAAAGCCATCTGATCATGGACACAGTTTGCAGTGTCCTGGCATGATCACAGGAGAGGAAAGCAAGCATGCTGTGAGCAGGGGTCTCCTCCTCCTTACAGCCTCTGAACCTCCTACTAAGTCTTTCTGAGGAGTACCCTGTGGTACCACAGGACTGCTCTGTCTTACTGTCTTTGTTTGGATGGGCAGAAGTTTGCCTTTTGCACATTTGCACTTGTGAAAAAATACAATGGAATATAAATAGGTCACGCAGCCGGCCAAATGTGCCAAACTTCTAAATGTGTTTATGGAAACCAATGGCCTTGTAAGGTCCTCCATTCAAGCTAAAACCAAAGTCATTACAAGTAATCTTTCCTAATGTCTCCTAGTCTTCTCCCTTTAAGGAATAAAATTAAGTGTCCCTGCCTAGTTTGCTCTTCTGCTTTATGATACCTCTGGAACGGTGCCAGCTGTGTGGTGGCACTATGGCACTGGGTCTGCTCCTGGGACTGCAGCACAGGGGTCCCTACAACCTATGCTGAAAAGGTTCTTAAATGATAAATACTGCACCGGGTAAGAACTGCCAGCAAATGGCTGGATCTGCATCCTCTAACTGCTCTTCTGACCTGTTCTGTCCTGAGAGAGTATTTTTAATGCTGCTTTTTCCTTCTTTTTTTTTTCTTTCCTATAGATATCTTTCTGTGCCTTACATCAGGTTTGATGTGCATTGATAGAGGTCGTGTGTAGCTGCATGGCCCTCTCCAGGAGCAGAAAGGAGATAAGGGTGGCTTCAGTCTGTGAACTGACTGAATGAAGGGGAAAGATGTGCCCATGCACACGTGCACCTGCTGCAGTGAGTTAAAAGGACATTTTGCTCATTCTTTCTCATTCATGTCTCCTTGGATTCTTTGCTGGCCTAGGACATTTGACTTCCTCTCCTGTAGTGTTTGAACATGTTTGAACACCTGCCCCATCCTAGTCTGCTTGGTATCACTTTGTATTCCCTAAAGTGATGATGGCATTATATCAGAGATGTCAGAGGACATTGGTTTCACAGTGATAGGCACTGATAATGACATTTGCAAGTCAGATTTTGTAATCCATCTGCTGTACATCCAGGACCCAAGAATGGATTCAAATATACATGTGACTATTTCAGAAAATATTCCCCATAAGTGTACTATAGAAAGAACCTCCTTGAAAATCCCCCCCACTGAAGTCTTTGCAATTGCTGGTGTAATATGTACTTTTCTGATCATTAAATTCTACTCTGTGCTAATTTTCAACAAGTAAGAACAGGTCTTGCCTTTACCTCAGGGATGTGAGGAGTTAGCAGCAGAGAAGCAGTGCTTGCCTGCAGAGCAGTAAGACCAGTGGAAATAATCAATATTTGGGTATTGAAAAGCAGAAAATAAGTTCTAGGCATGTAAAAAACATAGGCAGCTTTCTAAATTATTTGCAGGTCTCTTTTTTAATCCATCTGAAGATGAAAATTATGTCAGATATTTCCAAAGTCTCTCTTTAAAATGAGTTTTGAAGGCAGTTTCCAGGTAGTGTGCATTTTCTGTTCAGCAACTTCTGTGATGCCATACAAGGTTCCTACCCTGCTCCTGCTAAAGGTAATTTAAGACAGTAGCAAAATACTTCAGACATAAACTTATCCCTCAGTATGAGGGATCCTTCCCTGTCACATGGACCTACATACAGCTGCAGGAGGGATTTTTGGGGAACAGTCTCTGCACTGCCAGGAATGTCACCTGGCCTGATGTGGAGATGCATCATGGGAAGTGCTGCCTCTGAAGTCGGTAGAAGGGTTTTAGGGTGTACAGTGTGTAACAAGGGGACAGCTGCAGCTCCTCTGCTCTGCAGGTTGAGGCAGTGCAGCTCAGGAGTCATTCTTTCTTGTTCTTTCTCTCTTGTGAATGAGAGTTGCAAAGGGAGTGTGTCTTGTTGCACTGCCAGCACAATAGTCACATTCTCCAGCTGAATTTGTAGACTTGCACTTAAATATCCCTAATCTGCTCCCTGACCTGCCAGCCAAAGTGGAGTTTTCACATCAAGTCTGCAGATGATTCATAGTGCCTTGTTTCTTTCCCCTGAGAGACTATTGGATTTTATTCCTTAGTGAACACTGTCTACCTTCAGAAAGCACAAGTCTTTGCATTATGGCCTCATGTGAAGTCACTAACTTTGGCATGTCAAGAATAAAAAGAAAATGTATAAACAAAATGGGAAGCATGGTAAGATGTCGAGGAAGGGGAAACAGGAGTGTGATCCAGAACATTAGATCTCTTTGTGGGTGACTTCACTGAGATACAGACTGAAGGGACAGACCTTTTTACTGTTACTCCTCAGAATGGAAGGATAAAAAATTGCTTTGCTGGAGGCCACTTCTTCCTGACTGCATTCATATACAGATGATTTATTTCAGTACACAGGGACATATCCTGCAGTGTTAAAATCAATGGGAATTTTGCAGCTGAAAATAGGAAATACATTTAATCTCTATTTCTGGTAATTGATGTCACAAGATTTTGGAAGGGATTTTATTGCTCTTAAAACCAGTCTTATCTTGTTTTATTCCTGATGCCTAATGCCTCCACTGTAAGTGGCATTTCACTGTGCCTGTTACTCAGGATGTTGTCCCTTGTGAATTCAGCGAGAAGGTTACACAGTGAAAAGGCATATGAAGCCAGCTCTTAGAGGAAAAAAAAGTAATTAAGACAGCTGAATAAAGGAGGATGCATCAGAAATAACAATTTAACAAAGCAGGTGTCTGAGGACAGGATCCAGGGAGGTGAGGTTTGGGGTGAGCTCACAGAACATCATGGTTGTACTGGATCCTCGACTTGTTGCACTCTCAGCTGCTCCTTTCTCCCTGGAGCCTTTCCAGGGCAGATGGTGCAGCTGAGGCTGCATGGCCTGAGGCAGAGTGTTGCAGCAGCATGCTGTTAGCTGGCTTAGCAAAACTTATTTGTCTAGTTTTTCTTTCTCTGTCCATGTAGTGTAAGCTGAGGCCTAACTCTGGACTTACTGTTTTCCTGAAGTTGAATCCATAGAGATTTGGACTGTAATAATGGGAGCAGATTGTATCTTTTCTTGTCTTTGGATGGTTTGACAGCAGGTCAGTTTTAGCAATGGTTTTCAGAGCAGTAAGGATTACCTCTCTGTCATATTTTCTATTCCCATTTACACTGGTCCCAAAACCGAATTACCCAGACAGCCAGCCTGAAGAGAGAAACCCATGAAAAGCTTTTTATTTTTTCTTTTAAAACAGTTGGGATTTGTTGTGCCAGTTAATTTGCTAGAGCTTGTGCAAACCTGGATTCTTGTTGTTCCAGTGGAGTACTGTTAAGGCTACGCACAGCCACAGTTTTCTAACTTCTTTCCAACACATGACTCCAAGGAGGCTGAATCTGTATTTCAGGGAGATTGGCACTCCCCCTAGTAATATTTCTGTGCACCATCAGCTAATGGATCATTCTGAAGACCAACAGCAGCAACTCGCATTCAATAGGGAGTGGTTTCAAATTCAGGTGGGGAAGAGTGTTCTGGAAATTTTATCCAAGAACTGGATTTTTCACCATAGTTCTATGAAAGTTATAGAAAGTCATAGTTATATTTACGTGTTGCTCTAAAGGCTTCACATCTTCTCTTAAAGCTGTTTTCAATTTAGGTATTCAGTAGAGGGGCTAATTTTAGATGTAGTAATGCTTTTTTTTTTTCTCCTAAGAACTTATTAAATAGAAAATAAATTTACACAGGATATTGTTCTAGTTTGGATTCCACCTTTTTTTACTTCAGAATAACTTTAGGAGTGTTAAAATGATGTCACATAATTTGAACAGTAATGAAGCTGAGCCCCAAACAGAGAAATATGCAGTGTTTCTGAAGACATGTCAAGACATCCCCCTGCAGCTGTAATGGCCTATCAGCACAACATCTCCACCCTTTCACCAGAGGCAACCTCTTAGAGGCAACTTTGTCTTCAGACTTCAGTTGTATATCATCTGATCTCTACTAGTGTCAAGAGACCGAGATGCTCTCTGCCTGTGTGCTGGGAACATTGATCCACTCACCACAACTATGTACAAGATGTGAAGTCTTTCCTTCCCTTGCACTCTCTCTCTTTCTTTCTCTCTCCCTGTAAAAAAAAAAAAGAAACAAACCTGTCAGTATTTCAGAAAGTGTGAGCAGCAGATCTCTGTGTACTTTAATCCATAAATAAACATTTTTTCTTTTGAACTTCATTAAAATTGGATGTGTTTTCACTGTAAAACACTCCAGCATCCCTATCATTTAGACATATATGGTGATGAATGTTGCAATTAAGTTTTGTCTGTAGGAATAATTGTGGTCTAGAAATACTCAATTTATGCCAAAAAAGTAAGTAGGAGTCAGACAACAGGATGTACTGCTTGTAACAGTAATTTTAGAGCAAGATATTAAGCTCTGCTCCTGCTGTTTTTACAGGTTGGGCCAAGTGTCTTTGTTGTTATGACCAAGCTTGCAGGGAAGTTGTGGAGAGGTGAGTTTGGTTTGATATCTGTACAATTATATCTGACTTTCTTTGGTAAGACTTGCTGATATATCACATTCAAATCTCCAATTTTCCTTCTCTGCCTTTGACCTGAAGAAAGGAATTCCTGCTTTAAAATGCTCATCAATCAGTGCTGCATATTTAAGCTGATAAAAAGCTAAGCCTAAGCCAGTGTTAATTTCACCAACAGTTACATTACTGACAATATTTGTCAGCAAATGATTTTAATTAGACCAGCATAATGAGGTCAGTAAGCTAAAACTAAGTAAATTACTGAAACTAAGGAGAAGTTTTGATGACAAACAAGTCCTGATGAGAGTAAGAATGACTTTTTGCCACCAATGTCTGAGTATTGTGTGGGAATGGAGAGATAGTCCTAATCACATGAGAAATCACTTAAAAATGCTGCTGGTGTGCTGGAATGCTGTGTTGGTGTCAGGAAGGCTTGCAGAATTTGAGCAAGTGCTGTGTAAACTTCCTGTGCAGCCTTGTGTGTCTGTGACACTCTCCCTCTGCACTGGTGGGGCTCTTTTGTGTACCTGCCTTACGTGCTGTGCATGGAACAGAACAGGGAAGGGTTGTGGAAGGTTAAATTGAAGAGGCAGCAGGTATTTATGCTAAGAGGTGATACAGTGGAAGGGCAGGTGGAATAGTGATGCCTTAGGTTTTTATATATTTGTAGGGTTTTTTATAGCTGTATATTTGTCACAACTGAGGTAGCAGATCACAGTTTCTAACAGTTTCTCACTGTGCTATATTCTTGATTTCTGTTTAATGGTCTTTTCAACAGACAACATTGCAGCAAGGACATCTTGTTTGGGACACATGAACCTGGACCAGAATAACAAGACATATTTTGGTCAAAACAAGATAGAAGACCCTGAACCCTTGCGTGTGCTGCAGCAGGGCAGTTCT
Organism: Sakesphorus luctuosus; assembly: GCA_013396695.1. Classification (NCBI taxonomy): domain Eukaryota; kingdom Metazoa; phylum Chordata; class Aves; order Passeriformes; family Thamnophilidae; genus Sakesphorus; species Sakesphorus luctuosus. The sequence goes on from VWZD01005272.1 coordinate 80,642, forward strand.
GACGGTGGTACCAGGGGCAAAAGGTTTTCGGGTTGGATGTGCCCATTAGATATGATAATTAAGTATTATAAATTTGTAAGAATCCTATACTATGTGTGCACCTGAAAACTTTAACTAAAGAACTGCTCTTTACTTTACCTATGCTAATACTGTCTCAAATGTTTTTCTCCTTGATTTTAGGCAATAATAGAACCTACTGGATTTTGAGGCTGTAATTAAGAACAGGTAGGGAAAAATGCAGTATTTTTTTTAAGAAAGAAGTAAGAATAGAGAGGCAAAAACAAAAGGCTTATTTGGTGTTTGACAATGGAAATGTTTGGGCTCACTAACCTGCTGCTGTATTTGTCTCTCTCTTTCCCTGCATAGCTTCCTTGTTCTGATTTCTGGTGGAGTATTGTGGCCTCTGTGTTATTTCCCCTGCCTGCCCATGGTCTTCCTGAGACCTGCTGGTAGAGGGAGATTTTCACAGCCCAAAGTGTTGATTCTGAGACATGTGAAGGAAACAGAACCATGCTGGATGATGTGACTCACCTTGGAGAAGTTAGTGTTTTCTGGCTGAGGAAAAGTGTTAAGTTTCAGCATTGCTAGTCCAGATGTTTTAGTGGATATTGCTTTAAGAGAAACCCTGGTCTGCACATCTTGCTCAGCCCTGAATAGAATACCAACTTACATACTAACATAAATGTTTAATCATTTATGATTAAAAAAAATTAGATGGCGAGCAAAATACTAGGTTAATTGATTATGGGGTCCTAAATTCCCCAAAATATAGCATTCCAGCCAAATATGGCTGAAACATCAGCTGTCATATGATGAATATTTTAAAGAAGATTCTATTATACACCTAGAGGTTCATTCGCTTCAGTAATGAGGACAGTTACCTCTAGGGAAAGGAAGCTATATTATTCTTGCCACTTAACCAGGGGCTGGTTTGACAGGCATCAGCTCAGAATATATGTGTATATATAGGGAATCACAGAAGCTTGTCTCTAGCTTACTGAGCAGGAAATGTTGTGCTGTACAATACTTTGGGCTTCTATCTATGGATTTGTGGATGGTACTGAGTGGGATTCAGACTATTTTTATTCCTGAATCTGATTGTTGAGGTGGAATCCATCACCTACTAAATATTAAATCAGCAGGTTTTTTAAAGAGCAATACTGTCTCTGCTGACTTGAACATCCTTATGTGGCTCAGAGGAAAAGAGAAACAAAGACAAGATGAGAAAACTATCGTCTTTGGCATTCTTCTTAATATTAATGATTTCTGTAAAGTTTTCAAACTGTTGAAGGCAGAAAGTGAGATATAACTTTCACATGGGTAAGAAATGACCCAGGTGAAAAAGAAAGCATACATTATAAAAACTATGGTGAAACTTCTAGAGCTGAATTATTAGTTAGAAGAGATGGAGAAAATGCATCAACAGATTATTTTTTAAACAAGTTTTGTTTAATTGTTTCCAAAGAAACATGGCTTGAAATTATTTGGAACGTGTTAATTCAAAATTCTTTGAACACTTTCATGCAGATGCAATTTATGTCAGATTTTACACTGAGTATTGTTTCTGAAACCCAGTGTTTGCAAATGCTGAAGCTTTGAGATAAACTTACATGCTGTTGTTCATCTTACCAGACTGACTAGAATTATATATATTTCCTTCATGTTTTTCTTTTTTTTTTTTTAAGTTGCACTCCATAGGCAATACCCAAAGAGGTATTCTATGAGGTTTCTGAATGAGTGCTTCTACTGTGCCTGTAGTTTCCCATATGTAAACTCATCATGAACCACTGCAGAAATAAACCCCCATCTCTGTCACCCTTAAAGAGTACTCTAAGCCCTTTGAGGGCTCTTTTAGTGTTAAAATTCTTAAAAAGTTTCTGGTTGCTGCAAAGCTCAGATGGAAGCTCACTTCTCAGGTCACATTTTTAAGACCTCAGATGTCATACCAAAAAGTATAGGATGCCCTGATTTTAAACAGCACATCCCAAGACATCCTATGGTAGAAGAATTCCAGTCCTTTGCTTAGCAATTTCAAATAATTCTCATTGTTTAGCCAGATGAATTATCTAGGTTTCAGAATACAAGTAATTTACTCTGATGCTCTTTGTTATATAAACTGTCCCTTCAATGCAAAAAAAAAAAAGGACAAAATGAAAGTACTCATTAAGTTGATGCTTTGCATATTTCACATGCATTTTTTAAGATCATGTTACATATTCATCAGTTTGTCTTAGTCACAGAGTTGCCACCATGAATGCTGTGTAAATAAGTGGATATCTGAGCTGCTTTGTAGGGGCAGGGCAGGTAAGATAAAAATCTAATACAAAAATGGGGAGGGAATAAGTGAGACTAGGAATTAGGAGGGACTCTGAGCTATATAGTTCCCAATCTACACCTCTGAATCTTTAGAGGTTGTCATATTTCCTTTCCCAGTGTAACTCTTGGTGTGTACTGGGAGTTTTGATCAAATTTTCATGTTATTTATAACCCAGTGTTATTTTTCACCTTGTGATTAAGGGTTGTATAGTCTTAAATTGTCCAGGGAACATGAACTTCTTTGTCATCCTATTGATTCATTCATCACCTACATTGTTTTTAATTGTGTGTGAAAAGGAGAATATTTGAATAAAACAATGCTTTCTGTTTTGATGCAAAGTTGTGTTTCTGGAGGTTTTTTTTAGATTTGTGCCCTTCTTGATGTGTTGCCCTGTTATATTAGGAATGTAAGACTACATCATAAAGACTTTATCAAGACTTGGAAAATTTGGGAAAGTTAAATGAGGTTTGATTTTGGCGTTTGTGTTTTTTTTTTCACTTTCAATACTATGTGGCATTTTTTTTACGGATTGTGAACCAAAATAGATGAATATTTCTAGCATCATATAGCTCAGAATTTTTTTGTTTCACAGTGATAGCAGTGAATTGGGAGAAAAGGAGTTTGGAATGATAGTCAAAAGTTTGCACCAAAGGAAGTAATTTCGTTACAGAAATCTGTAAAAACTTTGCAGAGTGGTGCCTCATTTTCAGCGAAGTCTAAATCCACTGAAGATGGAAGTTGGTGCTAACACTGAAAATCCTAGCCCAAAGAACTCTTTCTTAATTTCTTTTTTTCCCCCATAATTCCTATTCTACCAGATTTCTTAGCCCTTTGTCGCATCTTAGATTTGGTTTGCTATAAGGAAGTAAAGGAAATCCATTTACTTGGCATGCAGCAGTTAGACACAAGTTCTACAACTTCCAGAAGGCCTGAAGGTCATCTGCTGTCTCTGGGTATGGTTCAGAAATGCCACAGCTGCCTGCAGTGGCTGAGGTGGAAATGTGACTACCAAGAGACTCTTCCTGGACTTGCTGTTCTTTAGGCCATTGCAGGAGCTCTTATATATGTGCTTTGTGTGGGCAGACCTAGGCATGCTGCCTCACTTTGAGTGAGTTGTTTTGACTTACGGTGCAAGGGGTAAGAATGGGTGGCCATTAATTATCCAATCTCTTAGAGATCCTGTGGACAAGGCAGGCCAGGGGTTAGAACGTGCTGCTACAAGTCATAATGAAGATTTCTTGAAACAATAGGAGAGCTGGGAAAGTGAGCTGTTGACATGGGAGTATGCACTTGAATAAGCTGTAGAGGTCAAATCAAAGGTGCATGGGCATAAACTCAGATGTTTTTTTTTTCCCCAAAGGCCTCAGCATGAGCCTGGCAGTGCCAGAGTCTGGTTTAGGAACTGTGTGACTGACATGTTCGCTGCCTGAGATTTGCAGGCGGCTTATTTAATTGCCACGTGTACCTACCCCCCATATTGCTCTTAACTGCTCATTTTTCCTTCCAAGTCACTGTTACAACCAGTGATTTTAGCCAGAAGCAGCTAAAATGACAGAAATCTATAAAAGGGGTTCATGGTTGGAAGTAGAGCACTACATGCTGAGTGTTGCCTGCCAGCGTTTTACTTGGATTTTAAGAGAGAGGGGAAGGAAAATAAGAGTTCTCATCTTCTTTTTTAATTAATGCAGACACCATTTTCATTCTGAAGTGTCACACACTGAAAATCAAAGGAACCTTGTATAAATAATAATAAGAAAAAAAAAGGTTCTCTTGATTAGTAATGGAAAACATTTTCAAACAAGATCTACAGAATTACGATAGGGCTGGCACTTCCTCAAGGTGAAAGTCTCTCAAAATCATAACATAAATTATTGATTTGTCCAAGTCTCTTCTCCATAGGAGATTTGTAATCTCATTTTCATAGTTGTCTTAAGGAGGGAGGAGAAAGAGATTCTTAACTAGGTCAGAATGAAAGCCTCTTTGTTTTACAAAATAATAATAAACCCCTATTTTAGCTGAAGTGATTTGCTATGCTGTGAAATTACAGGGCTTACTGCTCATGTTAGGAGCAACTCCATTTAACAAAATATCTTTACAGCTGTGCAAGTGTAGTCAGAGCAAAACTATATGACATCTTGGATACAAGGAAAGATTGTTGTGAATAGTAAGCAAGATATGTAAGGAAGACATCTGGCCTTTTTTGAATTGGGCTGATAAAATTTGTCTTCATGAAAAAAACTCCACAAAGAAAGAGGAAAATGTTGAAAGTATGAAGACTGTGACAAATTGGAAAGGAGCAAGATACTCTCCCTTTTTTGCTACCACCTTAGCTCAAATACAGCAGTATGGGTTGAGCAGATAAAGAACAGAAAAATGAAACAAAAGGCTAAATAAGGTAATGTGGCATATCAGTGAAGGTTAACATTTCTTGAAGAGCTTATTATGACTGGCAACAGTTCTCTAGAACTATGAAGAAGGGATCTGACTACTGAGTAAGCAAAGAAAGTAAAACTCAGGAAGAAAGTAGTCATCTACTAATCACCCCATGAAGGTGAAGGGGGTACCATCTTACACAGCAGGAAACAGAAGGTGATGAGCAGAAATGGACTGAACAAGCAGGAAGGGTGTTTGGGCAATGCTGTCTCGCCTTCTGTGGTGAGAAGCAGCAACAGACTTCAGGTGTTTCCATCTCATTATGCAGACAAGATGGAAATAAGCATGATGGAGAGGGTTAAAATTTATTTATTAAAACTAAGGAAGGCCAAGTGAAGCAAAATCCTCTAAGGATTAGTATTGTATGCCACAGGAAATCTTCACATGACAGACAATTTGAAGTGAGTAATCTTAGGTGTTTGCTGATCAGGGTCTTAAAAGAGAAAAACATGACATAGAATTTAGGTCTCTCCTACTGTGGTAGCCACAAAAGGATCACAGTACAGTCCCTAAAGAGTATTTTTAAAAAAGGAAAGCACATTGTGTGTGCAATGTGCTGAAAATACTGTAATATAAAAGTAAAATGTCTGGATATTAAAAAAAGAGATTTGAAATATCATCTCCAAGCCAAAAATTTATTGTACCCGCAATAAAGATCATATGTTAGACCTTACTGTATAAATTAAAAAGGGAATGATGGCATTTCCTCATCAGTGGGTTTTTTAAAGTTGATGTTATTGAGACTTGCATTTATTGTAAGAGAAAAGAAATTTTTACTACTGTATTTAGATATGCATGGTGAATAAGTGGAAACATATGCTCTGACATACACTTATGCATATTTGCCATGTGTAAAAAGGGCCACTAGTTGGCTAATGAAGAAGAGAACTGAGGAATTTAAGAAAATTTTATGAGAGCCCTCAGCAGCAATTTCTACAGGTTAGCAGGAAGATTTTATCTTAAAAAAACCCTTACATGGTATAAAGAAAAACATGAAAATAGATATACTTATTAAAGAAGCTAGTATAAATCCATACAAAATACATATCTAAAGTTATAGAAAATGAAAGAGGGAGGCAAGAATCAGAAAAGGAAAAATTGGGCTGGTACATTGAAGGTCAGCAAGAAAGTTTTTCCCTTAAATAACAAAAAGAATCCTGAAAAGTTCTATGAGTCTGTTACTAGGTGAAATGGTACAGTTACCAATAATGGAAAACTGGCACAGGAGATAAAAAATGTATTTCTCCTCTTTGGTGAAAAAGCAAGTTAATGAAACCATATAATCTCGTAATTAAAAGTACTTTTATTTTCCATGGTAATTTGAAAGATGTTGAGGAAAAGTAAGTACTGAGTCAGGATTTTTTTATGAACTCATGATATAAAGCTGACATTTTAAAAAGATGAGGCTGATGAGGCTTTTCAAATTATTAACTGTGATGTGGTTTAGGCTACCAGGAAAGTTTCAAAGGACTGTAAGAATTAAAATATTTAAAAATTACATTATGTACCATTTCTCAGTGTTTAGAAATCTAGGCTGCTTAATGCCTGAATTCAATAACATGAATTTTTGAGAGTGCATCATTTAAGAAATAAACAGGGGAAATAATACAATTAATGCAGTCAATGTGGATTGGCAGCCTGGAAATCCTCTCAAAATCGTATTTAATAGGATTAAAATTTTGATTGATAGATATCTGAGATGAGTGTTGCTTAATACCCAATGACATTTTGATGAAGAAAGGTAAAAGGTACAAAATTATTATGCTTGAATACTATGTTACAAATTATAAATGTAATTGAGAAAGCCATAGCACACAAAGATTATTATATTCAGCTCCTTCAGGGATTAATTCCTGCTCCATTCTGTTTATGCAGTTTTCATATATTTTGAAAGAAAAAGTTAAGTTATCACACGTAAAGTTTGCAGATAGCTCAAGTACTGAGAAAATGCCAAATAAGGAACAGAAAAGATACAGACAGATCACAAAAAATTGGAAACAGGCAACTTTATCTTGGAAGAAAGAATAGAAACCAAAGGTACTAAAGGAGAGATTATCCTAGAAACATTCACTCTGATGACAACTAAGTGAGATTCTGGCTGATGGATAAGCTGGCTATTAACTTCTAGGATAATTCCTTGGCAAACAGGACTACTAGCATGGTCTTCATGTAAGCTGAAGAATAGATCCTATATTGGCATTTACAGTTTCATTTCAAGAACATTCTATTCAGTTGTATTCACAGTACAGTGAGACTAATAACAAACTGGGAAAGTTTTTGGGAAAAAGAAACAAGAATACTCAAAACCTGAAAGAATTGGAAGCTTTAACCCAAGGGAAATAATCTGGAGATACTGTCTTGAGATATCCTGCTTAGCTTTGAGAGTGCTTGTGTGTTGAATAATCCATCTCTGTTTCATAGGGGTTTAGGTGAGTGTCTAATGCACCACATCTTAAATTACTGCATTAGAAAATTGAAAAAAATTGAGAGATAAAAGAAAAACTATTTCCTTTTAACTTAGAGGAAATCAAATTATGGCACATAGTGAATCCCTTTTCCTGGTACTCCCTTGTTGTTCAAAAATTCCTCCCCAGATGGTGACTTTTCTGGCAGAAGAACCCAAATCAGTTGCAATAAGCAGAATTAATAAATACTTTTCCCTGCCACATACAGCTATCAAGGGCTGAGGGCAGTGTTAGATTGTCTCATACAACAGTTGTCAGGCATTTGAAATAGTCTCAATTTTTTGTCAGTCTTTGAAGAAGAATGATGTGGTCTTAGCAGATCTGTCTTTAATGTTTTGCTTTCCCCAAGATTTCTGGTACACTGTTGGGTCAAGTTATTGTGGATATGTTAGTGGTATGCAATGTAGTCTGAGCCTGAAAATGGAGTTCTGGAGTGTAAGGCAAGGTTTCCTGTACCAGGACTCGTTCTTCCTGCGCAATGTGGTAATGAGAAGCACGTAGTTGCTACGTGTGCTAAGAAATACGTGTATACTCACTTGAAAATTGCAGATTAAATGCTAAGATGAGATCTGTAGTAAACAACAGTTCAGGAACCAGCTGAACCTGTGTGGGCTGTAACCAAACATTTCCAACTTGGCCTTGCTATTCCTCACAGCTACTGTCCTGCTCGGCCTTGAATCTACGTTGAAGTCACACTAGAAAGTATGTTGCCAGCATACTTGTACTTCTGAATGACCTTTCCATCAGATGTGTGCATATTGAATTTTTATTCAAGAGCTGCAAGTCCACCTTTAAGTGCAAACATGTTCTTCACATCCAGCTGTGCTGTAATTCCATCACAACTCCTGCAACTGCTGTGTGGGCTGCAAGTGAGGCTTCAGCAGGATTGTTGCTAGGGTTGGAAGAGAAGGGTCACATTGTGCTTCAGATTTATCTCAAAAAAACATCCAGGTAACTAATAAAATAGCCTCTGACAGTAAAATAGACAGATTTGGTTTGGGTATACAGGAAATGAGTCCAATTGATGAGCAAGGAGGAATTCTTTTTACCAGATAATTTTTTTTCTGACCATGGCTAGACATTCCCCCTTCCCAAACACTGACTTTATATACCCTCAGCGGAAGAGAAATGTTTTTCTTTGTGATTGTAAGATTTTGTACATACTAAGTGGCAGTTTTGTCAGAGGACTGGCAATTGTCATATAAAAAGTAGTTCAAACTAGGAATCCCCTGGGCTGGTGGGTTTGTCTAGTGTGGAGTTCTTTTCTTTCCATTCTAAGTGTACCCCTAGGGCTCTTGCCTAGCTTGATTCTGTTCCTTTGTGTTGGTGTAAACGAGCCGTAACTCAGCTCCCATCACTGCAGTTCAGGTAAGCGATATCAGGCTCCAGCACAAGGCACCCAACATCTCTATTCTACTAAAAGAACTACTAATGGGTGTTCATCTAGATATGATTTGCACAGACCCTCTGTTTAGTCAGTGTGCTGTACATCATTTCATCAGATGTCCTTCCATTTTCTACTCCTAATAACTGTTTCTTCCTCATTAATTTAAGATTCTATAAAGCTTTTTACAAACTTCATTTAACTTTCATAGCATTCCCGTAACAAAAAACATCAGTTAATCAATAGGATTGTACAACTGCTGCATCCCATCAAATGTAGCTCCCAGACCAAATGAAAAAAAATAAACCCAAAGAAACAAACAAACCAAAAGGCATGTTAAGACAAGATTAAATATGCAGTAGTAATTTAAAATGCCTTCAGAATTCAGAGCATGATGCGTTATCTGGTTTACAGGAAACTTTTGAGAGAAAAAGAAGAACAAAAAACCAAACAAATGTTTCCTTCATATGGGACATACAGAACAAATTTCAGACAGAAAGCAGACTTTGTGGACAGATTAGAGTGAGATTCAAAACTCATTCTGTTTAGTTACAGTCCAGTTGTGGAGTTCCTGCCTTTTACAGTTCTCCCTGAGGGTTTTTCTAAGATATTTAGGAATCTATCAGGAAATCACGAGGCTTAGCTTCTTAATTAGTGCTGTGAAGCTGTGTTTAAGGCATACAGCAATTCAGTTGCAAAGTGTGTAACACCTCTGAATATCCTGCTTTCTCCTCTGCCACCTTTCCTCCTGCCAAGCAGTGACTCTGAGCATGCTATATCTATATACCATAGGCACAATTTGTGGGCTGCTGTGAGGGGCTTATTCTTTATGAAAACTCTTGTGTCTTCCAGGAGACAATTCCCACTTAGGGAATTGCTGCTCTCTTGCTTGCAGCATGGGAGTCCCTAGGCATAGGGTATAAGTGCAGGTAAATTTGTGCAGGGATTCTGGCCCAGTAAAGCAAATGAGATCATGGCATGACCACAAGACAGAGCCCAAGGGCATTGAATTAAAAAACTACTCCATTTTTAGTTAAAAAAATTGAGCTTTTGGATAAGTAGGTCTTGATGAAATCTATTTTATTTTTCTAATGGGAAACAGACTCAGTTTGAAAATATATTATGGGTTTTTTTGCTGTTAACTACATTTTATGTTGCAAAAGTTAAAAGGGAACATTTCCAGGAATCTCTTATTGCAAGTCAATATACACCATTAATACGTTCCCTTCTCCAGTAATGAGGAGACCTTGGGACCAAGCCCTTGCTGATTGATTCCTATGAGCTCAGCTGGTGGTCCTTGGGCCTTATTAAATGCTCCTGGTCGTGTTTTTGCACATCTATTCCCTTGAGCTACAGCTTAACAGTGTAACTTCTCTCACTACTTGTCAATTCTTAATAAAATTTGTTGAGCATTAAGGTTCAAGGTTGGCTCATCCCTATTAAGTTTTTTCAGCTTTCAGCACAGCTATGTTGCACTTAGCTTGATTTGCTTTGCTTAAAGCTTTCTGAACAATTGGTTTGCAAGGTGCTGTTGCTAACCCCGGGTCTAGCCGTGTGATGACCTTCTTCCAGCCCTGATTATTTATGTGTATCCTGCAGTTCACTAGGGAAGTGTGTGTTGGCTTCCAAAGATTGCAATCTATTTTATATAGCCTAAAAATACAGCTGTGAACATGTGTAGGAGCTAGGAGCATGATTTTTTTTTCCTGGAGTTTATTAACATACTATTACATTTATTTAAAAAAACAAGATGGATGTTTTTAGAGGTTTAGTGTTCAAAAGTTGCTCTAATTGTTACAACTGCCAGATTGATAGGTGCAAACTACAATGGATTAAATTCATGGGCTTTTTAAACCTGGAAACCTGGAATTGCAAGAGAAAATGCTTGAGCTTTGCTAGCTACCTAAATATGCTGTAGACTGGTAGAAATAAGTGAGTAAAGGTATGGGTGTTGAAAATGTCATGCAAGTAGGATGAAGTGTTCTAAATCTACCTGTTGATTAAAAAGAAAAAAAAGAAAAAAAAAAGACACCACCCCCCTGCCCTCCCTCCCTCCAAAAAAAAAAAAAAATTCTGTTTGACTAGACTAGTAAATATACCTCTCTGTTCCATCTCTTTGCTTTCATTTATTTAGCCAGATTTCATGAGGTGAGTCTTAAGTATTCATCCTTTGTGTGTGGGTATTATTGCAAGATCAGAAGAGAAAATTTCTGAATGTCTCCATGAAGCAGAAAGCTTTGTCTGCAATTCATGCCCACCCCAACACCCAATACCAGTCATACCAGTCACAGCTGTGGTGATCTAAAACACCAGGCTGCATTAATCTGGGTTCTCACAGAACTGCTTGATTTATCTTTTGGCTAATAAAAAGACAATTCCACAAATTTGGTGTTGAGTAATCAGCTATATTTTATTTCTTTTTCCTTAAAAAACATAATCCTAAAAGACAATAACATTTGAAGGCGTGTGAGAGAAGCATACAATATGGGGAAGATGAGAAAGCCCTCCTGTATCTGTGTGTGTCCTGCTGCAGCTGGCAGAAGGGAGAGCTTTCTGCATTTTGCTGTGGGACGAGGTTCAATTTGGTGCTGCTGTTGAACCACAGGAGGGACTGCAAAGGGTCAGAGTCAATGGGAGAATGGCTTGTTTGGAAATACAGATACATGTCCCTACTTCTGCTCCCTCATGGATTCTTGCCTGGTACAATGAATTCCTGCAGAGTTTGCACTCACCTAACCCTAAATATTTGGTGCTGTTAGGAAGTTTCCATTACTCCAAGCTATAAATTTTATTCACCACACCCATTCCCATGAGCATCCAAACACCTGGTCTGACACACCATCCAAAGAGACGAAGCAAAACAATCCAGAAAGTGTAGCAGGAATTATAGAAATGAGAGACACATGTGAAATCCATAAAAATGGCAGGTGAGTGTTCTCCCAAGCTGGCTGTGCTGAGAAGAGAGTGGGTGAAGTAGTAGCAGAGTGGAAAGGGAACTGAGATTAGAGTCTAATGCCAGTTGCACAGGAAGGATGGAGAGAGGTGAAGGGGAGTTCAGAGGGCAGTCAGGCAATGTGAAGCAAAGAACAACTTCCAGCTGTAGAAAATTGCAGGTGGAAGAACAAAGGGAAGCAATTTTCAGAGACAGTAAACACTTTTGCCATTGTAGTAACTCGGATTAATAAATATTTATCTTATTAAACTGTCCAAAGAACTTGGACCCCACTGAGTAAATGTGAAAACTGTCTCATTGGAGCTTCCAGTGAATTTATTAAACAAAGCTTGTGACAACAGGGCAGGATAAAAGAATGCAGGTCTGTTGGGCAAAGGCTCCTGCTGTGCTGGCTTTATTCTTCCCTTTGCACAACAGACTCTTCTGTGCTCTACACAAACTCCAATGATGTTCAATGCTCTTCACCTACTGCAGCAGAGTGGATGTATAAAGGGCTGCTAACACAGCTGATCCTCCCAAAGTGCTGCTGCACAGTGCTCCTGAAGGCAACAATCTCTAGTGCTTTCATTTGACATGGCAGAGGGATCACAGACCACCTCCAACCTTTTGAAATGGCTGTGCCCATAAGGATGAGTTTGGGCCAAAGAGACAGGATGGAATAAGCCTCCAGAGGATTTATAGTCCAACCCAAAGTGAGAATAACTTTAAACCAGGTTACTCAGGACCTTGTCCAGTCTTGTTTCAAAAATCTCCCAAGACAGAGATTTCACCATGACCCTGGACAACCTCCTTCAATGCTTAATCACTCTCAGTCTGATTTTTTCCTATTACGTCCAATTAGAACTTGCTACAACTCGTGATTGTTGCTTCTTGCGAAGCACCCCAGAGAAGAGTTTGGCTGCACCCTCATGAGAACAGCTTTTTCTGTAGCAGAAGGCTGCAATTGGATTCCCTCATACTCTTCTCTAGGCTGAACAAACAGGTTCCATCAGCCTCTGGCTGTGCAATATTGCTAGGCCAGCACTATACTCTGTTACCTTGCACCCCCTGCCCAGGCCCCTCTTCTAGAGCGGCAAGCCAGGCAGTCCAGTCCCAGTTTGCAATGCCACGAGGGACATTTCCATCCTCAAGGAAAGACTTGGAGTTTATCTTTGCTGAATTTAATGTGTTTCCTGTTTGTCCAACCCTCTGGCTTGTTGAAGCCCCTCTGCATGGCAAGGCAGGTCCTCAGCATAGAAACTCTTCCCCATAACTTGGCATCAGCCATGAGCCTTTTATTTGTTCATCCCTGCTCACTGATGGAGACATTAAATAGTGTCATCCTCCATATTGGCTACTCAGGAACACCACCCCTAACTAGTCCTCACTTAGACCTTGAACAGTTGACCATTACCCTTTGAGTCTAGCCAAATTTTCACCTACCTGTTATAGGTCACCCACTTCCCAGTGAGTCACGCTAATCCTTTGGGGAAGCCCTATAAACACCTACAAGAAATGAGGGCTGAAATGGAAATTATTTTAGCCAAAATTTTCCTCTATCATTGTGGAAAATTCCTGGTGAGTGGATTAGGGATCATAATATCTAACAAAAATTCGTCTATAGCTTTGAATAATAATAATAATAATAATAATAATAATAATAATAATAATAATAATAATAATAATAATAATAATAGAATAATAATAATAGAATAAAAATATTGCCTTAAAAAAAGATGTGTATCATTAATGCTTGAATGAATAGGAGTCTCTTGAATGTGTATATTTGTGTCTTTCCATCTACAGAATGCTTCAAAACAAGGTCAATATACATTAACAAGAATTTTAGACTTTATCACAAGCAGTAACTTCCTTATTTGTATATATTTTTTTCCTAAAAGGGGGGAAATTTGTGCAGCATGAAGTCAGTTTTTATTGCTTGTGCCATTCACCCACTGAAATTTCCAGCAACCAAAAACCTGTTGCCTTTTTGCAGCCCCTGGAGTGCACAGGATGTCAAATAGTTCATACTCTGAAAATCTACCTAATTCACTTCATTTAAAATTCAGCACAGTGTTTTCCCTGTGGCAGAAGGAACACTTGAATACAGTGATCAGTGTGTAATTTAGTTCCCTTCTTCCTATGCAAAGTGAATGTTTCATAGCTGCAACAGAGGCTGAGGACTTGGAGAGCCCTTGTTCAAATACAGCACAGGAGAAGGAAGTGCATCCTGGTTCTGTCCACTGTGAAATATACCTCAGACTTCCATTTCCAGCATTTGTCTCTCCTGTGCATGTGGAAATAAGTGAGATAAGACTGATACTTATTTGTGGAGATGTAATGCCCTCTGTTTGTGTAGCTGTAGGAATGTTCAATTTATCAAAACCAAAAGATGTACTGGATTATCTTCAAAAAATTTCCATTGGCTGTTCTTGGTTGAGTCTTTGTTTTGTTTGGGTTTGGTTTGGGTTTGTTTTTTTTTTAATATAAATAAGATAAATGCATGCATTTCAGCAGCTACATAACAGAGAAATTTCCAACAGGACAAGTTCTGCGAGGGCTCAAGGAAAATCAACTTACATGAGCAGCTAAAGGTTTGAGGAAAGGGTTGTTGGGATGCAGTGCAGAAACAGCCAGTGTTATCAATCAATGCTTTAGACCACAGCTGACATGATCTTATGGTTTTATAAGCTCTCTCACACAAATAGCTTGGCTAATCTTAAGATTTTCACTACCTTCTTGGAAAACATGGGAGAACGAAGACCACATGTGATAGGATTTTCAGTTAGCAGCAAGTAAAGCAGATTCATAAATTTTATGTTGAATTAAGCTCGGTTTTCAAGTATATTTCACAGGCTGCAAATTAACGTCTTCTCTTGTTACTGTTTGTTAACCCAAGGATGTGAAATCATTCTGTATATCTGGTCCCTCATCTCTCACCAGACACCCCCCTCCCTCTCTCCCCCTGCCACCCCATTCCTGTGTAAATAGTGCAAGTTCATCCATCACCAGGTAATCAGAAGACTGTCAGGATCTACTGGCTGCAAAATTTGAGAGTATTTATAATTTCATTTGTAATACAGAAAGATGTATTCGAAAAACTGCTGGAAAGAGAAATAGAAAGAGAAGCATGTATTTCACAGAATAATTAGTTCTTGTTTTGCACTAGATTTTCCATTAATTTTTTCTTAATGATGTGGACTGTTTCTTTTCTGTGCTGCTGTTCACATTTGGCCTGCTTTCATGTGAGGCTTATAAATGGGGGCTATTGCTGTAAATGAAATCTGGAAAACATATACAAATATTACAGGAAGAAAAAGTAGTCCTGACACTATTAATCTCATAAAATTAATTTAAGAGAAATGGGCCTTTAGTCATAGACATTTCAAATGTGAGGGATTTATTTAATCTAGTTTTCAAGACAAGTTTTGATAGCTTTAAATAATAAATGGTTTGTTTAAGAGAAATCTCGAGAAAACCCTCTCTCCATTTGAAGGTATGGTAGCATTCCTGTGCTTGAGACCTCCCTGAACTGTCTTATTCTGTGACTTTTATGCTGTTTACTTTGCCTTTTTGGCTGGTAATGTCAGGCTTACTTGTCCAATCTAAGCTGTGTGACTGAGGCACTCATCATTATCCATTGTTTGAACAAGGTCTTGTTGTGTGCTCTGGCTGATCGATTGCTTATTCTCAATAAACAAAGACTTGCACTCAAGGTCTTTGAAACATTTCTTGTTCAACTAGCCAACTTATATGCACAGAAGTTCAACTGTCCCTATCCTCTATTCATTTATTCAAATAGATAACTTTTTTTTCCCCCAAATCACTCTTAGAAAGGAAGAGAGAGCAGTCAGGAGGAAGTATTATTTTTCTAGTCCTACTTACCTTTCTGTTTAAGCTATGCTGTTTTTCTGGGTCCATCTTTAATCTGAAGCCATTGCACAAAATATTACGTTAATGAGCCCATTTAATCTAAATGAGATAAAGTGAAATCTCAGTAATGCTAGAAGAGAAGCACTGAAACCCATTGTTCCCCCATGATAAGAGAGGGAAGCCAGGGTTATGTTGTGACTATCTGTAAGGGGCGATGCTCAGCTCGGAGCCTCATTTGGGAAGAGTATTAGTTGTGAACATAAACCCTTTGCAGGTGATTTAGTTAGTAGTTCTTTGCATAGCTTGCCTTCTTCACTGACACAACTGATTAACATAAGCAGTTTTTAAAAATATCCTAATACTGCAGTGTCAGATTGACAGTTCAGTTTGCCCTGCTGTCATGAAAAAGTCCTGTGGAAGTAAATTTTTTTCCAGTCAGCCTTATCATTCTCTATCTTTAGTATGTGAAAGATAATTGCTAAGTACTACTCTCACTGTCTACTCCAATGGAAAGATGCAATCTGCTGGTGCAGATCTGCTATCAATTTACCTGTAGGTTGCTGACATTTTGCAAAGCAGTAATGACTCCACTGGGCTGTGCAGACACCAAATAACACAGCTGCTTGTCTCCTGTGTGCACCATTCCCTTCCACCCCCATTCTTACGCAAGAAAAACTCTCATGTAGAGGTGAGGTCAGCAAAATTCCTCCAAATAAAATTAATGATGTCACTATACAGGGGACTTTTAATAGCTAGTATATATGCAACTGACAAATTCTATGGCAATTGTACAGTAACAATCAAACATATTAAAGTATGAATCCTAAGGTATTTGAATAAGGTTCTCTTATTCTCTTTATTGGAATTGGATTGGGCTGAGGAGGGAGGAAAAAATATTTTATAGAACTTTTTTCTCTCTCTTTTTCATCTCTGTACTCATAAGAATTGCTTCATTGTTTACATAAATGTCAAAGTCAATGCACACCTGTATTGCTATGTACATTAAAATATACGTGAAAGTTCCCTCATACTCCTGCATTCCTTTGCTGCATAGTGAAATTTTATTCTTATGCTTACATTATTTAAATAATTCATTCCTTTGATTCATTCAGTCAGTCACACCATTATAAACATCACTTTGTAATTTTTTAGGTTCTGTATATTGTTAATATTTGGAGGAAAATATGTATCTTGAAAAGTTAATTGAAACAGCAGATCAGAGTCTTCTCCCACTTGCAAAGGCAGATCATATGTAGAGGCAGTGGGATGAGACAGGTTCAAAATAGGTGTAAACATGAGGGAAGAGTCAAACCCCATTTTTCCTGTATGAAAAGAGTGACTAGTACACAAGAGGCGAATTTAGTAGGAACATTTAGTCATGGCTTCCTGTAACTGCACTACTTTGTGAAACACGTAATTACACACCAGTACTTGCAGGTAACGCTGGAAAACGTAGGACACTAATTGGAACAGAACCCGAACTTCATGATTCTAAGAAGTGAAAAGTAATTCTTATGTAATCTCCTCTTATTTTACCCACATTCCTCCCTGCCCCTCTGCCCACCATGCCCCTGGTCTGTTAAACCTTAATTTGATTGGTAAAATTGGTTCTGGCTGATAAGTGTTGCTCCATTGCTACTGCCTGTAATTCTGGAGATGGCAGTTACTGCTCTGACCCTGTCAGGGAGTTCCTAAGATTTCCATAGCAGTTGATTTGTCTTTCTGCATTCTTGTGCCCTGTCCATTCCCAGCAGATTTTCACTTCAGTAATTGTCATCAACTGGTAAATAGGCAATTCTGTTGCTGTGACTGCTACCTTAGGCTCTACCCCCTTCTGTGCAGCTTGTTTATCAATATTTGAACAATGCACACTGTCCCCCTATGACCCTCATTCTATCTTTTTCTCCCCTGTCAGAGACTGCTCTTTTTGAATAATCGTTTGGATGGAATAATCACTTTGTCTCTAGAGACAGACCCTGATAATCTCATTTCCATTTAGTCTTTGGATCCTATGGTTTTTTTATACCACTGCACATCCTGCCTTCCACAGCCACATTAACCAATGTAAGTAACACCTGCTGCATCTGGACTATTTTTTTTTCTAAAGTGAGTTAAGCTTTTGCAATAAAGTTTTTTTTTTTTTAGTATATGAGTATCCCTACACATGTACACATATATTGATAACTGTGTGAAAAACAAAGTTGTTAGAAAATAGTCAGACTTGTGAGAGTTTTATCTTGTGTAGCCTTAAAAACTTACCCTTGTGGTAGAAGTCTCACTGTGCCAGATGATTGCCAGCTTTGGCCATAATCTTTATCCAGAGGTTTTAATCAATCTTCTAGATATCAGGCATAACATATCTGGAACATAGCATTTCATTTTTTATGTGTATTCATTATTCTATGGAATGCTATTGTAGAATCTAGCAAACAAATCTGATTTAGATGTAGCATTTCTTGTTAAACATTGCAAGATGTAGTGCAAGTTTTTTACAGCCTGCGACATTTCTGATGCCAAAGGACAATACTGGTGTTGGAGCCTGAGGACAACTTGTAGTTGATCAGGGTTAAGTACTCTTCTTACGTTGAACATGATCTTAAATGACACTGATGAACTCATCCCATACTAATGCAGCAGTTGTATATAATTCAGTATTAATTCATCCTAATTCAATAGTATAGGTCCTCTGTCCTAAGGGGAATGCACTAGGGCTGAAAGTGCTTCAGATTGCCATGTTTCTTGTTGTCCCCAGAAATTTCATTGGGATCAGCTTCATCTGGCTGGTCTTTGGGTAGAAGTTATTGAGAGCAGGAGGACTGGGGTAAGCAGGAACTGGCCACCCACTGGGAGGGATATGGGCCTGTATGTATCATATTTTAGGGAGTATAAGAACGATTATGAACCAACTTTCATTCCAAATTCTTCCTAGTTAAATGATTTTGGTTAGAAGCAGTGAAGTTAATTAAGAGAGGTATGAGTATGCAGGATTTTTAACTTAAGGGTTAATGAGTCTGAACAGGTGTGAAAGATTAGATGTAGCTGAGAATAGCAAGTTAGTGGAAGGAAATCCCTTGAGTAAAGACTGAATGTAATAAACATCAGTATAAGAAAAGAGAAGAAATCACTTTACCCAGGTGAAAAGTTTCAAAATATGGGTTGTTTTTCAGTATAATCTATTCTTTTCATAATTAGCAGTTCTTGGGTGATTATCTGAGAAGTCTCTGCTTTATGATTAACTGAGTATCATATGACTAACTGGAGTGTCCTCTGCTCTTTCTAGTGTCACAGAGGGTTAAGAACCAGTCTTTTTCATCTACAGTATATGCTAATTGGCATCATATTTTACTGGAAGGTCTTGTCCCCAGTCAAACCAAAAAACTACATTTTTGTAATCAGCAGTTGTGGCTGTCCTTACTTGGTAAGTCATAGCTTTGTCCAGGCAATCTTCTCTCTGTCCTGTAAGTTGATTGTTGATTTTTTTTTGTGTGGTAGTGATGTTTTGTTTGGTTGGGGTTTTTTTGCTCAGGAGGTATTAAAGCAGGCTGTAGTATTTGTCATTGGCTAGAAGTGGAGCATTTCCTTAACCTGTGGAAAAAAGGTATGCCCGGTAAGTTTGAATAGTAAGAATTGATTCCAGCCCAATCTGGAATTTTTTGGGTGTTCAGAACTGGGAGAGTAACAAAATCAAGAATAAAAGGGGATATGAATTCAGGTGAATAATTATTTAACATGAGAAAAAAACCCCAACTGATAAAGCATTTTGTAGATTTGATGGGAAAAGAGCAGTGTGATGTAAAAATCAGTATTTTCCTCAAATTGATAAGAATGTTGTTTACACTGACAAGGTTTTTCAAGTCTCAATTGAATGGTCTTTCTTTGACCTCGCAAAGCCCTTGATATGTGCACACACAAATAACTTTGGCAACTGGTGCCAGAATGACCAGGCCCAGCCCAGGTGTGAGTACATAGTTTTGCAAGTAAGCACGTAGAATTACAATCATATCTCTCAACCTTAATTGCCTCATAGAAAATAAACACTCCCAGTTACATGATCTCCCCTATTGCCAGGACAATACAAATTACAAAGATCTGTGATAAGACCCTGCTTTTAATGAAAAAAGATTGTATTTCTCCTCAAATCCCTCTAAGTCTTTGACTTGATTTGAGAGGGGGAACTAAATTAAATTGAGCTTGAGAAGTATGAAAATTAAAAAGTCCCCTAAGACCTCCATTAGGGTCAGGGTTTGAATAGCTTCGAGGGCAAGATGAGGAAGATCCTTACCCAGGCAGTCAGCATGGGCTGGAGCTGCTCAGTCTTGCTCCCTCTGTGAGAGATGCTGAGCACCCATTAATCCTGTGCACTTGGGGGATGCTGAGGCTGAGCATCTTCCAGAGTCTCACTTGGGGAAGCCAAGCTTGGACACTGCATCAAGGCTGTATGTTCCTGCCCTGCCAATGGGGTGTTACACTTGCTGTTTGAGATGCTATACACATTTCAGTGTTAGTGTCTGCAGTACTCCTCCAAAGAAGCACTTGTGGTTACCCCAGACAGATAAGGCATGGGAAAGGTTGCATTAATGCAGTGGTATAATGAAGAAAATGGCAACCCATTCCAAAGTATTGTGAAAGAACCTCTCGACTACATGAATGTGCCAGCATTTACTGTGGTTTTATACTCTTCATACTGGTTTGCCATCTGCAAACATTCAAAACTGGTAATACATCTTTTTCACTCTTATAAAAGACAAGAAGATTACTTTAAAAATCTAAAGGCTTAAAATAAACATATTTTTGGGGGGATGACTATTTGTGTTTAGTGAGTGGTGAGGGGAGAGTACCCTGTATCCCAGTGGGGAGGTGGCTGTGTCCTGCATTCAGCTGTAAGGGCAGGCAATGACCACAGGACTGCAGTATCTGCTCCACAGCATGGGGAGGACCCTGCTCTTACTGGGTCCATCCACCTGCCTGTGTCTTCCTGACTGCTTCTGCATTTAGTTGGCCATCCAGATGGGTAGAAAGGCCTTCCAGGATTTCTGATACTTTTGCCATGGCCAGTCAGCGAGATGAGAAGACTTTTAGCTTCCCTTCTGCCTGTGACCGAGCAGCCCCAGAGGAAAGCAACCTGGTCCAGTGAAAGGTGTCCCTGCCCACAGCAGGGGGTTGGAACTACGTGACCTTTAAGATCCCTTTCAACACAAACCATTGTATCATTCTATGGTTCCATGTTTCTGTGAAGGAGACCAGTGGAGGTGACGTGTCCTCTGTGGGAATGGGTGTGCCATGGTGTGTGGAGGGGAGCTGAGGGGTGGGAAACTTTCATGCAAAGAATCTGTCCTCATTTAGCATAGAAAAGTGAAGTACAATGAAAGATTTAGAACAAAACAAAGAAAATGATCTGTTCTTTGCCTGCATACCTTCTTGGGGTGCTACAGTTGCTGCAAGTTTGCATCAGATCCCTGGTAAATATGATATAGCAGAAGTTACCTTTTGATATCCACATTTATTAACTGGTATTATTATGGGCTTGCTGTTGTGGCTCTGGCTCTGGCCTTTGAGGGAATGTCCACCTTCTAATAATGTGTCTGTGTTTCAATTAAGTGCATTGATGTAGAATTCTGAAGTGATGGAATATTCAAGTTTAACCTCCAAACTTGGCATAATTATAAATTATGAAGTAAACCATATTTAGAATATGGGAGGTAGAGGGGGTAAGAAATGAAAAAGACCTTGCCTAGTGGACCTGTTACAGCCAGTTCCTCCTTAAAAAAATATATTTATACACTGTATGATTAGGCATCTGTTTTGAATGTGCTTTCTAGTAATTTCTCTGTGCCTTTTTGTTTGCTGCTTGGAAATTCTGTGAACCTTCATACGGGGCAACACTGCTTTCCCTGCGGGTGCCTGAGAGATGTGCAATGCTTCTTGCTGCTGTTGTTCTGTGGCTGTCAGCAGGCAGCTGGCCAGAGAACCTTTATTTAGCAAATGTGAACAACTGGAGAATTTTTGTTTGCAAGACTGACGTGACCTGCTTCAATTTACTGAGAGCAATAACAATATTTCTCCCCCGCTGAATAGATCTAGCCTGAAGCTTCCTGACATTAATAAATGACTAGATCAACCTCTCTCACCTCCCCATCATCTTCCAGCTACAAGTGTGCAGTATAGAAAGTGAAACATGAGTAATACTAGCTGTAATTTGATTCGAAGTTAGAGAGGAGCAAGGGAGAAAAGAAACTCTTATTCTGGCAACTTTTGTAAAAGATGGGAGTTAAAATGCAGTGAAAGATTACTCATTAGCCAGATATTAGTATATTTTGCTGTCATTTCTTGAATAAAAACATTCTAAATCCAGGAGTTAATTTGTATTCAAGATGTTTGTCAGGTAAGATTGTAATAAAATACTTGATTCGAAAACAAAGTTGAGTAAAACTTTTCAGTGGGAGAATGGAAATTTGGAGTAAAATTTACTGGAAAGACCTTTCCAGAATTGTTGGAGTCAATTTTAGTTTGGGAAATTTATTGATAAATTTGTGACAGTCTTGGAGCAGAAATAGGATTCTAGCTGGGGCAGTGCTGAGCTCAGATCAAACTGCCAGCATTTTTAGGAAGTCTTTATCCTGATAAGTTTAGGACATTTCTTTCTTCTGCTTTAGCTACATGGGGTTAAATATCAGTGCTGGAAAAAGTGCAACAAATTTTTGTAGAGTTTACTTATGATGGCTTTAGCATTTTGTTATTAATTGGTAAATGATCAGTTTCTCACTAGTTTACTTGCTGATGAATCTTACTTTCCTTGTTTGTCCTTTCTGATCTGCCATGGTTAGATGCACAATTTCTCTATGCAAGGCAGAAAGAGCTCTGAGAGATTTCTGCCTTTTTGTTTGAGAAGGGGACTATGAAACTGTCATGTTTATTTTGTGTACATTTTCTTCCAACAATTCTTCTGGTGTTCAAGTGAATAAAAGGAACTGAGTTAAAAAAAGAAAAGTTTAAATTTGGTTTGACTAAACATGTGAAATGACTGACTTTGCAGGTAGATGTGAAAAGAGACAGCACTATAGGTCTTTGTTTGCCTTGAAATATTTCAGTATTTATAGTGGGGTTGGACAAGCATCAGATGCCTTTATGGATTTCATAGAAACCTGACAGCAGGTGAGAAAAATGTTTCACTACAAGAGTTTGGGGCTAGGATGTGCATCCAAAGTTCTTGGGCTTTGGACTACTTGGATACCTGTATTGTGTTAATAAAGCCTTAGAGAATCATAGAATATCCTGACTTGGAAGGGACTCATGAGGATCATTATATTCAAGTCCTAACTCCACGCAGAGCACTCTAAAAAGTTAGACCATTTTTCTAAGAGTGTTCTTGAACACTGACAGGCTTGGGGCCATGACCACTTTGCTGGAGGACTTGTTCAGTGCTTGATCACCTTCCCTGTGAAGAACTTTTTCATAATATCCAATCTGAATATACTACCATTGTAGTGAAGTATATATGGAATATCACCTTAAATTCACTTGAAACACCTGATGTGGAATATGGAGATTCCTTTTAGGCATGACAAGTTACAAGTCTGCAGGATCCACCGATTTTCTCAGTGGCATTAGCTGCCTGTTGGTTTCTTGGAGGAGCTGGAAACACAGGTTTAGGCTCACAAATCTCAGAATGACTTAAACACAGTATCTTGAAAAACTGCATCTTCTCCTGCCATCATGTCAGAACAACCAAAGCCTGGGGGATGTACCAAGGTACATTTGGGATTCTTTGCAGGGAGGATGTTACCCTTGAGCATATCACCCCTGGGTGATTGAAAAATCTGTTCTTTGGACCAAATGGCAATTCCATTTACCTGATGGAATGTGGGTAATCCCTGACATAGTGACATGTATGAGCAAATAAAAATGCTGTTTGGCTGTCCTTTCATTTCGTTTATAAGTCTGGGAGTGCAGAAGTCCTACATTCAGCTCTTATTGGACTGTGCTTTTTAAAGCTTATATCACAATAATGATCAAGGTTGAAGTAGGACAAATGTGAAGAATCTCTACTAAAATATTTCAGAACTGTGAAAGAATTTAACCGTAGTCTTATAAGAGAGAGAGAGATGTAGTTGTTTTCTTATAAGTGTAGGGAACTTTAAGAGCAGAATTTTCAGAGATGAGTGTTGGTTACCTCGGTATTCCAGTACCCAGTAGAGCTATTTTGGCTGTTCGTGGTTTAGCATGTCTTAGGTTAGGTAATAACAAACCGATGCCCAACATTAGTCACTTCTGAAACATTTGCCTAGCCTTGAAACAATCTCAAGACATATTTGGAAAGAGAACACCTGTTTTGGAGGTCCAAGTCACTGCCTTGAACAAGATTATGGATGTTAATTCTTAATCTCTTGTATATATGCATTACTAGAATGTATTATCATCTGAGATTTTTCATTTGTATGTGATAATCATATACGGAATATTGAAATTTTCTGTTGACCTGATGGGGAAGAAGAGGTCCAAATTTAATGGTTTTCCTAATTTTACTATAAATAATTAATCTATTTATGCTGAAGTTTCTAAACTACATATATTTTGGTTTATTTTAAAGCTGCATTTAGTGTGAATGGAATCAAACTTTTAATTTCTATGTTGATTTTTATTCTGTGATAGTTTTGCTTCAAATAGTGCCCTCATGATTTACAAATACAAACATTCTCTAGTGAGTGAGTATGTCACATCCTGGTTATATATATTCAACACCAGGCTTGCTGACATTTTCACTTCATATGAAGAGGGTTAATTATGAACTAGACTACAGATCTCAAATACATCAGCAAGCTAAGTAGCTGGTGACTGCTGCAATCAGTTAACTGCAAGGAAGTGAAACAGGACTTATTTACATTTAGAGTGATGCCTGAGTTCTTAATTGCCTCAAAGCATTTAAAAATTAACTTTACTACCAACAGCTCAAGAAGCGTAATGAACCCCAGGAGGGAGTTTCCTTCTCTTTCATTTTCATTGAACCATCTATTGATTTACTTCAGACTACTCACACTCCAGTCTGTTTTCTTGCTAAAACCTCAAAAGTTTCCTTATTTCATCTTCTCAAATAACTTGTGGTTCATTTGTTATGCTTCGCCACAAATAAGTATTAAAACTGTGCAAGAACTCTTGGCAACTACTGAAGTACATGCAGCCACAAATCCTTTAAGGACAAATAGAAGTAAACAGCTTCTGGGTTTTGTTGATGTGTCTATATATTAAAAAGACAACAAAATATCTTTAATTATAGTCTTCATTCTTTGCCAAGCTTCTGCACCTGCACAAGCACGTTCTATGATTTTCCACATGGGCAGAGCCATGCTGCAGGAAGGGGGCTCTGCTGGAATCAAATGAGCAGCCAACAACCTGAGCAGTAATGACATTTGACAATTGGCAATTTAGAAGATGGAAGCAAAGATATTGAAACTAGAACAAATTCTCCAGGCTTTCTATCCTAACTTTGTTTTATCTTGACTCTTATTTGCCCTCAATCTCCTAATAGGACCAATCCTTTCATAATAAATTCAGCCAACCCATTATTTCTATATACTTTTTTTCATAGCTACAAACATGAAGCTCTAACACCTCCAAAAGTGGCCTGTTCCCTAGGGAAAAATCTCAGTTATGAGGGGAAAAAATATCTTTTCTTTGGAAGTTTCCCTTTAAGGTTTGAACTATTTTCCTGGACTATTTACAGCTGAAGTGAAGGTGATATTTTGAGAGTGAACAGTAATGAAGACTACAGCAACCCAGTAAAACTTAATAGGGGTAAAACTTAATAGAAGAAGCTTTTTCTTTGTTGGTGATTTAATGGACAAATGGAACTAAAGTGTTTATACATCTATTAAAATAAACAGGAATGCTATCATGGTAGATTATTATTATTAGTATTATCATTATTATGAATATTTACTGTAAGATACAACATGATAGCATCATGGCAGTTCTAGTAAAAAGTAGGTATATAATTCCAGTAGATATGGTCATATTTATTTAGTCAAACATAGTTATTTTAATAGTTTTCCCGCTGTCTGCTCTTTCAATGAAAGTTTAGTCATTAATCTTATAAACTTAAAAGTGAATTGTTGTAGCAGTTCTTGGTACCTGATTTTTTAGAAAACAATTAGTGTATGCAACTGTAAATCTCAGGTCTCTAATTATTTAAGCCTCTTATGGGACAGTGCCATTAGACTGAACTGAGTTGTTACAGGGATGGGGCATCTGAGCCCGCACGGCTGCCAGAGTAACCCTGCCCTGACTGCCTTCCCTTCCCTCCCCCAGAACACATTAACTCTGCATCCCTGTGGGTGCTTCTGCAGCTGCTTGGGAAATGGATAGAAGAGTTGATACTTTGGGAAAATAAGTGTTGTTAGCACTTGTGCAGCCTGGTGTGTTTTGAATGTGGAAATAAATCCCAAGGAAGTGAAAAAGAAGTATCGTGGTTTAACCCCAGCTGGCAACAAAGTACCATGCAGACACTCAGTTTTCACTCTGTGCCCTTGTTGGGATGGAAAAGAGAATCAGAAAAAAGATAAAACCTGTGGGTTGAGATAAGAGCAGTTTAATAATTGAAATAAAATGTAACAACAACAACAACAATAATGAAAAGCAAGAGAACAAAAATAGAGAGAGAAATAAAACTCAAGAGAGAAATGATGGACAATACAATTCTTTACCCCTCGCTGACTGATGCCCAGACTGTCCCTGAGCAGCAATCAGCCCCTCCCAGCCAACTCCTTCCGGTTTATATACTGAGCATGACATTCTGTGACATGGAATATACCTTTGGCCAGTTCAGATCAGCTGTCCTGGCCATGTTCCCTCCTGGCTTGCTGTTCATCTCCTCACTGGCAAGGCATGGGAAACTGAAAAGCTCTCAACAGACTAAGTGCAATGAGCAACAACTAAACCACTGCTGTGTTATCAATATTTTTCTCATACTAAATCCAAACCCACAACACTGTATCAGCTATTAGGAAGAAAATTAACTCTATCCCAGCTGAAACCAGGACAAGGAATCAGCGTCTCTTTTCTTTCAGATAACCATGTCACCTCAGTACTGCCAATCTACAGCCTCAGTAGGGAAAAAAAAATAATAGGCTGGTTGCAGCTAAGGGGAAATAAGTGTTTTCATGTAAGTAACCTTGGTAGTGATGCTGCAATGTAAGGGACAATTGCCTATATTTATGAAACAATTACAGTTCAGTCTTGCAAATCCTTTTTCAGTCATGAGGGTAAAAATTCTGCTAACAAAATTTCTATATCTTTTTACTGAGGTGATAAATACTCTGATTGGGAAATGGATTTTTCTGTATGCTGTCCTTGGGAAACATGTGACTGCTGATAGCTGTCACCTTGGGGAAGGCTGGTACAGTATCTGCTCACCTGCTGGTGAAGCTTGAGGGATTGTTTCCTTTCTTAGCATAAAGTTGTATACCTGATCCTACTCTCTGCAGGAAATGGAGTATGACACATGATGAGGCTGGGGACAGATAGCTCCAGCTATCTGTTTTGGGAAAGAGTCAGAAAGTTTCTTATAATGTTTTTAAATATAAGGGTGTTCTTGTGTGCTTTAGCGTTTCACACTTCAAATCTGTAAAATTATTCTCATGTAGATTTCTCATAAGGGACCATGCAGCCTCTTGGTTTTCCAAAACTAACAGCTCATTTCCTCTTTACATATAAATTCATCCTGAAATCTAGGGTTTCTGTAAATACCTCAGTTAGGCTACAGAGACCCAGAGTTTGCAATTAAGAAAAATAAATTTGCTTACTATTTTCTTTCTTATCTGTTGTCTTATCCTATTTCTAACTTACCCCTCTAAATTTCTTGCTACTTTTAGTATTTTCCTTGTTATGAGCCCTGCTCAATTTAGAAAAGTCTAAAAACACACTGTTTTCTTGTCCTACAACTTCAGTGTATTTTGATGGCTATGCAGCAAATCTGACAGGTCTGAAAGACTGAGCAGAACCCAATACTGCATTTAATAATAATGTGAGTAGCCCACTTTCCCCACAGCAAGCACCACTCGCCTCTGCTGTAGTTGCGGGATAAAAGCTCAGAGGAGAGTTTCTCTCCTTTTTTATTTTCCAACTCTTTGTTTTCATAGCTAAATGTATTTGTTTGCTTACTAGAAACCATACTTGTCTCTGGAGTTTACCTCTATTTTCCACTATAAAACCATCTGTAGTTTCATTTTGATTTATATTTGCTGAGTGAGAGGTTCAGATCTGTCTGTCAGTTCAGTCAAACTCTTTCAAGACATTTATTCTATGAAAGGCTTTGACAGAAAACAGTACATTAAAAAATGTTTTTTTTCAGTATCATTTCCTAGTGATTAATTTTGCTAGACTGAATCCCTTTTGATTTAAATGACTCCTGGTATAAATGTCTTCAGGACTCCTGCCGAGCAGTGTACTACTATTTCCCTATCCTTTATTTCAATCAAAAGGTTGTAATATACAATTATTGCTTTGACTGTTTGTGATGTTGATTTTGAAAGATTTGTAATAAACAATAAAACATTAAACTAATTGTCCTAGTTCAGTAGGTGGGATCAGTTGTCACTGTGTGTGGGTGATCAAAGCTGTGTATTCTACCCCCTCTATTCATTCCCAAGGTCAATGGCCCATTTGCAGCAGCTTCCCAGGGAGTCGTTAGCACCTCCACTCCCAGCCTGAGGAGGCGTAGCTGCTAATGGGCCATCAACAGTTCAAAAATACCCCATGACTCACAGAGTTAATCACCCATTGTGTGAGTCCCCGCCCTGGGGGAGGGACTGGGTGCTCCCTGAGGGTACATAAGGGGTGGGTAAGAAGACCTTGGGAACCTTTTCGTTGGACCCAGAGGAGCAGCAGGACCTCGACAGGAGGAGACCACCACTCTTGACCAGACTACAGCCATCACCTGCACCAACAGGTTTTTCACTTCCTTTTGCTTTGAACTTGGGGGAACCATGCGGGTCTCAGCACAAGGGCTAACAACCCCCTTTGGGTTTGTACCCCAGGGCACTGGGTTATACTGCTGGGTTTTGGGAGTTGAAAGCATTTTCCCTTTGTGTCAGTGTATTTACTGTATTATTATTATTAAATTGTAGCTCTGACTTATAATCTCTCTTGTGTTGAGCTCATTTCTCCTGCTGGTTTACCTCTAAACCAGCACACTAATTCAAAACATGAAAAAATTATGCAGTAAATGGTCCTTCATAAACACATCCTTTTGTTGGTATATAGATCTTATTTGTCTCTAACAATGGAGATTGTCTTTATGACCATGTTTGATGTGGTGTGTAGTATTAAGTCTTTTGTATGAATTCACTGGTAGTTAGAAAATTTGTGCAGTGGGATTACTCCATACTTTTTAACCTTCTTAAGTCTGTTAGTCTGTCTTCGTGCTTTCAAAGTGTGGGTCAGAGTTTGAGGTAAATTTTCAGTTGGAGGAATTAATATCCCCATTGTCTAATACAAAAGCAGCTAAAATTGGTTTGGGAGTGTCTTGCAGGGGTTTGGTATGCAAAATTACTTAGGACATTCACAACTAGGGAAATTTCACTCAGTCATTTTATCTTAGCCCGTGACTTTCCTCAAAGTGGTTTTATGTGGATCATGTTCAGATATCATGGCTTTGTAGGAAATTAATGTCAGGTAACAAATTGCTGGGAATGAATTATCCAATGTACTAACAGAATTGTTCGGATCCAGGTACTCCCCAGGCACTGTCTGCATAAACAGAGCTGAAACTCTAATTCCTGAGTGTTGCCTGTTATTGCAGATTTAGTGTCCTGCTTTATATGGTTTGTACTGAAGGAGCTAGAAAAAGGCTGCCTGGCAGCTGACTCCTTTGGGAATCCCTGCTAAAATAAAATGTATATTTCATAAGGCCATCCCAGTGAACAAAATTTTAAGTAAACATACATTTTAAAGGAGTGAGCAATTTTCTACTGGGAAACTGTCTATGGAGCTTTATTTATAGATACATATACTCGTGTTTCAGGTTGAGGAATTACACACATAATCCACAAATACAGAACATGCTAGTTAATTCTTAACATCCCTCTAAACACAGCATTGAAAGCTAAAATCGTAAATACTATAGCAAGGATATTCTCTGCATAAGGCTCAATTTCACTACGGTCAAATCAAAGCTCTGTTTTTATATGTGAGAGTGTTTTGTTGGCATATGAACTTTGCAATGGGTCAGGTTGAGTATTCCTGGAGAGCCCATCTTAAATGGAATTACCTGCAGTGACTTGAAAGTAACAGTGTATTTAGAATATTTGTGAATATTGATATGTATTTGTCTGACATAGTTCCTGTAGTCAATAACTCGAGTAGGTTGGCTTGTCACAGACTGGACACAGTGAATGTTTAATCTCATGACTTTAAACATCTGTGGACTACATATCTAACCTGAGATAGTTATTCAGGCTCCCCTTATTTTTAGTAGGAGAAATAGATACTTTTGTCATTTATTCAGATGGTTTGGTTTAGATCTCTGCATAGGATGACCCCTCTTAGTCCCTGGGCTCTGTCATCTACATTGGCTATGCACAGAGACAAGTATGGCTGCTTCAGATCTAGATGCCTGTCTCTAGCTGAAGTCACAGAAACTTTACCAATGCTGACTAGCAAGATTTCTTTTCTTCAGGATAAAATCCTGTAGGTGCATATTTAATATTAATAATTTGTTAGAATTCAGTTTGGTTTTATATGTTTATGTAGGAAAATTGGATCTGAGTGATAAAGAAAATTTGATGAATTATTCAATGCTTTTCTCTTTCTTCACTTCCATAGTTCAAGAGAGCTTTAAATAAAGGCATTTATGTATGTGTGTATGTATATATATTTGGAAAAAGTCTTTAGGACAAGGTGAACACAGGGATTTCTTTGTTGCTTTTTTGCCCTGCAGTTCCAGCTTGCTGCTATGATACTTTTTCTGAACAGATTGCATCAATCTAAAAGAATAGATGGTTAAATACGTCAAAGAACAAAAATGAAAGTAAAGTAAAAAGAATGTCTTCAGAACTGGACCCTTCATCCTTTTAAATCCTCTTGCATTTTCAGAAAGCACTCAGATATTATTACTGCCTAGGAAGAATAGTCCCATTAAAATTAGCAGCACTCAAAGGCAAGTTAGAGGATCATCGCAAAGATTTTAAGGTAGACAGAACACCCTATACTCATAGAATCATAGAATGGCCTGGGTTGGAATGGACCTTAAAGATCATCTAGTTCCAACCTCCCTGCCTTAGGCAGGGACACCTTTCAGTAGATCAGGTTGCTCAGCTCCCTATGCAACCTGGCCTTGAACACTTCCTGGCTTGGTACATATAAAACTGATTAACAAGTCACAGGGCAGGTTATCCTGATTATTTGTTAATAAGACTTAAAAATGGTAAATCTTTTAAATATATAAATGATTTCTTATTAGCGATAAGAGGCATATATGGTTTTAAGTATATTAATTCCCCTTTATCCTTGCCTTGCACTGCTCTGTGAGTAGGAAAACAGGTCACTTGAGAATGAGATGCAATCAAGAGCATGGTCTGACAGGGCTGTGTTTAGTCCCTCTTTCAACCAGGAAGAGTTGCTTTGAAGGGGTTCCTCTGCCCATGCCAGTTGCATGACCACACCACTGCCTCCTTTGTGAGCATTTGGTGTAGCAGGTCCTTGTGCAATTTGAGGAGGGACTGAAAGCAGTTTCCTGGGACTACAGGAAAAACACACAGAAAAGGTAAAGATTTCATGGTGCCTTGATCCTATATTTTCTTACCGTGTCCCATGTATTTTTTACATTATTTATATCAATACCCAAAATCACATCAATATCCAGAGTAGGATTAATCCCAAGCTCAATAAGCCAGTATAAAAATAGAAGATTCAGTATAACTAGATGCTATTTTATTTCTCTCTTGTGGCAGAAAGGAGTCAGTATTTCAAATGTGTATAAATGGAGAAAATATCAGTGTATGCAATCTGATTAAAACTCAGCCCCTGGCTCAGTGTAAGGTTGGGTGATGGACTGTTCAGATTTGGGCATGCAAACATAGAAGCTGTGAAGGTAGAAGACTGATGGTACAGGGCTGACTGAGCACAAGCAAGAGGAAAAACCTACTTCTTACACTGTTCTTATTTTCCTCGTACTTGATTTTTTTCATTTTATCTTTCTTTCCCTTTCCAATATATCAGCTGCAGTTTAATGGGATACTCAGGTGGACAAAGGATGCAGGTCTTACCATTCACTGGACTTAATAGTTTTCAGTTAAAAAAGAAAGGAGATCACAATTACTCAGACACTGCAATTTACTATTGCAACTCTTTTTATGTTTGTGGTTCTTGGTATATTTTTTTCAAGCACTTCTTATATAATAGTGTCTTAGAGAGATATGAGGGATAGATGTAGCTAAGCATTGATATATTAATTTAGGCCACTACGTGTAGTGTATTTGTATTAAAATGGATGTATAAAATACATTTTGTGTGAGCCAATCTATTTTTTTTTCTGATACAGAAACTACCTAAACTTAGCATGTTTAACAATAAAGAACCCATGCAGGTCAGGTCATGAGATATTAGATCTCCTTCCTTCCCTCCCTTTCAATGTCTTTTATTTCTGGGCAACATGGCAGTGACAAGAGATCATGAGAGCCTTTAAAAAAATGTGCTTTAGCAAACAAAAAAGGTTATGAATTTTCTGATCAATGCTCTTAGGGACTGGAGTTTTTTTGCACAGATACTGTATTATAAATGATAGACTACATCATAACTTAACAAAGGCATATCTGCTCACTTCCAGCTGATGGTATCAAAAATAACTTTCAGTGGCAGCATTTTGAATTGTTAATTGTACTGTTGTTCTATGCTGAAATGCTTGACCTAAATATTTATGAGGAATTTAGTTCTACAGTACATTACATTAGTGCCCTGCAGTAGGGCCATGTAAACAAGAGTAACTGTGATTATTCACATGGTCCCAGAGGCAGTGGCAATACTGGGGAGTGGGAAGTCTGAGCCCCTGGATCTTGGAGGTTTCTCTCTTCTTCATTTTCTATGTCTCATTCTCTCTCTGCAGATCAAACATTCCCTGAAGTGTGGTAGAAGTCAGGAAGAATGACACTTGCTAATTTGAATTTCAGAAAGCACCTAAACCTCATTCTGCTCTCCAGGTAAGTGTCTGTGCGCCACTTGGCTTTGACACTTGTTAAAAGTTAATCACATATCTTTTTGGTGCCAAGCTACCTTATGCAGACCAAAGAGAGGAGCATGCGTGCACATGTGCTTGTGTTTGTGGGGGAGGGAGTGCATTATTTGTTTGTGCAGATGATGGGAAGTGAAAACAACATTACTCTGGAAAACATGAGATCAGCTTATGAAAAAGGAGAAGAGATTTAGTGACGAACTGAAAACCTTAAACTACAGGTAATTTGGTGCTGTTGCTCTGAGAGACCTCAAGAAGGAAACACCTGGGAACATGTAAATTAGTAATTTAGATCAGGCTTTATTTTCATATATTCATTCTCTTCCTCTTCCCCCCAAATGCTTTTTAAAAATACCCTCAGGCATGTAATGAACTATATCAAAGTCCTTTCTTAAGCTGTAGCTGTCAAAAGTAAAGGAGAAGGAAAACAATTAACATATTCTAAATATCAATGGCACCTAGTCATATTCTCTCTGAGAAGATCTGCATAGCTATAAAGAAGTTTCCAACATGTTATCTATACTGTGAATCTCAGTATTAACCACCTAAAGAGTGTATATAATGACCAGTGACTCAAAATGAAGACTTCTGCTTTAGATACCTCATCTACACTGTTAGACCGAAGACTGCAAAATATTTTCTGCGCTTTCAATTAAATTTGGAAAAAACAATTTCAGGCAAGACTAGATTGCTTCTTTTGGAAGTATTTGGGTTTTGCCAGCCTGAATGCTTATGGGAGGTCTGTTGCATGATTTTACTCAAATATTGCATACACCCAAAGAGCTATGCTGACATAACCACCAATGATGGTGCTGATGCAAGATTGACTCACTGTCCACTGTAGATATCAGACTGAGATACAATTTGGTGCACCAAAATTGAGGAGTCTGTATTCCTCATAAAGTCAGTGGAAAGGGGAAGCCACCTCTGAAAGATGAGTTGTGCAAACTAGCAAGGAGGATGGTATGAATACCTCCTATTGTGACTGATTGCAGACTAAATACATCTGAAAAACAATATATCAGTTTAATGATTTAGTAGTAGCCAAGTCAGCCAGCATATTTTATGCTCATGTAAATATGGCTTTATGAATGAAATGGAAAGAATTCCCAGGCTCCCTGGCCGGGCAGGGATGTGGGGCATGTGACTGGGGAAGTGGGAAAATAGACCATTAAATGCTGTACCATCCAGGAGATCCTGAATGGCACTGCAGAACAGAAAAGAGGTGTGTGATACCTTAAACATATTTTCCATCAAATGACTACGTACAGCAGCCCTGCTGCATCCCATGTATGGGATGATATATGAACACTTAACAGTTCTGAACTATGTAAAATATTGTTAGCAGGAATAGTGACCTTGTCTAGGATGTTCAAAAGCTAACCAAAAAGGGTGCAATTGAGAATAGTTTGTTCTTGATATTTTTGGTGGACAGGAGAGAAAAATGTGCTTAAAATGTAGCAGAGAAGACTCCAGTGAGACACAAGAAAAACCTTTCTTAGCAGCACTGAAAGAGCCTGTGTACATGCTGTGAAATTGTTGTCTTCAAGAATCTCTAGCTCGGGAAAATACATCTGTTGTGTCTGCCATGTGGGGCTGAGCCACTGCTGAGCCTGTGGTGAGGGCTGGCAGGGAGATGGTGGTATCAACAACTGAGATGTGAGCTGCAATGAACACCCGGGCCATACCAGGCAGATGGTTTGCTAAAAAGGGTGGGTTTGGCAGGGTTTTTCTAAGGCTGACACCAGTACTCCTCAGTTTCTGTCTTAGTGGCCTCAGCCTTCCCTGACACACAGCCTTGCTTTAGTAGCCGGGAGGAGTGAGGCACTTTTTGTCAGCAGAGCGATCCAGGAGTCATGCTCACTGCCAGTTATTCACACAGCCATCCAGGAAGGGCTTGTTTACCAGAACAGTTTTCTGCAGTTATTTCCCACCTCTGAATGGAGCATGATACTTTTCACATGTGTTGTGAGCACTATTTATAGCTGAGCAGTGAGAAATGTGCTTGCAGCAGAACTGACACAGTCATTTGATGCAATGTGTGATTTCTCCCCAACCACAGACGTAATAAAACACAGGCTGCAATATATATTTTATCTATAAGCACAATTAATCACAGTGTCTAATTCTCATGATCTCTTAGCCTGCTATAAGGTGAAGAAATATTGCTTGACAGGTAATGGGTTGAGGAAGACTGTTTCTGAATCCCTGCTTTATTTACTGTGGACACATCACTTTGCCTCTTTGTGCTTCGTGAAGTCCCCAACTGCTCTGCATACACTGTGTAAATGAAATATTAACCTCCCCCAGCCTTCCAACTTAGTGCTCCCACAAAAAAATTCTGCAAAAAATACCATTCTCAAGACTAATTTTTTTCAACAGAGTCTAATATAAATTAGGTCTCAAACAAAGTATTTTTTATATTTTTTTATGTAGCCATTAGAATTGCATGATTATTTCTTTAAAAATTAGATTAATTTAGATTCAATAAAGCAATTATAACCAGCAAAGGGATTAACAATTAAGAGACGTCCAAAAAGGCTAATTACAGGGCCAATAATTTAGCTGACTCTGTGATGATTCAACTCTGATTCCAATTTCTTAAGCTTTTGTGGACTCACTCTTCTCCCTTGTGCTTTAATAGCAAGCTTACATACAAATACTTGCTTCTCTGTGAGTGAAGCCTATGCTGCTTTGGGCCGAAATTGATTGCTGAAGTTACATGACTGAAATGCCTCAGGTTAAAACAAAAAAAAAATCACTAAAAGTAGAGCATCCAGTAGACAGCTATGTAAAGTGTGGCTATGTAAAGTGTGCAGCCTGACAGTCACAAATGCTCCCAGGATGGAGGAAGTTCTGCAAATAAGGTCAATAGACTTAACACTCACCCCTTAAATATCAAAGAGGCTGCCAGGCATACTTCTGACAACATTTGGGGATGGTCATAATTGCAAACCACCTGCTGCATAAGCATGTGGGGTCAGATGCTTTTTCTTCCTTAGAGTAACTGCTCTTCAGCTAATATGATGAGCTCACTTAGTCATATTTCATACTGTTTAAGAGCATGGAGAGCCATGCTTAGTCTGTAAAGTCCATTCTCCTTTACAGTTTAGATCTTTCTGCTGACTTAATCTGTCACTGCTCCACTGGAGCTGGTGGAGTACTAAGGTTTTACACCGGCTGAGGTCCCACATGTTCATGCAGTCAATCAATAAAGACGGAGACAATGTAAATCCAAGTGTATGCTGATTAAATTAGTAGTTTATTTAATACATGCCAAGATACTGCCACTCTCACTTCTGTAAAACACTGAAGTTTAGGTTCTGACATAGAGCACGTTGAAATCAAGGAGGTTTTCACTAAACCTTGGGGGGCTTTGGCTCAGAACCACAGTCCAACCATTGTGAAAGATATGGTTTATTTCTAGCCTTTTGTAAAATGTATTCCAGAGGTATTTCCACTTATTTAGCCCCTAATTCTGTTTGGTTTCCCATATTTTCTCTTTGAAGAAAAAAAAAAATCAAGAGAAGGCAGGATTGCAAGTGTCTCTGAAAGGGATGTCATTCAGTCAGTCAGTCATCCATTTATTAACTCAGCAGTACAAAAACTGACTCATGTCTCCCCTTTTCAGTTTTCATTGTCCTTTCCCCACCCTCAGACCTTGCTATCAGCCCCAGTAAGTAACTAGTATTAAAGACCTCCTTTTGCTTTTCAAAAGTAGAAAAAAATAATGAAAAAAATTAGCTTTCTTTTTTTTTTTGATTGTCCCAGTTTAGTCCCTGAGCCTCAATGGGATTGTGCAATCTGAAATTTGACCTTCTCAAATTCGGTTTAAAGAATGAAATCACAGCTGAAAACTCTTTCTTTCACATTTTTCTTCATATGCTTTGTGGCTTGCAACCCTACAGTATCCGAGGGTTCAATTAGGCAGTGTGTGATTGGCAGGTTCCTGAGTTAAATAGCTGGGATGGGATCATATACTTAAAATAGCTTTAAAAGAAAACCTGTAGACAGACAATCAGTCAGACAATCTTTTCAGGCACTTGGAAAGCCCCTGCTTTCCTAAGCTCTTGCCCTGTAAATGATCTGGAAGTCTTGCACATAAAGTAGTTTAATATAAAAGATTGCTTGGAGGCAGTTAACATGCAAACATACCTCTTGATGTGATATCTAGGAGGCATTTTTTGAAGTTGTTTTTTTTTCAGAAGCATTGTTGTTGCTCATTATGAGTGTGACATCACTTCCCCTGACCTAGTGATATGTGTACTCTCTGTGCTCTGATTTTTAATTTCTTTAAGATCAAAGTTTCTTCTGAATTCAAGCCCACCTTTCTTTTTGCTCTGTTCATTTCCAATATCTGGAGGAAAAATTTACCAACAAAGTAAAGAAAAAAGCAAGGCAAAAAAGTTTCCTGTCTCTCCTTTTGCTATATTCTGCAGTTTCTTGGATAGAACTCCCCTATTTTTGTGCTGCTGTACTGTGTTAGAAATCTCAATTCTGAAGCCTGTGCATGCCAGGAAAAATAGGAAAGAATGTCTTGCTTTTCTGTTCTTGAAAGAGTGTCACTGTGTAGTGTACAATTGTCCATTTTTATTCACACAAATTTACAAAATATAAGCTTTTAAGTGAGAATTTCAGGAGTAAAGGGTAACATCTGAGTATTACAACATTTCACCTTAAGACATCTTTTAGAGTCCCTGTTATCACAAAGAGCTTGATAGATCAGGGGCTTTGAAAGTGGAGCAACTGTTTTTACTTCAGCATTTCCTCCCTCCTCCCAAGCTTTTAACAAAGCTGGAAAGTATGAACACTATTTCCCCTTTCTATAGCAGCTCACAAGTTGGAGCTTTTGACCAGTGTGTGGAAAACCTCAGTTTAGTTCCTAAATTCTGTGGATTTAAATCTAGATTTCTTGCCTTTGAAGAGTGCCCTATTACTGCTCTTGTCTGAAGAGGAGACACTCTCTACCCCTTCTTTTAAAGCTGTTCTATTTACAACAAACCCTCCAGGACCCATTGAACCAGCGGAGGGTTGGATGCTTCCCGCACTAGTCAAGGTATCACCTGGGAGGAGATGCACCTATGAGTTCATCTCTATGAGTGCTCCTAAGGAGCCAAGGTGGTCATCTTGGAATCTATGCCAGCAGAAAGGGATAAATTGGACCAGAGTTCTCCCAGATCTAATGAATGTTCTGCATACAATGCAGTATTTTGTATATGATGGCACAGAGTGCTCCTCATGAGAAAGTTTTATGGTTTCTAATCCTGGTCTGGTGCTTGTAAAACACCAGAGAAGGGTGGGATTTAGTGGTTGCATCTGCTTGCTCTGAGCTCTTCCTACCACCTAGCTCTGAGCAAATCCTCCTCAGCGTGCTGATTTAGTGATCATTTCATGCTGTTGTGGGGGGAAGCAGAGACCAGAAGTTCAGAACACAGGCCTTTTGTAAATTAGTGGTGAACTCACACTTTAAACACTGCCAACAGTTTCGATATGCCCCCTCATGAAATAAACATATACAACAGCAAGAATATTTAGACAGAAGAACAAGAAGTACAGCAATAAATATGAAACTGATCTCTATGATCTGTTTATCTAACAGATAACAGTTTATGGTCTGTTACATTTATCTCTAGGATATACTAAAGAGATTAAGAGCTTTTATTTCAGAAAAAAGATATTCAATTTGAAGCAATAGGGATATGAGAGAGGGCTAGAAAATAATGAACAGAGAAGGGGATGGGAAATCGTCTTCTACCATTTTTTACAATAAGAAGCAAGTAAAAGTACTGAAATTATCATGTAGCAAGAAACAGGCAAAACAATACACAGAAGTTTTAAACACAAACTAATAGAGATCAAAAATATGAGTGGATTTTGTTTTTTGTGCATATATATATATATGTGCATACACACACACACACATAGGTAGCTACTAGAAACAATTGTCCTCATTCAGTCTTCAGTAGAGGAAGTCTCTAAACCTCTAGTAGAGAAATGCTGCAAGGACATGAAAGTATTTTACTCATGCACATTATTGTGTCTCTACAGTATTTCTCTAAGCACTTTTCCCCTAAGCACTCTTTCTCCAAGTACTCTTTCCCTAAGCACCTCATTTGCTCTTTGCAATCCTCTGTTGTCTCCTACATGCTGTGAAGAAAACTGAGTCACATTACAGCATGGTGGGACACCACCAGAAGAAGCTAGCAACAATATTTCACCTACCAATATTGTGAAGATCTGTCTTTAAAAAGGACACAGGAAATCCATAAATTCAGCAGGTGTTAAGGAAAACTAAGTCTGCAGGGATTGGGGTTTAGCTGAAGAGATCTTGAAGCAGTTAATTTGTAATAGCTGAAGAGAACCTCTGCAAAACAACCAGAGGAAGCTTTTGTAGGGCAAAAGGCTTGGTTTCTAGTCTTCTGCGGTTACTGATAATATAAAAGCCGGAGAGGGTGGTTAATGTTACTTTCCTCTTTCTTTTTCCTGGTTGAAGGGTTGGTTACGTGTAAGTCTAACTTTCCTAATTAAAACAACAAAGCACACTGTGTTTGAGACTTTTTCAGAAATTAAAGTTTTTGAGGTTGATACTTTTGAGAAAAGAGGAGCAGGAATATAGGATGAGTATGATATGTCTTTGTATTTCTCAATTTTTAGTTTAATATGATATTATGATATTGCTACTTTCAAGCCTATGACAACTTTCTGTTGTACAGATTGAACTAGAAAGATCCCAGTGTGACACTACCAGGAGAACTATACAGACATGTAAACTATATCAGGCAAATGTTTCCTACTCTTTCTTATTCAATGAACTCACTGTTAAGACAGACAGTATTGATGTCCACGAGAGTTACAGGAAAATAGGCATGTGGCTTCTTCTGTAACCTGCAGACTGGCATAATCTTAGTGAGAAATTATTCCATTTTCTGTAGAGGATTACTTCCATGAGGTTAGAGAGCTTTAGTGGGTGGGAAGTTCCCAGCTGTCCAACACAAGAACTTGCAGTTTCAGGAACATTAAAGAAAAAGGTGTTTGGGGAATTTTTAGTTGGCTTTAGTTGGATTTTTTGCTTGTTCTGATTAGAAGAAGACATGATACTATTGAAGAAAAACATGAAGTATATAAAGATTATGAGTATTTTCTTTTTGATAACTGTCAGGGTTTAAAATATGCCCTAAATATTTCTCTCATTCTCTTACTGTGTTCCCTTGTGCATTCTTCACTTACTGGTGGTATTTTTCATAACTCTTTACAAAGGACTGTGCCCTAAACTATGTAGGCAATCAATATAACCCTGCCATAAGCAAGAGGAGGAACTAACCCCACAAGTTTTAAGTCTTCTGAAAGTAAATGTCTGCCATATATTTTCCACTTATGATCTACTTATGTCTGGATGGCTTTGGAGAAATCAAATTACTGTAGTGCTCCCAAACAGCCCTCCAAGCCCCCATTCTCAGTGCCTTAAAAGTAAGATTTTACAGATCACAGCCTAAACCAAACAGTTCAAATTTGTTATATGAATCTCACCCTTAGATGCCTGTTTCCTTCAAGCTGATTATTAAGAAAACCTTTTGGTATCTGTCCCATACCACTGCACTGCAGACTATTGTAACAAACATTACATAATAAACAGTGCAAACATTACATCCAGAGTTCATAGACAATGTGAGGTCACAAGTGAAAACCATGATGAAAGAAGTATATTATTTTGTTCCACATCAGGGACTGATACAGCCAGTTGGTTTGTTTATTCCAGGTTTTTTGTGCACATCTTGTGTAATGTGATAGTAAGAAGGAAAGCTAGTTTGTTATCCTGCCTGCTGCTGGAGCATTTGGGAAGAAAATAAAAATTATACTTTTCCCTAATCAAAAGGGATAAATCACAGGTAATAAGGAAGCAGGGAGTTGGGGCAGTAGTGCAGGGTCTGATCTGCAACAAGGAGCAGATCCAAAGCTAGCATTTAGCAGTGATGAACAAAAGAATAATTGTCTGAGGACAAATTGAGGTAGGGTCAATGTAATGCAGGAAATGACAGAAACTTACTGGCTTGCAAATCAGGACTGTTGAAAAAACCTCCTCACAACAAACAAAACAAACCACAAAGGCATCCCCTTCAAACTAGCCCTGTGAAGGAGTGAAATAGCTTACTAAGCTTTTGCTTTACTTACCTCACCCAGCTGATCTCCATTTAAAGAATATCATTATAGTCTGTTGTTATAGGATTAAATCAAGTTTAGGGTTAGAGGCTGGAGTCCTTCTGGTATCTTCTAGCAAGTTCCTTTGCAAGGCAAAGGGTGAAGAATGCCATAACAACCCCAGCACATATAATAGTCTATAATCAGTGTTACTGTAAAGACTGCATATGTCCCTTTTCTAGTGAAAGTTTTGTTTCATCACCAGATTTTCATATTTCCCCCATCCCTGCTTTGAGGCAAAGTTCTAGTTGTTTCTTGCTCTTGCATGGGCTGAAGGTTAAATACATTTCAGCTGTAAGATCTGCAGGTAGGGCACAAGGTTTTGTGGTGTGCCATATTATGGACAGGTACTATATACAATAGGTTCTGAAATTTCTTACTGTATTTGAAAGATTGAATGAATTCTGTAAAACATAAGGTCATTTCTGAACTCCCTATAAACCTCAACAGTGCTTAAAAGTCAGCTGTAGAGCAGGTGACTGAAATGGCAGAGACCTCTGGATGAAAAGGATGCTCAGAGCTGGCAGTGAAGGAGGAAGAAGAAAAGCTTTCACACGGTAGGTCAGACTGGTTTGCTGGGAGAGAAGTGAGATCACTGGATGCCTTGGTGAAAAAATCTCACTTTTGTTCTGATACAGACACATATTTATACTCATCCTCACTTCAGTTATAGTCCTTCAATATGTGAGTGGTGTTTAAAACTCAGGACCATAACCAGCCCCTGAGAAACATTATTGCTGAAACTCAGTTCACAGTCTACATGCCTGGCTTTTGCTCATCCTTGTCTCATTAGAGCCACTTGAGTCCCACCAGCCTGAATGGAACAGGAATAGGAGAATAGCTTATTTTATGTGGAAACTATTGCACGGTAGACCATACAGCTACACTTTCATACTTTCACACAAGTCTTTCACCCAGTTCTTATGAATTCCCCAGATTCCTCTCACAAATGATGGGAAGCAAAATTTTGAGAGAAGAAAAGGCCATTTAACTGAAGACTTTCCTTGTGGTGATGGTTGGCCAGTGTTTTAGTGGAAGCAATTTAATCTCTTCTCTCCTGGTCATGAACTGACTGATGAAAGCCCCCTTTTTGCTGCTGACCTCATCAGTGTGGAGATGCTGCTGCTCCAGAGTGCTGGTGTAGAGCTGCCATCTGGATTTAGTGACATTCAAGAAGAGTAAAGAACTGGTGTGTGGGACTGCTGGGGAAAGAAGTGACTTTGTCTTAATGCTTTTTTTGAGAGAGGTAGCACTGCTGGGTCCCTTCCACTGTACACGCTAGAGCATGTAGCAACTGTTCAGGCTATGGATCAAATGAAGAGATGCTGTCAGTCCCTTGAAGTCTGAACCATTAAAAAGGATACGTATGTTAGGAGAATACAAGCCCAGCCATGCACATCTCTACAAGTTAGAGGGAGGCTCTTCTAACTCCACAGACCTTTTGAATTAATTTACTTTTAGACTTCAAAAGGTAGACAAAAAATATAAACAGCCAAAATATATGAAAAAAAAGTATTTGAATTATAAGAACACACCATGTTACAGTATTTCAATCACATTCCTGCCATATAGGGAGCCTGTCAGAAAATTCCCTGTGTTTTACAACCCATTATACATACTTTGCACTTCAAACTATTCTATAAAACAACTGATATCTTGAGAAATGTTCCAAAAATAAGATAAGGAAGTGAGATTATGTGGTGGGCTTTGCATCTGAGCAGTGGGAAGAGGTTTGCTGGTATTGCCCTGCCTCAGGTCAGATTTTTAGGAGTAGTGGAAAAGGTTCCTAGAACTGGATGTGCATGATTTGTCTCCTATCTTTGAAATACCGTTCCCTCTCTCTTCTATCCTACAGCCTCCATGTATATATTCCCAGCAGTCTTTGATCATCACAAAAATCAGCTCCTTGCCCATTGTACCTGCTTTTCAGCTCCACTGTAATTTGCTCTCCTCTTGTTGGGCTGTTCTCTCATCTATCATCTCGCAGATCTCAGCTGCTGGGATGTGCAGACACCTGGCTTGCTACCATTTTTCCTGTTAGATGTTCTCCTACACTGTACCATGAGTGAACTCATCTCACACCTTTTCCTCAGCCATCAGCTGTAATTTGGGGGACTACTCTATTAAAAAAATTCTCTACAGTGCTTTGCTGGGCTTTATATGTCACTGCCATCACTTAATTCCTTCCCATAAATTTAATATAAACATTTTTTAATTTGACATGAGAATCTGTTGCATTGTAGCTCCTGTTACCTAAAAAGAAAAGCATTTTCGGCTCATTG
Source organism: Sakesphorus luctuosus (assembly GCA_013396695.1). NCBI lineage: Eukaryota > Metazoa > Chordata > Aves > Passeriformes > Thamnophilidae > Sakesphorus > Sakesphorus luctuosus. Next base: position 123,742 of record VWZD01005272.1, read on the forward strand.
TTACACATTAAAACCTGTTTTCTACCTATAATGTCTTTGCTATCGTCAAATTAAATAATGTCACTATTCAAGTTGGTACATCATTCAGGGATGTATTTTGGATGAAAGGCACAAAACAGAATTCATTTACAAAGTCCAATAAGGTTTTCTCATCTTAAGGTTGGACTCTTTCTGAGACAGTAACATACACCAAAGTGTCTCATGTTATCTTGTTACTATGGAAACAGTGATGTAGAACTGTTATGGGTGGAGATCTGTGACATTCAAAAGCACAGTATAAAACTGATATACTCCATAGCCTGCATTTTTATTCATCCTTAGTGCTATATAATAGCATAGCATAATAGTTGTGATAGTTATCTTTCTCATGTGTGTGGGTAAGTAATATCATGTGGAAGAGGAAATAATAAAAGAAAAGAAAGTTTGAGACTGAACAGAAAATAAGGATTCTGCCAGTGATTTATTGCATGTCTTTGGAACATACTTTTGACCAAATCAGTCTGTCTCAGTTCCTCATCTGCAAAATGCCCTCTTTTTCATTCTGCCCTTGTTTTCATTATTTAGGTAACAAACCTATTGGTGCAAGAATGCTTCCCACTGTGGTTTTAGAGTGCATGGCACAATTTTGGGAAGGGTTCATTAGGCAACAGCAGTAAAAAAAAGACATGATGTGTCTACAGTAATAGAGCTATAAAAAGATGTGCTGTTAGAAACAAAGCATATCCTATAAACAAAATTTTTTCATGGTAGATGGCATTCATTCCAGGGAGCTGGAATGGTCAATGTGATAAATATTTAAGCCCCATGGAAGTAACTAAGAAGAACAGAAGGTGATAATGCAATATGATATGTAACCACAAAGAATAACACTGCATTCTGAAGAAACATTTGTGTGCAGGAAAACTCATCTATTTTTTTCTAGTTATAAAAATTGATCTCACGGTGGAACATCATTTCCCCCTACACAAATTGCTGTGCTTCTATCTGTAGTCTGTCCTAACTGCACTACCACATCTCCTCTAGTGGACTTTTAACATGGAAAAGATATTGCTAATATTTTGTGTTCCAACCACATTTTTTGTAGACTGAAGTTTCCTTTTGGAGCTGGTCGTTAATGGTTCTTTTTACTAAGTAAGATATTCACAGAAGTATTTGCTTATTGCTATTGAGTCTTCCTCATAGCTTTTGTATTTTTAATGAAGTACCTAACTAGCAGATAAAGAAAAGTTTATTGAAAGAAAGAATTATTTAATAAGAGAGATTAATGGAAAGATTATCCCCTTAATGAATGATTATATTTACTATTTGCTCATTTGTATTATAATGTGTAACCACAGGCCAAAGTGCATTTTGCTAGATGCCAGACAAACCCTGACTAAGACAAGGGACTAGCTACTGTTCCAGTGATTCAAACTTAGAAGCTACAATATCAAAGCAGAGTGGAATTGGCACAAAAAAGTGCATTTGAACTTCAGCCTCTCACTTTCCTTGCTACTGCTGGTTTACATGAGGCCTATGCCAGATTTGTGTTTTCCGTGCTGATAAGCCTTCATCTCCAATTTCTGGCAGCAATTTTGAAATGACACTCTTTGAAATACTTCAGTTGCTTTCTGCTGTGGCAACTATGAATGAACTGATGACTGATGGTTAAAAGGATTGCTAGTTGCCTACATAAAGGTGTTTTGTTACCTTGAACTCAGGGGAGACCTTACTATCTATGCTAAATTCTTTATTTAAACTGCTTCTCATGCTGTGAGTACACAACTAGCAGATCATTGCCCATGCCAAGATTCTTCATTTCTGGAAGACTGTCTGAGCTTCCCAGGCCCCAAAGCCCCCTGCCCTTGATTCTTGTGGTGAAACTTGCATTTTAAAAATACATAAGATTTTCTGGCAGTGTAAAAAATGGCCAGCTGTGCTGTTTTATTTTTAAGTGGCTGTCCTACCTGTTTAATTATTATGCCTATTTCTTTCAGTGTCAGCATCCAAAAGTCTTTGAAAAAGTCCATCTCAGCCTTCTCAGTACCAAAAATTTATATATTTCTGATGTAAATACACATGAATAACTCCTAACCACCAAAATGAGAGATACTGAGGTCAGTATGGTGAGGGTTGGATGAAGGTGTGATATGCAGAAGTAATTTTGATTAAGAAAAGTTCTCATGTTTGGGGGATAGAATCAGTCTATTACTTAAAGTCTTTTGCAGCCTTGCACATCTTTCAAATTGCCCTTGCACTGTGCTTTAAATCTGGATAGATCCTCATTTTTCAATTTCAGTAACCTATTTGTCACAAGAAGAGGAATCAGCCTCTTTGAGAGTTATACAAGATCTCTCAAATTAATTACTACATTAGGTGAACAATGGTATATTCTTCTCTTACAAATCCCTTTTGTCACCTGTGATAAGAGAACCTAAGTCTCCAAGGATTACAGGCAGAATGATATCTCTTCTGAAGCTTGTAGCAAAAATTGGTTCATAGGGGCCCTTCCACATTGGCCCAAATCCTTTGCTGCCACACAGCACTGTGGTGGGTCTTCATCTTCTCTAATTTCAGGCACCTTAATGTTAGGCATTAGGCCAAATTAGCTTAATTACACTTGTCTTAGACACCCACAACAGGATGACACATGCTTTCTTTTAAACTACCTTAACTTCAGAGTCTGTGTTTTTAAATGGATGAGATGAATCCTCACTGTATTGCAACTTACTCTGGGGGCAGCCAAGCTCTGTCTCAGTCTCAAAGTATCCATTCTGCAAAAACTGAGCTCGTGTATTTGATAGTGAATGATTTCTTGTACTTGATCAATCTCTACGAGTAAGAGCTTGGACCAACAACAACACTTTGCTGAGGAGCTGCTGAACTCTTCCTCTCAAGAGAGCTGTGGAGCTTGAGCAGGGGAGGTCTCTTGGTGTGGCATTAAGAGACTGATTGCTATAACAGTCTTGGATTGAACTTCAAGTGTTAGAGGAGACATATGCTGAATGTTTCTGCAGGGTGTTTCAGTGGGACTCAGGAAATGCCATATTTATGCATTTGTAGTGCCTTCCCCGTCCTCTTGTTATAGCTTAAAGCCAGAGACATCTGCCCATCCTATCTCCTGAAAATGCTGTGTCTTATTTTATAGCAGCAAAATGCAGAAATGTTTTGAGATAAAGTAGAATGTAATTACCCTACTCACTTGAATAATAGCATAAACACCACAATAATTCCTTTAGAACATGATAGAAGTTATGACAGGCTTCAAAAGAGCCAGGATGAAAATAGACAAATGAGTTGCCTGTATTTAAATCTAAGCCTCTGTGAGTACTAACAAAGATCAGGTTGATGCCAGTCTTTGAGAATAGTTTATTTCACCAAACCTGTGGAAAACAACAATGCAAGATCACGGAGTTCCAGATTTCAAATACAACTGTAAAATGACTACTTGGTGCAGGCCAAAAACGAACCACAAAGTTTGGGACTTGCGAACTTCACTAGTAACTGCTCCAGAGGAAGAGTGGCCTCTGACAGCACCACTGTGTTAATTTTCCCATACTGAGCACTCACCTCATTTTTATTTCAGGTAATAAATGTAATGCCTTTTGAGCTTTTGAAAATCCACAGCACTTCTACCAGACCAGGGCTTTGGTTTATTAATTTGTTGCAGCAATAAGGTGCTGCCTGAAAATGGACTTCTGAAGAACAAAGCAGCCCAAGCAAGTTGCACTTGGCTGTGGGTTTTCTCTTGTCTCTGTGGTATTCTGTCTGTTCTGGTCTGACAGGAAATTAAGAGAAATTCACTGGTAGACATGACAGACAGAAAGACTTACTGTCTTGAAAATAAATAAGGGACTGTTCTTCACAGCACCTTTTGGACGTGTGATTTATGAACATAATCAGATTCTTAGAACTTGAAATTTTATCTCATTAAGTTTGGAGAGATGATTGTATGTACTTTTAATGTCTCTCCTTTGCTTTACCTTGTGAAATTGTAATTCCTGTACACAAAATTATGTCACTTCTGAGGCATGTAATTTCACAAGAACAATTTACAAGGCAATAAGATCCATGATATTTTGATCAACTTATTAACTATTAGCTATAGCCCAGCAAGGAATAGAGGAAATGAAGAGCTGAGGTAGCTCCTGGGCACTGACTTGTCCAAATGCGTTGTGTTGTGTAGTAGGACACAATGTGGCTGCTAAAGAAACTGCCATTATTTCTGTAGTTACATAAAAACATAGTCTGTTTCTATATGATACAGAAAGTTTCAGGTGTTCCACAGTATCAGAGAGCAGCACAAAGCAGGGATCTATCTAATAAAGGGGAAGATCATGTTATATTTCAATAGAGTTGTAAAACAAATTTCACTGGCCTTATACAAGAGCAGTCTTTGAAGGGCAAACTTTGTTCTCCTCTCTCCTTGAGCTAACCTCTTGAAAAAGTCATTAAATATTCATTCCAACAGTTATTTTGTCTCTGGTTTAGACTGTTTTGCCTCCTTGCAGGTAAGAATTTCTAGTGTCAAGAGTAAACTTTTTATTGTTTATGCGTATGGTACTTCCACTGAATAATAATGAATGCAGAACACACTGAATGGTAGGCTAAAATTTATTCTGGATCATAGGTTCCTGGGCCTTCAATTATTCTTTGCTATAATCATGTCCTGCAGTCTTTTTCATGCTGTGGCTTCCTTTGTGCCACCAGTGTGGCACAGAAGCTGTGACTCAAAAGACCCCTGTTACTACCAAGGAAAATGATAAGAAGAGAATATATATAAAAATGTGTTGCAGAGCTGATTAAAAATATAAATTTTCATGTATGGCTGCATGCCTTGGTTTCCCCTGGATATGGAAAGAGAATGACCAACATAGAGTGAGAAAAATCTGGTGTAATCTAAAAGCAAATTGAAAGAAAAAGATAAACCTTTTATGAGGTTCTCAGTCAGCCTTTTAAACTCAGTATGTCTGTATATGTAAGTTAATACTTAATTGCTTTCCTGGACCAAACCTTGACTATTTCTTAATTGCTGTTGATGGATCATAGAGCAAATGGGACCAAGGCTCTAGTTTGCACATCACCTGGCATATTTTTCAGATAATCAACACAACTTTTCTCTCTGTGATGATGGTAAATGGACTTTGGAAATTATTCTACATTATAAAAGATAAATGTTTAGTATCATTATGTAACTCCTTAGGGAAAGCATACTGAGAAACAGGGTCTGCTCATCAGAAAGGTTGCTTTATGCCCTTATTTTAGACTTATATAACAAAAGAAAGAAGGAAAAAAGTCACACCCCCATAAGAATCTAGATTTTGTGTTATTAAAGCCAGCCTCTATCTATGTTCATAAGTACTTGGCAAACTAGGCCAGACATCCTTCCTCTTCATGAGACAGACCTGCAAAAAATGACCCCCAAACCCAAAGCAGTGTGATGGTTCTGTATTTCTGAAGAAAAAGGAAGTATAATAGTCTCTTTGGACACTGGTGGAAGTCAAAGAAGGCTTGTGCTGTAGCTTTTTTAACAGGAAAGGCAAAAACAAATGTCAAATTCTCTTCCTGATAATTTTTTTCAAGGAAAGGTGAAGGCAGAATATCACAAATACTTTCAAAGAGCATCCGGAAATAATACTGAAGGTGTGAGCAACACAAATATGCCTTACAACAGAGTCACTCCTGAGATTTATTGTAAATGCTGGATACGACCTAAGGCTTTCACAATGTGGACTGCATCTCAATACAGATCATGCTCCCTCCCATCCAGGGACACACAGCCTGCTTCCTTTTCTCCCAGAGATCAAATAGTATCTGTATGGCAAGCTCAGCAGTTCTTGACATGGAAAAGCACTATGTAATAAATAAGTAATAAATTAATATTTAATTAAAACTTCTTTTAATGAAAGTTAGCACCTGAAAGGAGGTGGAGAGACAGACCTATGTGACCAGTAAGCCGAGGCTTATGTAAAAAGCAGACGCTGACATTGTAGACCTGTGGTATCTCTTAACTGATCCACATGGTCAGTGCAGGACTAATACTGCTTGAAATGTAATTATGTGACCTGAAATCCTTGTGTGATAGTGCAGACTGCAGTCCTGTGGTTCACTGGCCAAAGGTGCAACTCTGAAATGACTATTTGACTTCATTTTTTTCTTAGAACTAGTGTGTAGTTTTTGTTAAATACAGGTCAGGAGATCATTATGTGAATGACTGCCTGTTGGGACTGTTTCTGCCTTTTCTCTAGGTAGAAATTTTTTTGCTACAGTTGGGTCCTATCTATTTATGTTTCTGTAACAGAAGGTACGCTAAAGTGAGGGCAGCTGCAAACTCTTCAGCTTTCCATGACTGGTTCCTGAAAAGTTACTGGAACAAAAATCAGCTCTATAAAGGTTGTATGCTTCTTGCTTATTATTATCTGTTTTGCTCAGGCTATCCAGTGGATGGAAGAAGTATGCAGATTTTTGGTTGCTGTAGAAGTGGTTATAAGAGCTTCAATTAATTCACAATCTTCCTTTCTGCTGGCTTGCCTTGCTCTATGCAGAGAGGGTTTAGTGCACTTGTAATGGCTATGCTTTTGAATAGGTATATATATTTAAGTGACTGGAAGAATGTTCACCTTTTCACATTGAACCCAGTTCAGCCCATGTATTAATATTCCTTGCATTTTCTTGTGCATCTCCTCAGAGAGTAGATTAAAATTAAAATTCTGCCAAGGCTAGGTAGCAGAAAGGATTAGTGAGCTAGGTCTTCACCTCTAGAGAGAAAGGTGACATGAAAATGATTGGACTGGACACATCCTTATTCTGGAAACTATTTGTATGGATAAAAAATTCTCCATGCAACTGACAGTTTGTGCTGAAGAGATATCCAGGACCAAAACAGCAAAAGGGCTGAAGGTCGTGATTGAAGTACAGCACATTGAGAGGGTTATACAGACTTTGCCTGTTTATCTCAAGCTATTAGCATTTCATATTCGAGATCAACTCTTTACTAGCAGAACTTTAAAAATTGTTGTGCCCAATCCTGCCACACAAATGTCTTTTCGAAAGCTTTGAAACAGACAAAAAACCCCAACCCCCAAAACCCCAACCCAACAAAAAACTGACCAATGAAGTAAAAAACTCTCCTGTCTCATAACTGCTTTGTAATTGAGAGGCTAAATGTAATATCTTTTTTTTTTGAGGAAAAACTTCAATGGGATTTTCTCTTAGAAGAGCAGAGAACTATTCAAGCAATAAAAAATGAACACTGCACTACTCAATTTCATGCCGTGTCAGATTCAGCAATTGAACATTTGGCCTAAATGGTAAGGATGAAGATAACTATTGAAAGTACAGAAAGGGGACCGGTAAATGTAATTGAAGGAATATCCTTGCCTGCATAACTCACCTTGCAAATCTTTCACAAAAAATGGTAGAAAATAAGCTTTCAGAACCTGTACTTGCTTTTTGTGGCCATATTGTTAATGTATGGGAAAACCAGGACATACACAAATGTTATATTCACAGTCCATTGAATGTGTACGTGTACAAATATATAGCAATGACACACAAACATAGCCCCAGATCGTCATCACCCTTAAATACAGTATCTCCACTGTTTGATTGCTATTAGCAGGTAAACCCCATCAACAGTGCAGTCATCTGTGCTTCTGAAAAATGTAAATGTCAATTTTTAGTCTTTAAAAATTATTAAGCCTAGCAAAAGATAGCAATTTCCAGTGTTTGCTTGCTTGGTAAGATGCAGGAGAGTAAGCATTACTCCTGAGAGCTGCCATTGGTTAGCTGGAGGGAAAATGGGTATCAATTATACATAATCTAAGAAGCCTCTGCATAATAATCAGGCCCAGTAGGGGCTTTGGGGCAGCTTCGTTATTCTCTTGTAAACACAAGAGCCCAGATAGACATGTCAGTCAGGAGTAGCGGCTGCAATTCTTCCTTTTTAACACCTTCACATTCTATTGCTTCAATATGCAAACAAGGCTGTTTAGCTGAGGGTTGAGGCTGTGCTAATGAGCTCCCTGCACTAACCCTGAAGTAAAAAGGTTCTGTTTCACAGCTGCTCAGAGACTAGCTCCTCTGGGCATGCTCAGGTATTGGAAAATAATTCCTTTTAAACAGAGAAACGCCAATCAGGATTTCTTGCATTCTCTTCTCTTTTCTCAGCGTGCTAATGCAATTACCTCATAACTTGTGAACTTTTTATGGTGGTGGAAAAATGTTTTGTCTTTGAATTATGTATTTTTGTCACCAAAATGAAGAGAGGACCTGGAAAATTTAGCAGATGTAAAAATCGTATCCTCTCTTTACTCCTGGAGGACCATAACTAAGCGTAATTTTCACATTTCCCTCTTAAAGGTGGTCTGTCCTCTCATTGCCTTCACTTCCATGCATTTCTCCATTTCTAGCATTGTTTCCATTTCCTTTTAGCTCATTCACGTCATAAGTGACAGAGGAGGCTCCTAGGGCAGTGCCCCAACTTGGTTCCTGCTCGACACTGGAAAGGCCAGTTTCTGTTGGTTTAGGACTTTGAATCTGTCCTAAAGCTAGGGTTCAGGGCATTACTGAACTTAACCAACTGCATAATTGCCTTGGTAAAGACATGCAGACCCCATGGTAGTCCTTTATGGACAAGCCAACATTTACAACTCATGATATGAAACATGGCGATCTCTCAAATATCCAATTATTCTTGTGAATAAAGTAGTTTTCTGCCTAGAACAGTCAGAAATCCCTGCTGGGTTAATTTAGTGTCTGATAGAAATCATTTGGGTTTTCTGTTTAAAATAGGGCAGCGTATGATTTCTGATACAACTCTGTGAGATGCTCCTTGTCTTCCTTCATTCATTCACTCACTCTTCCTCAGGACTGTGCCTTCTAGCAACATGACACAGGAGAGCAGACCTACAGGCAGAGCCACAAAAGTGTCTGTCAAGTGCAAGTTACAACTATCTCAAACCATAACGTATTCCTATGAAGAGAGACAGCACATTTGTAATATTTAGCAGTCAAATACTGAGATCTACTCTTTTTCAATTTGTTATTGGTTGGATTTCTAATGGCTGTCTCCATGTGTGACAATCCACATTAGTGAGTCAGTGGGAAAGTCTTAGCTTTGTAATACTCCAGCACTTCAATTATTTATTATGTTAGGTTTATGGCATATTAAACCCCTGCTTAGACAGGTAGAGCAAACTCCCTTCTGCCTCGCTGAAGCTCATTAAATGGCCATCATAACTGGACAGACTTAATTGTGCTGTATCCAAATAATCTGTCATTTGGATTCAAAACCAAAGCAAATGGCCTACCAATAAATCTCACTTATTTGACTGTGACTGGCAAATCATTATAGTATGCTGTAAGCAGTTTACTTATGGCAAGTTAGTGAAAATTTACAAGTAAAATTAAGAAACTGAAATAAGAAATTACTTTTCTTGTTTCAGAGTGTTTTCAAATTATGCCATCCCATTTAAGTACTAGTATCCTCAGACAGTAGAAAACTCATTTATTCATATTTTCTTAGGGTATTTTAAAAATAATAGTTGCCAGTGGTTACATTTATCTGTAGTTTAGGATTCAAATTTTCCAGTTCAGAGAATAAATGACTGAAAAAAATATCTGCTTTCCATTCAGGTCACCTTTCCAAATGTCAGTTTACAACTCTTCAGTTCACTTTGCATGGTCCAAATGATGAGCTTTTAAGCACTGTTATTATGTAATTATGCTATTGCCTTGCAGCTCTTGATCAGGAAGAAAGCTGAGGTAATTAAACCACTTTTCTGGGACCCAGAGGACACCCTCTTCTCTGAAAAGTGTCTGTGTCTTTTTAGACAAGTAAATTGACATTAAGATTTTACAGAACACATATAAGAATTTAGAGACTTTTTCAAAAACTCTCTAGGTGCTTCCTCTTTAGGCAGTTACTATCCCTTATAGTGGGGTTACAGGTGTTGCAGAGGTCAGTGAGCCAGAGGAGTGCCCTACTCCAGCATATGTGGAAAGGTTTTACACTGCAAACATCTTTCTTTCCTTCATTTTGTGTTTTGCTTTGTGTATTTATATGTCAAGCAATTAGGACTAGAATGTCTTATGCTGTGACCATATGGTAAAACACTGCCCCAGGATTAAAAATAGGTCTGACTACTAATTTTCTACCAGCCATCTATAAGGTAAGGACACCTATATGCAGTCGTTTTCTTCCTGTAGGGATGAGATTAATCTCATATAAGTATAAAAAACCCAATTTAATCCTTAACTTCATTCATATACAATTTACCATTGACATTTTTGGTCCTACAGGAGGTAACAGCAGGGTTATGACACCAAAGCAAACAAAACACCCTAAAAATTAACAAACTGTATAGTGTATAAAATAGTGAACTGTAGTGTATGATTGGGGGAATTGTGCAATGGTTTTCTATTTGTTTTTGAAAGTCAAAACAAGGAATTATTGAACCACATAAAGGTGGACCTATAATACCATTTTTTTCATTGTCTCCAAAATACCAGTACTTATTACTTCATTCTTTTAAAAAACACCTTGCATGTTCAATCAAGGGACTAAGAGAGTCCTCAAACTCAGACATTTTATATGAGTTCACTGAATAATTTCCTAATTCTCTAGGATTTTGCAGAAGGTTTGAAAGTTCTCATCATGCAAACTGCTTGTTTGAAAGTTTAAGCATAAAAAATAAAGAGCAATAGGATACAGTTAATAACTCTTGGGATACTTTCCCCTTCATTTTAAACACATACATAAACCTTTCTATGTTTATTTCTTTGACTTTATGCATGTTGCTATAACAATTCATAGGCAATAGTGACTAGCTGGATACTGGGTTTTGATATTTAATTTATCATTTTATGTATAAAAGAATTTAAAAAAATTGTACACAAATATTGCTATAGAAAATACTCTGCATCAAATGCAACCAGGCTATTGGAGGCGAGGCATTTAGGCGAGATGGGCCTGCAGCCTGATGGGAAACAACAAGGTCTGTTGTGTAATTATGGGCATGGACCTTTGTTGTGCATTTAAAGACAAAATATTCTGATAGTAGGATTTTCCAATTTTCCCCCCAAAAATAAGCAGAACCCCCATCAGTAAGACAACAACAAGGGAAATAGAATAATGACACAGACTTTGGGGTAAATGCTGTGGCTGCCTGCAGTTGGGGTGCCTATGGAGATGGACTTGGCCATGATATCTATCAGTGTGAATCACCATTTCACTGGTGGAGGGCAGGTACCGCCACGCTTGAGCCTCTTTCTGGGACCCTGGTGATACTAATACTGGCTTTGTTACATTAAGATTACTTATTAATATTGTTTTCCTTCCATTGAAAGAAAGGCAATTAGGTTTCTAATTAATTTCATTAAATACTTTTAGTCTGTGAATGTTTTCAAATTAACTCCATAAAATCATTCCAGGCACTGTTTTAGCTGCAGGTCATTAATTCTATTTTTTAAAGTATTAATACAAATAAAGGAACTTTGTTCTTTGTCTACTAAAGTGCCTGAAGTGAACTTTTTTCCCTCTGCTCCTGCTAAATTACTAATTAGTTCGATGTACCTCAAGAGATGACAGCCTCTGAGACTGGCAAAACTTGTGTTTTGAACAAAAGTTTATTGTAGTAGGTAGAGGGTAGTTGGTGCTCTTGATGACAGATTTGTGGAGAAAACGATATTCCTTTTTTTTCCCCTTAAGCAATATCACTGAGTAAAGCAGTTGATTAAAACAGACATAGTGTAATCAAAATTGTGCAATAGGCTAATTTTAATACAATAATGGAGATGTCCCGCCTCAAAGGAAAACATTATGGATCTTGCCATGGGAAAGAGTTATTGATATATATAATTTCAACTCCTATTGGGAAGTCTTAGGTTGAGTGGAATTGTTGTCGCTGTTGGTGCCAAACACATGAAAGGTGAAGTTGCCTAGGTAGGAAATGTGCACCCCACCACTTTGGCTCCTTCCCTGCACAGAGAGGAGAAACAGGAAAGCCAGGACTGAAGCAGTTGGATTGGACTGTTAGAGGTGTTCTTGGAGTGCTTGAGCTCAGCCTGTCTATCCTGGGGTAGATTTGCTGAGGAATTAAAGCAGTAATTCACAGTGCACATCTTAAAGGCAGAAATGCTTATTCATGCACTTGAAAAGGTTGAAGGTGGTAATATTAGAAATATACTTTCCCACTTCCATGGTGCTGCCTTTCAAATGTATTGTGGAGACTCAGCTGATATCATGCAAACACAGGAGCTCTAACCAAGGTAATTTGTTTAAAATTATTTGATAACTCATCATATATATTGAAGAAGGGCTGAAAGCCAAGCCAGGAAATTCCGGCTGTGCTGAATATCAGAGATCTGTCTGTGATTTCAGCCTTTGCCTGGAAGGATTACTCTGCAGTTGTATTTTTAGATGGTCTGTCTTCTTCTGTAATTTTTCCTTGGTTAGCTTATGTTTTTTCAATTATTTCCCCAGTAAGCCTGGGGAGTTGGGAAGGAAAGACATTAGACGGTAAGAAAACAGTTTATCAGCGCAGACTCTATTTCAGATATTGAAACCTTCTCCTTGCATGCACTCACCATTGTTCTGAACACTCTGAGGAAGGAAACAATAGCTGTAGTGGAGAGTGTTTGAAGCCCACTGTGAACCTGAATTTTCACACATAGAACTATAAAGTTTATTCCCAAAAGGCTGTACTCATTTTAGAAAAAATGCTGCTTTTGAGTAATATAACAGGTATCCATTTGGTATTGATGTGTTTTGATGTGTTTCTTATTTACTTAAATAAGAAAACTGAAGGTATTTGTTTGTTGACCCTTTCATTCTGGCACTTTTACAAATGTGGACATGAAGAGTTACAGAAGCTCTCTCAGCTGTTTTTAGTCTAAGATTATTTTATTTTTACTAATGTGCCTCCAGAACTGGCCCTAGCCACTAGGAGACCTTATGTTAACATCTTCCATGGCCTCCAGGGGTGGGTCTTGAGAAATTTCTTCATTTTTTACAACTCTTACCTCCTCCTCCTTCCTCACTTTGTCTGCTTTCAAGCCAGCAATAGGTTACATCACAAAATGAGATTGTGCTGTAGCCCTTCTGGGGATTAATGCTGGAAAAGAAAATAAAATAAACAGAAGATGGTGGTTTCTCAGGCTCTTTCACAATTCTGAGATGCACTGGAATGATTTTTGATTATATTTTCAGTGGTTTGAGTGCATGTAGAAAGAAAATGACAGGGAAGCAATGAGCAGTGGGAAGAGAGGGAGGTCATGGCTACAGCCTCCTGAGCCCCTGTAAACTGCAGGATGTCTTACACACTCATTCCCATCTACCTCCTAAAATCCCAGTATTTCAATCTATAGGCTCCCACCAGAAATCTCACTGATCCTCTGAGGTGCTCTCTGGCACAATCCATTTTACTGACACTGGAAAATCAAATTTGCCTACAAGGCTGGAGTGCTTTGAGCTAAGTCTAGGTTGTAGTATCAGTTATCTCTGACATTATTGTCCCAGTCAGCAAACATGTATGAGGTCCCAGAATGGACCAAGACTAGATCTGAAGATCCAAGATATGATCCAAGATGGCTATATCTTCAACACTCCTCTTGCCCAGTGCCATGAGCCATCCAGGACTGACAATCTTACAACTGTGTTTGAGATTGAAAAGAAATTTGGGCTTTTATTTCTTATAATTTTTTTTCAAGTAGATTACTGGCACTGGATCATTCAAGTTTGATCATTTGAAGATCTCTAGACTTCCTTTTACATTTCAAAATTATACCCTATGGAGACTTATTTTTCTACACGTGGGAATTTGGATACAGTGTAAGAGGGGAGACATTTATTTCCATGTGTCAGAGGGAAAGGTGTTGGAAAACTAATAGACTCTGGAATTGATTTAAGAGCCACTATTGCACTCTATACAATGGGTGACTGCAGTGAAGGGATGGAAAAACATTCCCCAGACCGTCCCTACTGATAAGATGCATCAGGGCTCTGTCATAATAGCTTTTTATCTCTAATGTTCCCCAAAATTTGCCAAACTCACCAGGACAATACTTTCTACCTGCAGGGAGTCAGCCTGCTTGCTGAAACAAAATATTTAGTATGAGCTTTTCAGGGAGTTTCTCTCCATAAATCCTTTTCAAAGATTCATAAACCTCTCACAGCTGCCACTGAATTCTTCGGTCTTTGAGAAAAAAAACTCTCTTGGAAATAGAGGAACAATGCTCAGAGGGTGAAGGTAGCTTTGTTTTTACTGATTTTTTTAAAGGGCAGCTTGTGTTTGGCAGGACTCTTTCCTTCCCTCACCCTGTGTTTCCCATACAAAGGTCAAGTGCAATCACAAACCACAGTGAAAAGGCTTAGTAGGCTCAAAAAGCTTAGAAGAATTTACAAGAATGGTGACTGGGATACTGAATCTGGGTGTGAGACCTGAGGTAGGCAAAGAGTGTGTCTGAATGACGTAATTTTTCCTCCAAACAGATGACCCTGTTGGGTACAGCTCCTACAATCCCTGCAACAGAAACTGCTAAAATGTTTGTGCTTAAATGACCCCCTGAAAAAGAACGAGGAAAGGAGTTATGCTCCATTGTTGTGATGAGGATGTTTACCTGTGCCTCTAAATACTCTAAGAAGTAGCCTGGAATACTTCCCAGCACTCTTGTAAGGGCATGCTCTGCTGAGGACTGTCAAAAAAGTCATATTCTAGAAGCAGAGGTAAGAACTGTAGTTTGGAGATTATATGATGTGCTCCACTGACTAAGTTAGTGGATAAACCAGTGCAGTTTATCTTGCAACATGTTTATGGACCTAGTCCTTCCATTCCTTGCTCTTTCCTGACAAGTGCCTTTAGATGTTTCATTTTTTTTCTACAAGGAAACATCATGGACAAATGGGAGATGTCTTTATTTTTTGTTTTTGATATGGAAAATAATTCAGAGTATTTTCAATTCAGCCATTTTTTTCTATTCTGTTGTTTCCATTTGGGTTTGGGTGGAAAGGGGAAAGAATGGGTTCAGCAGTCAAATGTAGGATTTAACTGTGTACAGAGCTATGCTCTCAACTCACATAAGCCCTTTTGAAATACCGTGCTTTGTCCTCACTAAAAGGAAAAGCTGTTCCTTCATGTGCCAGTTAACAAAGGTTAAGTAAAACATATTACAATCTGAATTATACAGGGCCATTGCAGCTTGCTTAAGTGTTAGCAGGTCAAAGAGAACACTGTGTCCTTCATAATGTTTTAGTCTGACCTGCTAACAAATGTTAATACATCTGTCTTGTTCAACGTGTTTTTGTGTGTGAATGTGCATGTATTTAAGGACTAGAAAAGAAATGCTATATGTCAGGCCAAAGTCCTTCAGAATTCAGCAAGTGTCATTTAAATGGGAAAATTTTAATAAATCACTGAGTATACTACACATTCCTATAGATGACATGTTTTACTGAAGGCTTTATAGACAATATTTCTGCAAATATTTTTTCCATTTTTAAGCATTTTCATACTTCAATCCATTCAAAGCCAGGCAACCCAATAAATCAGCAACTGGCTGGCTTCATCAAAATGTTGGTAACATGCAATAATTTTTGATTCAGGGGAATGTTAGGAAATAAATGACAGCTCTATCAGTTTTTAAATTCTCTTAGCAAATATTCAAAGTGAGTCTTACTGTCTTAAGTACTTGTCATTATTTTTCCCAAAGAAGGTAGCAAAAAGTATTTTGTTAGCTTCTTGAGAGCAAATATTTGGCCAATATCCCTTGGTTGTATGTTACTATTGCACTAGCAGTGATCACTGACCTGGCTGTACTACACACTCTGAAAAGACTCAGAAGGAAGAAAAATTCCTCATTACACAAATCACAACCTATAAGTATGAGACAGACACAACTGGCAAGTCCACTGCAACCAGAGGAAGCACAAAGAAAGTGCAAGACAATGCAGAGCTGCATGTGTGGCTCAGGGCGCTGGCTGCCTCGACACTGTCAGGGACTTCAAATATGAAAATGTTTGTGAATTTAAGATGTGGCCAATGTTTTGCTAGTCACTGTGAGCTAGCAGGAGTGGGCTGTTGAAGGCAAAGGTGAGGAGTTCATGGTTGATGAGATAAAAAGTGGGAGTGTTAGAGGTACACACAGAAAGGAGCAAGGTGTTAAAAGCAAATAGTCCAGGAAATGGTTGCAAGGTTGGGTGCGTGTGGAATATCTTAAGCAGTTATAATGAGATGACAATAATGAGTGTTCTAGCAGTGTCCCAATATTGCTACTTTGCTCTGTGATGCCTCTCCCGTGCCAAATTCATCACCTTTCAATGCCCTTTTCTCCAAAGGGGTCTTCTTTACAATGCAGAATTAAACAAAGGTCCTCTGAAAGAGAGAAATACATTGCTCTAACCACTACAGAAGGCAATCATTGCACACTGCCAGAACACACAGTTCTGGTGTAGGAGGGGAAACGAAAATAAAGGGATTGCAGCTGTAAATTGAACAGCACTTTTTGAGGCACTCTGCAGTTTCTGGTTTTGTTTTGTATTTTTTTCGCTCTTTGTCCTTCTTATTTTACAGATGACAAAGCTTTTAAAATTGTTATTAGCAGGCAGAATATCTTACTGTGTTTTCTGTAAATTCTTACTTGCATAGTTAAAAAAGTTTGTTAAAGCATATGCTATTTTTGACTTAACTAAAGAAATGAAGTTACAACTATCCTGTGATGTTTTATTTAAATAAAAAAAATACCTGGCTATCAGCATAAGCCAATTAAATAATATTTATTTTCTCCAGATTAGCCTACACACAGCTTTATATTTATATTTTATTTGGTAAAAAAAATCAGCCTTTACTTAATATAATCAGACTCATTATTCCAGAAAGATTATGGCTTCACTGTTGCTGGAACCACAACAACAAAATATATTAAAAACACCAATAAACCAGCAGTTCCACACACTAGACATTTTAGAAATCTGCAACACATCAGCAAATAATGTCCTTAGATTTTAACTGTCCACAAAACAGCAAATATGTAAGAGTGACCAGTTATTGAACTGACAAGTGGGGCATGGTGGTGACCACTTCAGCTCTTCTTGTGTCCTCTCACTGATGCTGAACCTATCATGCTCAAAATAATCCTTTGTGAATAGGTGAATTGTCTAATACACATCAATGCCCAGGGCCAGTTTAATTTTTTAAAAATTGTCTGTAGTTACACAGGAATACCACGCTGTCCAATATAACTCAGCCCTGTAGAAGGCATTCACAGTGGGTCCTGTTTTCAGCAAGAATTAGACTGGATGGACTTTTGAGTCTTTCTTTGAAATTATTTGTTCGGTAATTCTGTATTTAATTTTGTGTTTTAATCAATATGTCTTTGCCAAAGTACTTCTGAATTTTTCCTACATAGTATTATTTTGATTCACAAACTGATTCTTTACTGGGAGACCTGCGTCCTTACTCTTAGCAGAAGTAAATCCATATTGTTCAACTGACTTGTGTGAAATTGTATCACTGCAAGCCAAGTATGAACCTGGTCCATTTCTTCCATTAAAATTAATGGAAGAAATGTGTCCAAATGACCTAGAATACTTTGAATCTGTATTCTCTTGAATTATGTCAAAACAATGTTTTAATACTATATATCTTTTATACATTGTTTGTGTAAGCGTGTGTTAAATGTGCTGAACGGCCTAAATGTAAACTGTGATTGATTATTCCCATATGAGCCCAGTCTACTTCTAACCCTTTGGTAAGGATATAATAAAAGACTGTCTTCATCAAGGACTTGGCATCCTCTTTGATAGGACAGGAGGAATGAACATAGTAGAAATTCGGAAGTTAATCAGCTTTAGCCAGAAGTCACAGCTGGCATGAGCCTAGCACTCCACACTCTTAAAAAAACCTGCATTCATCTGCTTTAGGAGCTGACTAGACATGTTATACAAGCCAGAAGGAGTATGTATCCTATTAGAGTGTGTGTTTCTAAGTGAGGGTACAGTATAGTGAAAGACTAAGAATCTGCCATGTATCACATAATTAATGAAACACCAAAATTAACAAATGAAAAGCCAGACTTAAAGAATGTCATATTCTTTGAATGCTGTTATTTCTTTAAATTAAAAATGTTGAAAAATGTTAGGACTTTTTATTTGTCAGAAAGCATTTTTAATTCAAAGGAAGATAATTTGGGGGACTAAATAACTCCACTGTCATCTTGGTAACTATGCATTTTCATTTTTGTTTTGATTTTAGTTTTAGCTGAGAAAATCTGGGAGGCTGAAACATTTTCTCTAGCAATGGTATATCTGAATCTGTCAGGAATGGCCTGACACTTGTCACTTTTCCATATCTCCAGGGAAGCTGAAGCTTCCTCATTTGTGATTTATGTGGAACATAAGCAATTATATCCCAGATTTTTAAGGAATTTCAGGAATCCTACATCCTTGCATTGCACTGAGATTTGTGTGCAATGACTACTAATCTCTGCCAGTCACTCAAACCATCACTTCCTTGGAAAAGTAGAAGTCTCATCTTCTGGTCCTTGTTCCCAACACTGTGGGTTACTTTGTCTTTTAATATTTTCTCAGTGCCCTGCAAGTCACATAGGAGAAACCAATGGACAGCTGTGGGCTTGGGAACCAGGTCGATTTTTTCCATCTTAGCTGCCACTCTTTGCAGAAGCAGCAGCAGCAGCAAACCTCTGTTATAGCAGAGGTAATTCTGAGTGGGGCAGTCCGGGGACATCTTTAGTGAACCCACAGTATAGCTCATGCTCCTAGCAAGAAATTAGAAAATAAAAGGTCATGTTGAAACTGTTTTTTACATCAGCTCATTCTATCACTTGGTAATGTTAATATTACTTATGACTAATTTTTTACAGATGAAGAAGGGCTTAACCTTTATAAAGTTTACCTAATTGATGATATGTATTTATTTTCTTGAGTAGAATTTTTAATTTTGAGCACAAATAAATACCGGCCTTAGTTGTAATATGTCTTCTCTTTTTGACTCCCATGTATTGTTGTTCCCTGGTTACTTGTGTTTTTTCACATCTGTCTGCTAAATTAGAGATTACCATATAAAATGTAGCACTCAGGAGCATTCTTTGGATTTGCAGCATTTTCTTGGGACAACTTGCATCTGCAAAAAAAGAGTCTTCATTCTTGATGTTTTTTTCTGAATTGCAGAGCATACATGAAATTTCCAGTGAATTCAGTCCTATTTTATTGATATATTGGGGGATGGAGATTTTCACCAGTTATTTTCATTAAAAATAGAGTTTAACCAGACATTTTTGTACAAGATAGCCTTGCAAATGCTCTCCACATTTCTTTTGCCACACGTTGGTGATTCTAAGAAATATATCTACGAGTATGCACAGAACGTGAAATCTGACATCTCTAAAACATCACACTTCAAGGCTGAGAAATATCAGTGAGGGTTTTTTCCATTTCTTTTACATAATTTCAAATTCTGTATTTACACTAGAATGGAAACATACTCTGAAAAGGAAAACTGAGCATCTATAACTAAACCTTATGTATACTTCACAAGGGGGAATGTCAGTGTATATTTGGGCTGAGTTTATGATGTTATTATGATATTCAAGTTATGCCATATTTTAGAAGACAGTGATAAGCAATATTTTTAAACACCTGTGAAACCACCCCCTATAGCAAATGGATCCATAATATTGCTATGCAACTCAATGAGACTGTAAGTACATATGGAAAGTATTATGCATTTTAGAAAAGTGAGAGTCTACAGCAACATGTAAAAATATTTAGGTATATGGAATATTTATTCAACAAGATACATCAAAATAATAATAAAAATACTAGGACAATTTGTGATATAAATCAACATACTATAGTGCTTTAGCACTGCCAGTAATTTTCAGCTTAGTTTCTGTAACCAAACACTAAATAATCTGCAATTTTAGAGGAACACCTTTTAGTAGTTCAGACAATGACTTGTTTAAATAGAGTTGATCAGCTTTTTTTCACTAAGAAACTAGGTTAAGGGAACATAAAAGGTATTTCCCAAAGACATAAAAACATATGGTACATATTAAAACATTAAAATATATTTTAAATTTCAGGAAAAATTTAAAACCATTAAGCATTCCTCACTCAACTTTTGTAGTGGTAGGAAATTGTTACAGAACTAAATAGTAGGAACTAAAATTTTTTCCCAGCAGGTCCTTCCTATCTTGTTTCTAGAAAAGAAAGCAATGGAAATATACAGTTTTCCAATATTTTCTAGGAAACTTATATGCACTTCTTCCTGATGAATGTGCAATGTAGCAGTCACAGCCAACATGACACAAGTACTGGGTGACATCCTGACAACAGAGAAATCAATGGAATAATTGTCCAAGTTTTCTTCATCTGTTCAAGCTTCAGTTCTAATCCTATTTAAGTCAGTCTTGCCTTTCTAAAAGTCCTTTTAAAGTTGATAATTTCCACGACTAGTGAGTTTGTTTTGAGTTTTCATAAAATGTTATAGGGGCTACTTATGTTATGATAGTGTGAGAAAGATAGTCTCCTTTTGTTATGATTTGAAAATACGTGTTCAAATGAATAAAAAATGCAACTGATGCCAAATTTGGCTAATTTCATTGTTTTTGCAGAAGAAAATAAAGTAGGTTGAGCTGAAATTAAGTTATTCTATATCAACTATACTAATATTGGAATGAATTAATATTACATGGAGACTTAGGTGATTTACTAAAGGTCACCTGGGGAGATGGGAAATTAACTGAACTCCTGAGCTGTTAAGTACTTAACTGGTTTTTGGACTACTCAGTTTCGATTTCAGGTTTCTCATGAAAAGATTATACACCTAGATTAAAATTACCTCAGTTTTGTCATGATATTAACTTGTCCAGATAGAATCTTCTACTAGTCTTAACCATGAAGTAAGTAACATAAACATTAAGAAATTAAAATGAATGTAAATGCTTCATATGTTTCTATGTTAGTGAGTTCTGGGAATGCAAAGTAATGGAGTTATGTAATAGAAGACCACGGACCATTAACTTTTGAAATTTCCTGATCTGTATGGTTGATTGAGCATTCTCAATGCTATATTTGACATTAGACTTTGCATTTGACCATGTATATATTTTATATATTTTAGTATGTTTTATTATAACGTGCATGGGGTATTTTCATTTCTGACATAGCTGGAAGGCATGACTTTTTTTTTTTTTTTCCCAGCAGGGGAAAGTTCAACAAATACAGGCAAAGCGTGTATCTAGTTTGCCAAATTATATTCAACTATAAAATTTTCAGCAACAGAGTGTCTTAAAGGATTTGTTTCTGGCATTCAATATGCATGTAAGGCATGTCTGATTTTCCATCATATAAGAGAAAATAAAGTCTTTGTCAACCACAAGTTTTAAACTTTAGCTCTGATACTATTGTGTGTTTGTATGGGGCCTCCTAGGTAAGTCCAGAGTTAAGCTGGTCAATAGGGCCGTGTAACCCACCATTGAGCATGGGTTAAATATCCCACTCTGCCTGTTCAGTGTGTGTAAGTGGATTATGGTCTCTATTTTATAACCTTGCCAGTCTAACTGTATAGATGCATGCCTGCTTTTCTGAAGGCCTCAGGTTAAATTTAAGATAAAGAACCATCATATTTGTGACTGCACAAACATATTCTGCTGTGTTGACCTGAGATAAAGCCTTTGAAATAATATATTCAAGGTAGAATAGGTAAAAATAACCCTTAGAAGGTTGACAACTCACAAAGAGGACACTAAAATAACCCACACATTCTCAGAGCTGTGGGACCAATGCCCAGGCAGAAAACATACTCGACTTTCAACTCTCTTCTAGCAGTTCCATGCTCCTATACCAGCACTGACTGTTTTTGTGACAACCAGGAGTCAATGTTAGCTTTGGAGCCCTGGCTCTCAGCTCTTCTTTTAACCACACTTTTCTTATACTTATTCGTCTGATGAAATGCTTTGACATGTGCTATTTTTCAGGGACCACTTGGGAAAAAGTCATTGATTTTATTTTTTTAAATGCAGCAGCAGGCTTATCATCTTGGCTCTGCTGAGAACTTTACTTGCATCTCCTGTGTTATGTTGTTAAGCCTGTGTACTGATGACTGCATAGAAAAGCAACTTATTTATTATAACAGCTTAAGCCACTCATTTACCAAGTCCAGGCTCCATAACAGTTATAACAGAGGAAGGTCACCCCTTTCACTGTCTACTCTCTCTGCATCTGAAAAGTGCATTATACTCAGCAAAATATGACGTATTGGGGAACAATTTAGATCACAAGCATGAGATCTGATTGCATTTAATTTGTACAATCTAAACAAAGAAAACAAAGAAAGCAAACCTTTCTGCATGTCAGTCAGGGAATAAAAAAGCTTCCTCACTGGCATGGAATGAAAGAGCTATAGAGAATGAATCTGGCCACGGGACATACTTGATTTTATTAACTTCATCCAAAAAATAAACCATCAGTGTCTTGTTGGACCTGCATCCAGTCAGGGTGGAACAGAAAGGAAAAAGAGCTTTTGAGGAATGCTAAGGATGTGGCCTATAAATTAAGACATTCCTCAGAAGCTTTAAACAACATAGCCTAAGGCTCAGTAGCACTTTGGCCATACAAGAACTCTGTTTGGGCTAATTATTGAATATTTATTTCTTAATGTTTCACTTTCATGGCCTTTTGTTTCCCATGTTGAGCTCTGTGCTACTGGGATTATATCAACCAGATAGCTTGAAGATAACTACCTGACCTGCAGTATAGACATCTCTCAGCAGTGTGAGGGTCTTTCCTCATGTCATTCACTTAGGACTGAAAAAAGCTCCTTATTTTGTATAAGGAATGACACACAACTGACTTGGTCCAGAAGGTGACCCTGTTGAGGTTGAGAGATGGAAGGTTTTTATTTCTCTTTTCCCAGACCCACCTTGATTCAGTGTTGCTAAAGAATAACATAATAATTTGAACTGTGCAATGCTAATAAATACATTTTCCTCAAGAAAGATCGTTTGAGAATATTATATATCACCAAAAATAGTGATGATTTGTTCACTCTTAGATCAAAATGAAGACTCTTCTGGCATCCTCAGGTGAATGTCTCTGAGCAACCTGGCTAGCATGAGCTCCAGCAGGCTGGGGAAGTGCAGAAAAAAGAAACCTTTAGGGAAGAATTTAGAACGGTTACTTTGCCACTACCTATTTCTGATTTCTATAGATGCTGGAATAATGAGGTGGTTAGGAGAAGGTGTTTCATGGTACTGTACTCCACAAAACTGCTTTTAATAAGAAAAAGAGTTCTAGAGTTTCTTTTTGCAAAGCGAAATTCTTCAAGGAAGAATCATATTCTACCCTGGGAAAATTACTTAGGGAAGGATGCAGCAAAAATGTGTTTTGCTCACAGCAAAATTTGTAAACCTGGAGTGGATGAGAATAACATATTTCTGTGCTGTTTGAAATTGGCAAAAAGCCAAGTGTTTCTACCTGACTTTATTCTAGCATTTATGCAGTTGTATAGAATATTGTTATGTTTATCCTGGGAGAGGTACAACACTGGCACAAAGTTTCATGAAAGTGGGTAAGACTACAGAATGAAGTACATCATGGATTGAATTTTTCTTGCACTAATTTATTTCACTTAGGTAAGCTAAGAGCCAGTTATTTACTCCAGTGTCAGAGAGTGGCGATTAAAGCAGAAGGATTTAACATGGCTGAAATGTGATGGTACAAGGGACTTTTTGACTTCATTAATTACTTTGAAAGTGCTAAAAAAATAAAATAGTGCTATAAGGATTCCAAACAAAGGCAAAATATGTAGTTACATATAACCTTGCCTGAAGTTTGTTTTCAGGGAAAAAAGTTCTCAATTAAAATTAATTAGGAAACTGCCATATCTTAAAAATCAAAGTTAGATTCCTTCATTGAAGAATTAAGGAATTAATGCAATTAATTTCTCCTTGCCAACATTAAAGAAGCAATGAAAATGAATATTGGAATTATTCCATGGAAAATGGAGATGGAATGTATGAATATTTAGGTTTTTTCTTCAGTGATCTGAAAAAGTGTAATGTAAATAATTCTTTAGTATTTAATTTTAAATGGCTAAGCTTAAAGGAAGGGCAGTGGATCGAGTACACATTAACACATATTGTAGCTCCTCTGCATTTGCTACATAATTGCATTTCAGTAACTTGGATTTCACCAAAAGATGAATGGAGTTGAGTGGAATCTGTTCTAGCCTTGGAGCTCCAAAGTGATTCTTAAGAACTGTGCAGTTGTGCAGTGCTGCCTGTTTGAGGTACTTGATTATCCAATTATTGTATATTTAATATCAAAGAGATGTGACATGTAAAGCCTGATAAAATTACTCCAAAATTTTGACACTAAGCTACATGTGTAAGCTTGGGCATCTTGTAATGTGCCTTGCTGTGTTGTGTGAATTCCAGCTCCTAATTAGGTACCTCCATCCCTCAGGTGCCCGTCTCTGTCCAAGGGGGAGTGTGTGACTCAGTGTGGGACTTAAAGGAGTTGTGAGTTGCCTAAGGCAGCCCCTGGAAAATGCCAAAGAGAGGCACACAGGCGTAGCACCTATGTTTCAGCTAGCTTCTATCCCATGCTGTGTGGTCAGTGTTGGTGGGGCTGGAAGGGAGCAGGCACTGCAGCCATATCACCCAGTGGTGGAGCTCAGGAGCTCAGGACACAGGGATGGGTGTGGTGATGCTTCACTGAGCATCAGCCACGGAGGTGTCCAGCCCAGTGCAATGTAACCTAGATGAGGCCGATCAGCAGGTCGCTGTTGCATGGAGAGGGATGGCACAGGAATAGTGGGTTGTGTGTGTTTGATACATGAAGTCCATGAAACATTTCTGAAGTGAGCAGGAAATATTGCAGGGGCTGGCTGCTTATGTATTGCTCATTGAGTTTTGTTGCTCAAATAATTAAGCACAGTGAATAGTAACATAAATTAAATGTCTGCAAAACTTTTGTCAAAACTTTAGGCAACCCAGTATTTTTACAGTTGCAACTTATAATATATAAACATAACAATTTCAGAGCAGGTCATGATTTGGACTAAGAACATTTCTGACTGTTATTTTTATGTTATAGACTCAGGTGAATTTATAATGTTGATAAAAGTTTAGGAGTTTCAGCAACTAATCTAAGCAATTGTATTTAATTGATTAATATTTTGAGAAAAAAATAAATGTTATGGATCTTAGGTGCAAAAGCTTATCTTTCTTCTTCACTCAAACCAGGATCAGGAATGATGCAGTTTTTGCTGTCCCATCCTTTTTATCTTTTGCACAGAGCTGGGATTGGACTGGAAAAATAATTTGTGCCATGTGGCTATCTCAGAGACCATGGACATAGAATTATGTAATTTAAATTTTTTTTCCATAGTCAGGTAAAGATGGTGAAATGAAACACTGAAATAATATCTCCTNGTATAGTTCAGAACCTTTGGAGATTTTTATGACGTCCTTGTCAGGTTGCAATTTTATCTATCCACATCCCTCTGATGAATTTAAGGCCTCCTTCTCAACAACAGAAAAAGGAGTGTCTCTTCTCTTGCCCATCCATGTCTAAGCACTGCCACCATCCTCTACCTGTAAAAGGACAGAGGTTTTTGAAGTTTTTCTGGTTTAGAACAAGGACCAGATTGATGTTACATTTTTCTGCTGAATGCCCTGATAACACCGGTGTGGAATAAAAATTCATGACTACCTCTGTGTTTACTGTACAAAGTCTGGATTTGATAGGTGTGATCAAAGACTGAGGATCAGGGTTAGACGTGTTAGTTGAGCAAAATCCAGGACTTGGTTGCAAACTGTGTATATTCAGAGCTTAATGTTGCAAAGACCGAGTGTGCTTGCAGATTGAAGGTGCTGAAGTACTGTGTTATTCACCTTGCTGACACTTCAGTAAATAGGTGCCTGATTCTTATTTTGAACTTTTAGACTTTATAAATTCAATAGTCACTTATTTTAGTAGATTTCTCAGAGTAATGCATTGCATTGTACATGTGAGATGTAACACATATGGTTGTTTCTCTTCTTAATTTAAAGCCTGTCCCAGCTGCCCCTGTTTCTGTCAAAAAGCCTCATTTGTTTTTTAGTTTCCAAAAATAATCATACATTGCTTAAAACAAGAGTTTCAGCTGTTTCATATCCTTATTGACTTACTGAAATAGCCAACTTTGCCTGGACAATTTCTGCCCACAAACATGCTTTTCAATATAAGCATATATAGTAAGCTGAAAATATTAAATAAAAGTGTAAGAATTTTAATGGGACTTGCTGATATGAGTCTAAATAATAATTTATTTTTCTATGCTCATTGCAGGGTTATCCACGTACATGAGTTCAGTTTTGGAAAGCTAACACATTAAAGTGAAGAGTAAGCATCACCTCATAGTTACAGTGTAGTCTGTGTTGTTTGGTCTAGATATGAAAGAGCCAAGGAGAAGCGTAGGCAGTGCCTCCACTCAGTATTCTGAATAAAATATACCCTTTGTTTCTTACACTCAAGTCTTGTGTCCCCTGCAAGAAATGCCAAAGGGAGTCCTTTTGTTTGGCATGTGCCTTATGAGTGTCCAGAGGCTGTATCAGTGAAAAACCTTGAACTGATGGTACTTTACAGACTGATCAGATGGCCAATATAAATAGTCCAGCCATGCTCAAACCAAAGACTCTTTCACCCTCCAGCTGCTTTTGAACACAAAAAATTTGTGAAGGTATTTCTTGAACCAAATGGCTAGAGCCATTTTACATTGGGAAAAGGCTATAAGTAGCAGCTGCTACTCTAGGATCATTATTTGTAGCTTAGAGAACATCCTGGGTTTTTGATCCCCTAATTAGACAGAATTTTAAAAAGTTGGGTTTAATTTGCAATTGACTTTAAAACCACAGAGTGTGTGTTTCAGAATGACATTAAACAGCTTTTAAATACCCTTCAGAGTTTAGTGTTCCTAAATTGGTCCCCAGTGATAACTTTGGAAGTGAGATAGATCATAGAAGTTCACAGGGCACAACCTAGCCACTGCTTTATTCTGCTTCAAGAAATCCTCAGGAGGAGGCATGTGGGCAGCCCAGGATCATTGTGGGCTAGAGGAGAACTGGACTGATCACATACAAGGGAGGTATTTTATGCATTATAACATGGAGCAAATACCTGAAAATCATGTATTAACAGGAATGTGTCATTATGGAACACCATTCCGTAGTGAGAAGAGTGGTACAAAGAGTGGTAGCAAATTGTCATAGGTGTTCACCCACAGCCTCTAAAGGAACTCCGATAAGGAATGCAAACATGGCAGCAGTGTCTAAAATGAATTTCAAAGAGCATTGAGTAATTGTATGGTTTTTGTACTAGGAAATCTGTTGTAAACAATAACAAAACTGAGAATGAGTACACACACTGATTTAGTAGAAAAGGGTTACCACAGCTTTTGAAAAATTGTCTCCCCACAAATCCATTTGAATTCTTTGAAGGAGTAAAGGATCATGTGGATAGGGCTGCCCTGTATGACACTGTCTATGAAGATTAAAAAATCTCAACTTTTCCAGCAGTCCTTACCAAAGCTTCTTAAAGAAATAAAGCTATCATGGGATGAAAATTACCAAGAAAGTTAAGAATAAGCACATAGGGTAATTTATTAGAATGGCATGGAGTTAGTGGTTTACAGTCACAAAAACATGTTCCAGAAGTTGTGCCACTTAAGCTATCACTGAATAGTGTGGGAAAGGGATGAAATATGACTTGACAAGGACTGACAACTGTACAACATTGTTCAGAGTCTTAAAGAAAAAATAAAACAGAGTCTAAAGAGCTGCAGGATGATCTGATAATACTCAGTGACTGGGCAGACAAAATTCCTGTTGATAGATGCAAAGTAATGCACTTAAGGAATATACCATCTAATTATTTATAGTGTATGGTGGGCTTTAAATTAGACTCAGCCCCTAAACCGCTGACTGTCAGAAGCTGGAAGGTTTACCAGGGAATGTCATAGTGTGTATGCCCTGTATTTTACATGTTCTCTCTAAACATCTGCTACCAGCCACTGTCAGGGAGGCAGGAAACTTAGCTAGATGAACCTTTACTCTGACTTAATGCAGCTGTGCTTATATTCTAGGGAGTCCAAGGGAAAGCAAAAACTGTGGAGTTTTTTAAATTTTTTTTTAACATTTGAGTTTGCGGCTAAAATTGAATTTCATGAGACAAACGGGAAATAACTTTTTGAGCTCAAGGGCTTTCTCTGATGATCAAAGGTTTGCAGAAAAAGCTTCTATTGCAAAGGTGTCTCAGGAAAAGGTCATAATTTTTCATAATTGAAGAGCAACCTAAGCATTAGGGTTGCTTCTATTATTTAATGCTGTTTACCTTGACTTAAACGTTACTTCTCATAAGAGCTAGCATTGATTTTTTTTTCCTGTCGAAGGCAGATCTGTATAGACTGACTAGATGAAACAATGTGCTGTAAGAGCTGGATTGGTAGAGCTGCTATCTGAGCTGAGAGAGAAGCAGGAAACCACAGCTCTGCTCTGAAGTGAGGGACAATTACTGCTAATGCCTTGAAAGTTGAGACTTCATGCTATGTAGCAAATTATTCTTTACTGATCTACAGAGGAGAAAAGAAATACTAGAAGGAGAAGTTTTCCATTATTTTAACATGAGTTGAATGTAGACCAGTTTCATTCTCCATATTTCCTGATGCTGGATGCCTTTCCAAGTGCAAGATGCCTAAATTAGAGGTGTTGTTAGGGTAGAACACAGGTACCTCTAGAAGACAATGCTAGCTGACATAAGCTCAGAATTGCTTTCTGGCATTTTCCTTGTTTGGGAAAAGTTGTGGCAAACAAGCAAAAGCTGATTATATAATTAGATGTATAGTTTAGAGTCTGAAACAAGGTGGAGTGAATCCATGCCTGGTGCACTTTAATCTTCTCCACAACAGAGTATTTCAACAGATGAAATCTGGTCCTCAGACCCTGCACTGCAAGACGATCAATCAGCTTCAATTGCTTCAAGCAAATGCCCTATGTGCAGGTAGGAGAGAACTTTTGATGACAGCAGCTGTTACGTCTATGTGAGTTTCATACACCTGTCATGCTGGTTTGAGCTGTATCTACACAAATTAAAAATATGGTGCTTTTCACACACTTCAACATGTGTGTGCATTTTCTGCTATCCTGAAAATGAACATTTCATTGGAGCACACTAACTAGTTGCTGAATTAAATAACATTGCTAGAAGAAAAAAGTAATCATTGTGAAATTAAGAAACGCATTCCTCATATATTTGTTCTGCTTCAGCATTTCTCCAAATTCACGCACGATGAAAAGTCATGTGAAAACCAGTTGCTTGGCTACTACTGCAATTCATCTGAAGTTTCACTGCAAATTCTTTTCTTCTGTCATGTCTCCCTGCTGGGAGAGAGTCAAGAAGATGCTAATGTATAGAAGTGTGCTCAGCTGCTATTACAGACATGCCATGAAGACTGTGCACGGCTGCCCAGAAATCTTACTGGGCTCTTTCTCTATATACTGTGGACTTGACATATCACAAACCTCTTGATCTTAAAACCTGTCTTTGCATTTCTAGACTCTTGATTAGGCTGCTTTATATGACATGGAGTAGGTTAATGGATTAAGGCTGGGAAATGCATAGTCTGGCTTTGAGGTTCTTGGATCTGTTTACTGAGCTCCATTTAAAAGTTAGGTAGAATGATAAAAATTTAAGGTTATAACTGCTTGATAATTTGTTATGAAATCCATTTACTTCCAAATGATGATTGCATCTCTATTTAATGAAGGGGAGTAGCCACCTTTCAGATAAATCTAAACTGCAAAAAATGCTTATACAATTGCCTGTAGCTCAGAAAAAGGCCTTTTTCTTCTCCAAATCCTGTAAAATATTCAGCTGGAGTGGGTTTGTTCTTTATATTTGCAGTGAAATCCAAAAGGCTGAGGCATTAATTCTATACATTGCATAAAGTTTGGTTTGTTCTTTTTTCTCTTTTTTTTTTTTCTATAAGCTTATTGTTTTGCAAGGAAACTCAATTAGCAGAGTATGCATAATTGTGGGAATAGCATGTATTTCTTCCTTGGTGGGTCTCATTGATGGCAGCATCAGATAAAAGGATTTAGCTGTGCCATGGCAATGCAGATCTCATTTACCTGGAGAAAGCCTTCTGCTGTCTTGACAGCTGTGTAAGACTGTCAGCCAGGGGCGAAGAATCCTAACTTGCACTCTAATTTGGTTGAAACTTGAACGCATGGGAGAGTACAGCTATTACTTCTAGCCAAACAGAAATGAGTCAACATGTTGATAGCTTGAATGAATAAGCAACTTTTAAAGAAAAAGTGTTAACATAAGACTCAAATTATTGTTCCTGCTGCCGCCTTTCACAAACCTGAAAGTCCCCTTCTCACACTGTGAGAAAACTCTTGTCTTCCCTGCGTCTGTGTGGAATTGTATGTGCTTGCAAGGGAACTGTAATCTACTTACCTTCTTATAAGAGTCTTATATATATTCTGAAATCCTTTAATCCTATGCAGCACAAACAGCAATTACAAAGAAAGATCAGCACACTGCTTCTCACAGGTGAACGCTGGATTGGGAATGAGGCATTGGTTAGCTGTTTGTCCATACACTAAGCCCTAAATTTCTCTGCTTGACTGCCATTTTAAAAGTTCACCGTGCTGGTTTCTGTGACATTTGTCGCCTACTTATTGGGAAAGAACCAACAACTTTGCGCAGCGTTAGTAACTTGGTCTGTATTTGAATCAGCTGTCACAGGAAAGTGGAGTTCAGCTGCAGCTGA
This sequence comes from Sakesphorus luctuosus, assembly GCA_013396695.1. Classification (NCBI taxonomy): domain Eukaryota; kingdom Metazoa; phylum Chordata; class Aves; order Passeriformes; family Thamnophilidae; genus Sakesphorus; species Sakesphorus luctuosus. Next base: position 154,554 of record VWZD01005272.1, read on the forward strand.
ATAAATGTATGTGTGCATAGTGGGGGAGGGATTCTTTATCTGCTGTAGGAAAATAATAAAAATTTAAAAGAGTCTTTAGAGGTATTTTGACTGTGCTGGTGGCACATGCATGGCATATGAAATACTGGACACTTATGCCAGTGCATGTTTCTAATTACAATCTCCTCATCCTAAACAATTACCATTAAATGCAGTGCATGGTGAAGGGGGAGGAGGAAGAAACCTAGGTAGGATTGTTTGGAGCTGCATGAGTCTGTGTTTGCCTCAGGCTTAGTTAGCTGTCAGGAAAACCCCTGGAGCACCCAGAATTCACAGTCTTTACAGCTGATCATAATCAATAAAGGCAAAAGCCTAAGCCCGGAAAAGCGGGCAAATACATGTTGTCCTCTTGACCATTGCGAGATAGAACTGTGTGCTGCTGAGTAATTGTGAAGAGGCATGGGGGTCAGAGACACACACTGGCTTTAGGCATCTGTAAGTGGTGCATGAAGCTCTGATCAAACTGAGGTGATCACTGTGTGAGGTGATGTCTGCTCTTCTGTGGTCAATAAGGATGTTTTGTTATTTGTGTCCTTTGGGTTCCTGTATCTCTTTGCGTAGGGGCACAGGATGCTCCCTCGGGGAGGAACAAGGCACAAAAGGTCAGGCTGCTGCTTGATGATTATCAGCTAACAGCATGGTTTGGCAGTGATCTCTGCAGCTTCTGGTGAGAGACAGTATCACAGAAATAGCAGTGGCTGGTGTTCATCAGTGTGAAAACTATCACCTGCTGTACCACAGCAAATCTATCTCAGTTAAGATGGCTTTGGAGCAGACTTACAATGATGCTATATTTGGTCAGTATATCTATTAAAGTGAGCTAGATTTTGCTACAATTTGCTACCTGTAAAGTATTGCTCCATGATTAGGCTTAATGTATTTTGGGGACTAAGAAATCTAATTGTCATTGTTAAATGTGCCAGTACAAAGCCTTTGTGGGTATAGTGTTAAATACTGTAAGAGTACAGGTTTCTTCACACTGTGATCTAGACTCAAGGTTTATACTGAAGTTAATATGGCTTAACTAACTCTAATACATCAGGTCAGGATGCTGCTGCCTAAGCAGTCTGCACAGTATAATGTTTCAGCATACATCAGGTGATTTACTTGAGCTTAACATGCTGGGACCTATGGTAAACTTCATTATTTCTTCTGTTTCAAGAATGCACATAGGGCCAGTAATGACAGAGCAGGTGATAAAAGTTTGTCATTGTGTCCAAGACTTGCTCAACAGAATCACTCTATAAATATGCCCTTTATGGTCTTGCTGTTTGCATACTTTGTCTTCACTTCTGTGCTGTTGATAGAGGAGAATTATAAGGAGTGACAGTAGTATTGCTGATTTGGGATAAAAAGTAGTGGATACTGTGGATACCAGCTCAGGCAATTGATGCTTTGTAATGCCAGAGGACAGGTGGATCAATACTTGGTACTGTGGATCTCCAATAGTTACTGGAAGCATTATTTTAAATCCCTTTCTGTATGTGTGGAAAGGCTTTAGATCCCTTAAAAAAAGAGAAAGATTTACATGTTTTGACAGGTAATTATAATAGTTCTATTTTACCAAATGACTGGTCTCCATTCCTACAAGGAATTCTGCTCTTTTGTCTTCTCACATGGACAGATCACTTTCTGATGCTCTGGATTAGTCTGTTCTCAGTGGATTGATATTTGGGTAATTTTAAACAAGGACAGGAGTCTGACCTCAGCTGAACAAATCCTGCAGCCCCAAGTATCTGTGTACTTGACTGACTGGGCTTATCTTTATATCATGTACTCCTGTTCATCACTGCAGGTCATATGTTTGCTTAGCATTTCTGCCTCTCCCCATCCAGTCAGGGTGGGTTTGCAGACAACTCGTTCTCTACCCTCCTGTCACAAAGTCTGTCCTCAGAAAGACTGGCAGGATTGAAAACTTGCTGATGTGGAAAGTTTGCTTCAAACCTGTTCCTTAGAAAAGCTAAGCATGCAAAAATATGAATTTAGGTGGGGCTTTATTCTTATCAGCTTTTTTTAGAAGAATGAAAAGGATGACAGTGGAAATTGCAAGGAAAGGCAAATCAAACATGGAGAAGAGCCTAGCCAGCTCTCATTTAACACTCAGTGATTGTGATTTTGACTGATTTAATTGAATAGTAATTTACTGAGTCAGACTCCTTGGTTCCCTGAGAAAAGAACTTGCAAAAAATTAATGTTGCATCATTTGATACTATGTAGATAATGACTATAGACATGTAGGTGGTTTTGAACAGTCACTATTCCTTGTGAGTGTAATAGGCAGCATTTTACCTATCTTAAGCCAAATCTTTGCTCCTGTCTGAAGACAATAGCCATTCTTTTTTTTTTCCTGGGAGCAGTTTGTAAAGGAAGACATTTCTTGTTTTATCTTCTTTCCTGGAATAGTTGGGCTGTCATACACAGTTGGAATGGTGGTCAGCTGCCTTCCAATTCTTCGAGGAATCTCTGTTATAGGGACCCAACAGAGATAAAAATTACTTCCTTAACCTCTAACAAGTGCCTTTAGTGCCATAATAAAAAGAATTTGCCATGAAGTTCAAACTTGTTGCATGAGCTGTGATACAACTTCTTTAAGTTTTCTCATGATAAATATGTATTTTAAATTGAGGAATACAAGAAAAAGAGAAGAAAGTAAAGTCTTGGAGAAAGCTTGAATGAGTATCTGCCATTTTCCTCAAGATTTTTAAGAATAAAAAGGCTATTGCAACAGGGTTCTTGGTAAATATACTGGAAAAGCAGGGGAATAAAAAAACAACTGAGTATGCGGAAAAAGCCAGTTCTGCAGTCACCAACTCTTCAATGGAGTTTCCTTCTGGACTCACCGGTAAATAGTTCTAACCAAAATGTGCTCTTTAAAACTTTTTGTTTGTTTGTTTGTTTGGGTTTTTTTAAAAGTTATCTTACTAATATAGAAAAAGAAAAAAACATTTGGGAAAAAGACTTACAACAGAACAACACTCAGACCAAATATTTCTCACCTGCAACACTGCAACCAACTCTGACTATATGTGTGGAAATCAGGGGCTTTATAGGCACTTCATAGATTTTTTTAAAGTTTTCCTTGTCTAATCTCTAAGTGCATGAAAGACTAACGCTGGAATATACTGTGAGCTTGTTCTTAATGTGCTTGTATTTTATATCAATGTCCTAGTGAGTCTTTTGCTAAGAGGAGTTGATTTAAAAGAGAACAAAATTTAAAACTTTGGCTTAAGTTTCATTTGTCTTAGTTTCTCCAGGGCTTTTTCTTTTGCATGATCCAACTGACCTACCTTTTTTTGCCCCAATATTTCTGTCTTACTCATATCCTGACATGGAGTTAATGGTAGCACAAGCTAGAATAATTTTCTAGTCCTTTGTAAGCTCTTGGTAGTTACTAGAGGAGCAGACAGCTTTAACCTGAGCCCACAAGTAATCACTCAGAGTCAGGGAGTCTGAGAGTGCTGTCTTTTCATTCAAAATTGTGTAAAATAAGCCACTGCATATTGTTACAGTCTGTGCCAACTGCTGTTGTTAGAGACTATTACAAGAACCATTCCCTCCAAAGGACACTCTTAGATTTGAAATGTGACTTTGTGGCTTTTAAGATTTTTTTTTGGCTGTATTAGTTGTCTGCTTGTAATCTGTTGAGATAAAAGGATATAATAAACAGTGAATATTTCACTGAAATTCTGTTTGCTTAAACTTCTCAATATTTCTGTAGAATTGAAAAAAAATCTGTCTTCAATGTTATAATTAGAAAATAAATCCATAACTTTTATCTATACCATAGCTATCTTGTAAAAGAACAAAGTTAATTAAAATACAATTAATTTTCCTTAAATTTATTTTGAATTTTTTTAAACCTACCGTAGTAAAAATGTGCTTTGAAAACTGTTGACTAAAAATAAACTTAAAATTTGGTAGTCCTATGGTTGTCTTCTCTCTTAGATATAAATATGCTGAGGATTTATTCATTTGAGAGACCAGAAGTACCACCAGAAGATGTAACTTCTTGAAATGGAAAAGCCCATTGTCTACTTCAAATTTCCCTCTAATTGAAAAATTTTCAAAATGTACGTATTACAATAGTTCTGGAGCAATAAAAAAATCTGGGATTGTTTGAAATGAATAACAATTTCAGAAGTTAACCAAGTTCAAGGACATTCTTATCTACTTTACAGTTCCAGCCACGATTTCACATAGATCTGTTGCTTGATACAGCTGATGTTTCAAAACATATTTCTGACCACTGTCAGGCCAATTGTCAAGTTCACACATGAAACCCCCTCAAGTGCAGTGAACATTACAGTAGTCTTCAGCTGATTTAGTTTTGGTGTGGGAGGAATGTAACCTTTGCACTACGATGGGATTTATTTCATTGCTAGGCTGTTTTTTTCTGCTGGGACCTACTGAGGCCTTTTTTTCGAAGTCATAACTCCTGTGGGGAGTAGAACCGAACATTTGCTTAAGTCAAGAGTGCTAAATTAGGCAAATATGAGATAGAGGAATTACTAAAACATACCCAGGAAAGTCATAAATTAGCAACTGCAAAACATGACAGGTCTCAGTTCTCCATTATAAAGCTTGGAGATGTAACCTTGCCAAGGAAATTAGTCTTTCTAGAGACTAGCTTGTAACTTGTAGAGTACTGAGATAGCTGATGGAAGGAAACTTTACAGACCAGTCCCAGTATAGTGAACAGCACAGATGGCTTGCTTTCTCCATAAATGACTGTTGTGTCTTTGAAGCTGTCAGAATCTGTGTTAGAAAAATTCCAAGCTCAGTGGCAGTACTTCTGCATGCAGCTATGACTTGCATCTGTCAAAGCTTGTCTCCAAGCAGTGGAGGCAGCTCAAAATTTCCATCAGCAGCACAGAACATAAATATAATATTATAAATACCAATACACTGTATCTCATAGCTTTTGGCCCATATTTATGCTGAAGGTAGCATACAGGGCACAGAATATTACAAGTATCTGTCAACATGCTCAGAGTATTATTATTAATAATTTTATTACCGTGAGTGTTAGTCAGACAAGTTCCTTTCTGGTTTATCTTCCTGCCATACCCTCTTTGTTATTTCTTTGGATCAAAATTCACAAAGAGAGAAGAGATCTGTGATGTCAGTGTTGGTAATTTCAATCTCACTGTAACAATGAAGGTTCTCTTGTTTGAAGAAGCTAGGTTGTTGTCTTTTTCCTTGCTTTGGATACTCAGCCTATGATTTGAGAAATCCAAACGCCTGTACAAAGCTTTGGTGGATGGTAATCTACTACTTTGTGGTATAACTTCCTGAAGGTAAGTAGTAAATTATTTTGTTAGGCAGTCAAAAATGGTGCAAGAAGCCTATTAATGTTATCACATTAACACTAGCCAAAATGTCTCCACCTGAAGCTGTATATAGAAATGAAAACCAAAGACTAAGTAAAATACAGGAGACATCACTGAATGATAGATTTACAATTACTGTCTTGGATACCTTTCTGTGAGATTTAAAGCCAATGAATATATTTTATCTGATTGTAACTTTTCCAGGAAAATAAAAGCTATGCATACAGTGTGTGCTTCATCAGACTTTACAGTATCAACTCCTTTTGGCACAGTTACTAACACGATGAGTTCTTTTTCTCCTACCTGATGAATACCACATTAATTTCCGTGACCAGAACAGTAGGCATTTTGATTATTTGCTATCAGTTAACAGTTATTTCCTGCTACTGAAAGATTCTTGCCCAATAAGTTTTTAGAAAGTAGGTACAGAAATCCTTGTTTTGGAGTTTTCATTATGCTACTGAAAGCCTCCTAGAACTGCAAATAAAGAGTTTTCTAAGTTCTTGCTGAAGGATCAGCATATCTATGACAAAAGGTTATGTAGAACCAGAGTGCAGGATTTGAGCCTATTAACAAGAGTGACATATGTTTTTATCCTTGATTCTTGTTCTTATCTGAAATTTCTACATTGATGAATTTAAAATATTTTACTTCAATTTCTATTCAACAAGTCCCTATGTCTCAAAACAAGTGCCAGACAAGGTACAGTACTTTTTGGTAGTCTTAGCAGGGAAAAGATAAAATATTTTCATAGTTTTATAACTGACTGAACTTTTTCACCTTTGATAGCAGATATATCATGTGAAGAATTCAACAAATTTACTAGATAAAGAGTTCAAGGATGGGCTGATAATTGTCATACTGTATCTTTTTTGTGGCTGGATGTAGACATTCAGTGCTGCTTTACCAAATTAAATTTAAAAGGTATATGTAGTTTCTAGGTGCCAATGGCTTTGACTGAGAAATAAGCCTTGGGTCTGGAGATTTAGGAAGAGTGATGTTTCAGAATGTATCTCAGCCTATATTTATTTCTGATCCCAGCCCATAAAATAGTTAATTCAGTTTATATTTCTGTAAGTCAGAAGACTGTTGTATCACCACATTAAAATCCAGGTGTCTAGTGGCTGGGCTGTCTCCTACTGATACAAGTAAGGCTCCCCATCATCTTCTTCCTCTAGCGGGGCTGCAAATCGATATGTCCTTGTGAGCTCTCACCCATGCTTGAGTTCAGTTCCTGCTGGAGATGTCTGAGCTTGTTTTTTGGGAACTACTCAATTCCTTGTGACAATAGACAGTGGGAAGGGAATGGGGAAAGAGGAAGGAAATAAAAAGGAAGAAGCTGGTAGGAAGCCAGTTTCTCTTATACCTGCTGCTGATCAGGCAGTGAAAAAGTATTCACTGTCACCAAGCTCTAGGGCAAGCAGCAAAAGTTCTCCACCATGCAAAACAAAACATCAATCTGATGGTACAGTAAACTAATTTTTGTGTGTGACTTTCTTCTGTGGCCAGGTTTAGGTGGGAGTATTTCTTAAACATGAAAGGTGCAGTCACAAGAAAGAAGACAGGAGAAATTTGAAATGAGTATAGACTTTGTTCATCAATTATACGGCTGAGCACATCTGAAATTCAGGAGGCCTCTTGATTGCAGACAGTTAAACACAAGATGTTTTGATTGATGGCACTTTCATAGGATTTTCTACATAGTCTGTAGCCCCAAGTGTTGAGAATTCAGAGGCCAAGTTCTCAAGGATCATATGATGGCTGAAGAATCGCTCTTTCAATATAATAGGTTAATTGTTTACGTATAGCAACTAATTACTCTGTTTCGAAAACTACTTTCAACTAAGTAGGTTATTTTTATATTTATAGTTTTCAATCTTATGGAATCACATTTTTGGATTTTTCCTTCTAATCTACCAGTTCATTAGCAGAAGAGACTGCAGAGGTTTTTACTGGTCATTTCAGTAACACTTGAATGTTTTCAGTGGAGAAGGAATATGCTTGGGTAAAAAGGAATATTCTTTCAACTGGAGTAGTACTTTCAGTGAAGGTGAATTGGTTTTGTTTCTACATGTTTTTTTCTCAGTGATGCTAAACTAATAAAAATATACTTTTTTGTATTTTTGAAAAACAGCAAGTCAGGGATAGGTTTGCTTTTAGTATCTGAATCAGAGTGAGCAGATTTGAACTGCTAACCCCCTAGAATGACACAGACATGAAAGGGATGTGTGTATCCTTTCACTGCGCTGAGATATCAGGATAATTATCCAACATACGGTTCCCTCTCAGTGCTTTTCAGTGCATTTTGAATGAAGAGACTGTGAGGATAGCTGATTTTAATCTGAGAATCCACTTTAAAGGGGCTCAGGAGATTCAGTGCTAATAGAGGAGCTAAGTGATACAGAAGTATTACTTACTCCTCAAATGGAAAGATGAAAATGAGAATCCTTAGATAATACAGGGTGGAAATAGATACCTGCTGATCTTCCCCCAGGCTCAAAAAAAAAAAAAAAAGACTGAATGAAGAGTATGGAAGGAAGCTGATGCCATATAGGACTGTCCTTTATTGACTTTTTTCATTCATTCTAGTGGACCTGAGCTCCATATTTTAACTCTGAGAATATTGAAGAACTATTTAATCCCGTATAAGGGGAAATTGGGTCTTTCTGACGAAACAGTGGATCGTACAGTGGAGTGCAACAGGCTAGTAATGATGAATGGTTGGATACAGCTTATGTGTGTTTCAGTGTCTGTGGCTTTTTATATCTGTATGTTCTTTCACACCATTCTAGCCCCTTCTTTTGTGTTTTTAGGCTTCACTTACCTTAATGTTGCATCCAAGAGATGGGTCAGATTCTTACTGGGACTCTTGGGAAGCAGTATAATATAAACAGAACATAACAATAACTTACCAGAAAGAATAATGCAATTGGAGTAGCTTAGGTTTGCTCCTCTTTGCTTTCCTTTGCTGTTGTGTTAATACAGTAGAGTTACTACATTGTACTGCGTCTTCAAGAACAGTACGATATCTAAATTGACTTTGATCAGATTGATACCTATTGAGGATCAGTGTTTTGGTTTTATAGAATAGAAAACCACAAGTAGCTCTGAAAATCTAAAAATAATGGCTCAGTTAGGAAAGAGATACATAACTTTTATTTCTAACATTACTTCTAACATTTTTCCAAACTTTTCCATCTACTATGTCCATCCCTCTCAAATCTCAAATGAACAGCACCTGCATGCTAATATTCTGCTGTCCCAAATACTGTGTTTCTTGCCTTTATTTAAATTGTGTGCTCTGCTTTGGGAAATACACAATGCAAACAAGGTCTGTACTGTTATTCAGACAGGAATATATCTGTTGTAGCTGGTATGCAATGACAATAAAAGATGAGCTAGGTACATAATGATGAAACCTTTAGCTACCTAATAATGAAAGAATGGGAGAAGATTTATGAGAGAGGAGGGAAACAAATGAATAAACCTTTTCTAGCAGATCACAAATAAAACTTTTTGTGATCAAATAAAGAAATAGTTTTTCATGAGAAAGAGTAGCAAAGAGAACACCAAAATTAACTAGATGATCTTTAAGTTCTCTTCCAATCAAAACCATTTTATGAGTCTGTAATTATATGTTTTCTCGGCCCATTTTAGTACAGGAACTAAGGCAATACTCACATTTGCTGCTTCAGTTCCAACGTGGTACTAAAGGACTGGATTTTTTAGGCTCAGAAGGTTAGGAATCTGAAAGTATTAGGGATGAGTTAAGAGTGTTTTGTTTTCCCTAAATAGCATTTCTGGAACTGAAGTCCCCTATGAAGCATGAGTTCTGAGCTTGTGTCTTTATTTCCTGTTCTCCTGTGATGTAGGCAGTAAAATGTTTCTTTGAATGCTTGTCCTTTTTTTGAGTGCAGCATGGAGACGTTTGAGACTCAACAGTCTCTTGTGTTTACAGAAGCAGTCACTTCCCCACTGCATGCTGTCTAGGAATTACCACGCTAGTCAATTTAGGGTAAATTTGCAAAGTGGTGCACAGGGAGTCACACAGTTAAATCCCCTTGATGTCAATGGGAGTCATGCAGCTAAATCCCTGCACATTGCTTTGTAATTTACCTCTTTGTGTTTCTCAAACCTGCTGGCTCATGAGTAATTTGTGTCTCTTATAGAAAAGCTCTAACGTGTTTTGGTAGTACACGGAATGGGCACAGTCTGTCATTCACACTTTATCTGCCATATAAATATAATGTGCAAAGTACAGACATTCTCTGTAGTGATTGATGTCTTCGTATATTTGCCTATATGTGTTTCTCAGGAGTTATAGTGTAGTGATACTTGAAGTTAGCATCCATCACCCTAGTCCTCAGAACCTCAACTTCTTTAAGAAAGAAAATAATATCACTAAAATTTTTGAAAGCTAAACCAAGTAAAAAAAGTATATATATATACTTTTAGTGAAATCATAACGACTTTAGATTTTGCTTGAACAATTCTGAAAATGCTTTTTACTTACTCTTCAGAATGGCTTAGGTTAGACTTTCTAAATTAATTCCATTTTTTATGAAGGGAAGTGCATTTAGATTCATTTGTATGAAGATAAAAATGCAAAGAATTAGCCAGTGTTTTTAAAAATGAGGTTAAAGAATGGTGAAATGGCACAATGCAGGCTCGAAAATGCTGTGCCCCTGTGCATATTTAAATCTTTGTATTGTGGTAATGAGTATCATTAGGCATATTTACTCTACAACAGGATATGATGCAAAGCTGGTCCAGCTAGACATAAGATTTCCACAATGTCCCTACCATGGATAGCCATGCAGGTATCAAAAGTAAAACAGCCATGTTGATACAATAGTGCAGCCATGCTAGTGAGCTCTGGCTCCAAAGAAGTTTATTAGTTCAGTTGCACCACCCTGCTGATGAGGCAACACAGCTTCTGGTTCAAGAGCTGGTCCAGGTAGCACTCTCCAAAGACTCTGAATACCGCCCTTCATTGTATAGTCAAGGCATGCCAGTAGAAACACTCATAAGATAATAAGGGACTCTATCTTCTGTGTAAGGTTTGGATGATTCCCGGTAAATGGGGCTTAAAACTGCACCATGAATGCTGAGAGGAAAAAGAAAATACTGCCTCATTTACACTGCTGACTCACCCACTGAATGGAAAATAAGTTATGAAATCATGTAATTCAAGACCCTTTCAACAGACATATATGCAGAGCAGCTAATTGAGGTGGCAACCTGAAATAGAGATCCCAAAACCACATGTTGGTCACTGTAAGGTCTGAGGCATACAGTTGTGCAACATAGGTCAAGCTGGTAAATCTACTACTACCTATAGGTCTACCAGGGTGGTTATCATTTAGACCAGACATAAAATTACAGAACCATAGAATGGTTTGGATTGGAAGGGACCTTTAAAGATCATCTAGTCCAACACTATCACCGTGGGCAGCGACATCTTCAACTAGATCAGATTGCTCACAGCCCCATCCAAACCAATCTTGAATATTTCTTGTGATGAGGTATCCACAACTTCTCTGGGCAACCTGCTCCAGCATCTCCCCATTCTAAATAAATTCCTTCATTATACCAAATCTATGTCTACTCTCTTTCAGTTTACAGCCATCGTCCCTTGTCCTGTCACTACAGGCCCAGGTAAAAAGTCTCTCTCCATCTTTCTTATAACTCCCTTGACTGCAAAAAAGTCTCCCTGGAAGTAATGGAGGTAGTATGTGCCTGTCTCAGAAGGTTTCCATGTGTTTACTACCAAACCCAATTCTTTTTTGCTTTCTCTGTTTGTCAATGTGATATGCAGAGATATGAAGGAGTTTGACACATCTAGGGCCCACAAACATCTGGATAGGGCAGTCAGGGCTATTATGGCTCACCAAAACCTGCCTTCCTTGTGTTATATCCTTCCACTTGGTCTCAGGATTGCATTATGGGGCCTCAATTTGTTAATCTCTGCAGGCATCAAATCTATCCATAACAAGTGGTCTTGATTGACATGTGAGCAGCTGTGATAAACTGGAAGGAAAAAACTGCAACACAGACTGCTGACTGACTGTGCTTCTCAACACTGAGTTAGCTTGTTGTAACAGCAAAATCTGCTTTAAGAGAAACAAACAGGAGCTTTACAAATTTCTGATTCAGTATGGTGAATAGAAAGGCAATCCTATGTTGTAGCCATGACCAAAAGCAAAAAAAAAAGCCTTAAGATATTTGGATCACAGAGATTATAATATTCTATTTTTGAGGACAAGTTATGATAAGATGATTAAGCTGATATTACTAAATAGTAATAACTATCACTGGAAAAGCAGACAACAAATCAGGGAAATTCAGAAAAGAATTTATTAAATGTGTCAGGAACAAACAATAGTTCAACAACTGTATCAGTGCAACTTGAGATAAGGGTAGTAATCACAACATTGAAAGGGAAGTGTTCAACAAATATTTTTTTATCTGTTCCTGAAGAAAAGCAGGATGATGTACTCCTATGATAAAGTATTAAGGAAATACTTTCTATTGAGCCAGCAGATAGGGAGGACCATAAACATAAACAATGAAAGTAAAATATTTTTCTGAAATCAGCAGGACTGGCATCGTTGGGTGCCAAAGGAGTCTGAATGAATAGACTGAATTTCTTTCACTTGCAATTCTTGCAGCACTGAGGAACTGCAAGAATCCTTCAGAAACAGTAAAACATGCTGCTATGGATTGGTAATGAGAGAGAAGTCATTGTTTGGCGAAACTGGGGTAAAGCTAACATAGAAAATAATAGGAGATAGTAAAAATGATGTAATTAATAGGATTTTATGGAAAATAGGACATGTTAATTTTGAAATCTATTTAATCATATTGCAACAATACCTGATAAAAGTAATATGTCTAATGCAGGTGTCTCACTTGTGCACATATTTTAGTGAAGTGGTTGCTGAATGCTGAGAGCACCTATCGATCTTCTCTATGTGGTAGTGGAAGGAGGTTGTATCTTTCCTAAAGCTATAGCAGGAATTGTCAAGGTTTGAGCACCTACATCTGTATTCATACCAACTTTTATAAAAAATTAGTTGTTTAATAAGAGCTAATTATCCAGGCTTCTACAGAGAGACACAGTTGCCTCCAGAAGACAATCTCATTCTATAATTATCTGAATGAGGTTATGTAAAATGGTCTGAAGGCGCACATCTTTACTTGCACAGGGATCCTGGACAACACTTTTAGTCTAGGTATCCAATCTTAAGAGAGGAATCCAGCTTCTGACTTAGGCAGGATCTCCCCAGCTTCATGGGTACCTCCTCTAAAATAACCATGAAGACACTAGAAGTAGTGGTTACTAGACACAAACTGGAAACTTATGTTAAGTAGGTTGGACATCTGGGTATTTCACAAGTCCCTCAGAGTTTTCTTTTCTAAATCAGGAAATTTTGAGAAAATGTTCCAATACATTTTAGACACATGCTCCATCTCCCCAGCCATTTAGCAAAATAATGTTCATTGTATCCTAGAGTATTCAGCTCCATTTCACTTTATTTTTAGACTCATAGCTTTCAAATGGAAGGTATTTATAGGTTTGTCCAGCCACAAAAGAAGGAAAAAATGATGCAGACATTATACAGAAGTATGGAAACTGTCAAAAAGAAAAGAATGATTAACATAATATGGTATTCTAAATGAAATAGAAGACTGGTTTACTGATAGAGCTCCAAGTGTTTTGTGAGGGGATTCATCATTCTGTGATGCATTTGTAGGCCAATTATTATTTAATACTCCTGTCAGCAATATGAAAGAAAGTATAAAATAAATGCTGGTAAGACATATATATCACAAAGACTACTAAAGAAGTTATTAACAGGATAAATAAATAACATAGATCAATGTGAATTTTTTGGCTGAGAAACACTGAGAATATTGCTTTTGATACTGCCAAATAAAACATCACATCTGGAAAGGAAAGCCACATGCCAAGTTTAAAGTATGTCAGACAATGCTCTGGAAGTTAAGAAAAGTCTTCAAGACTCAGGTAAAGACCTGACTGAATATGATTTTACCGTGATGCTACAAAAAAAGAAAAAGTCCTTGGATAAGACCAGGGAAAGTTTGGCAGGGACAGGGAATGGTATTCTGCAAATAGAGTAAGTAACATGCCTGCCATAACACTGGGTCCCATTAGTGCATCTGTGCTTTATAGAGGAGATTAACAGAAATGAGGGAACTGGAAGAGCTACAATGATGATCCTCTGTCTCATAAGGATTTTATTGCATCAGCCAGTATTTTCATGAGGAAGGTGAAATTTCATCATAAAAATTGGCCTGATACGATCACAGTGATGTGAAGAAAGCTAAATATAAGAAACTTCCCTAAAATTAAAAGATTGATGAATAAACTAGAAACAAACTGCAAACAGGAACAGTGAGAGTAAGTAAACATGGAGCTAATATTGTGTAAATTGTGACAGTTATCACTAGGATTATTTTTAAGTGAAGAGTATGTGCCTTTTTAATAAGTGCTTTTATTCAGACAGGCACTGTGGAGTCACTGCAGAAATTACAAGGAGAAGACCTGCTCCCTTGATATGCAAGTGTCAGATTAGATAATCACAACAGTTCTTCTAGGTTTCAAATGTAATAATATTCATAAACATTTTGTAAAGGATCATATGTTTTGAGTTACCTCTATCATTAACTGCTCTTCTCCCTCTGAGACCTATGCTTCTCACCCAGTACAGTCCTTTGACAAGGTAAGGTTCTCATGTCAATTTTAGATGAAAAAATATTTTTTTCCCTGTATTTTTATGTTGAGTCTTTGATTGTTCCTGTTAATTTTTCTGCACCATATTTTTCCTACTGTAATAAAGAACACTGGATTTCTGGAGGGAAAATGTGATCTGTTATGTAGTAGTAAAACCTTCTCCAGTATAAGTCCCAGAGTAAATTTAGTGAATTCCATAATGTGTTGTTTGGGACTAAGTTTAAGCAGTTTGTGCTTCCTCTTGCCCGTATTCAACATCAGTTTAGTAAAAACAGCAGGCTCCCTTAGGAAAAGGAAATATCTAGTGGACTCTACTATATTTTTTATATACAAAAATCCAGAGTAAGGAATTTTAAAGAAGGATTTATGCAGTAGAAGGTGTCACTACCACAGAAACACAGAAATTGTCAATGAGAAATTACAAAAATTACAAAAAAAACCTTTCTGCTACAAGATATTAAATTAATGAATCTGCAGAAACTTATTTTCCTGAGACCAAGGTGAAATAGTTTCTTCAAGGCTGGTCCCCAAAAGGAAAACAATGTGACTAAAAATATGATGAAAGTTCTCCTTATTAAGACATAAAATGAGTAGCAAATGCTCCAGCAGAGGACAGTTTAGGAATGATGACACAGATCACTGGAGTGAAAATGGTAAATAAAATTACTATAATTTACAAATTGTTTGGCAGGCCTTCTACTCCCAGGATATTGTATCTTTTTAGATGAATCTTCATGGAGCCCCATCTGGTTTTGTCACCTTGGTTTTACATGAAGTCAAGAAGTTTCTCTGATCATTGACACAAATGTCTCCAGCAGAGGAGGATGTTCAGATTGTCTACTCTGTCTTCTGCTCTGCTTTCTTTACATCCTCTGCAACTCTGAGGTTGAGTACTGGCAAATACTGTAGTTGTCCACCTTTTACACAGATTTCCAGATGGTCATATTGAAAAAAAGCTCCTATAAAAGGTGATGGGTCACACTTAATTTTCTTGGGGTAAATCAAAGCAGAAAAGTCCTAGTTGAATTTAATCAGTCTGGTTATCTAGTAATTTCCATGTGTTAATGCCAGCTGGTATAGTGCATAGTCTGTGCCATGAAACAAGGGACAGCTCTTTAGATGGGTGTTAACCTTTGCAGCACAGACTGGCAATCTGTTTGTCACCCTCAGTCTTCTTTACAACTACTAAAATTATTAAAATTTGGCAATTACCTTCCAAGACTTTTACTGTGCTAGTTTGTGGAGTGGATAAAACAGCAGATGAAATAGAGCTGGCTACACTGCTCCTTAGCTCTTGGGGTGAGGTGTGTTGAAAATGTTTCTACATTACCAGCACAAAAGGATACTGGTTCAGGAAGGTGGCTCCTAAGTACTGTGGTGCTCCAAATCTCATTGCTCCTGGTCTGTGTTATGTCCTCAGAAAAAAACCAAGCTAACTCCCAGTAAATATGACATTTTGAAAAGAAAGTAAAATGTGAGAATAAAGATTATTTTTTTAAGAAAAGTAATCCTTGCTTCTACCTAAATACAACATTTTTTCCATTTTCTCATACATCTCTGTTTTTCTGGGTTGCAGCCAAGGCAGGAAACACAAGTATATTTACAAGAAAGCCTTGCAATTTTCTGTTTAAGTGTGTACCCACAACAACAGGAGTCAATTCAGCTCACCTTAGCATTTTGAGGGGTGAGGACCTCTGCATGGAGGATCGTTGGTGTGGAGGAAACCTGGCAAAATGGTCCAGGAGGATTGGTTAAACCAGAACCCAGTGCCACGAGTGCAAGCTTGTGTGACAGCGACCAAGAGAGAGAAACTAAAACAACACTCAGGCACCAGTCAT
Organism: Sakesphorus luctuosus; assembly: GCA_013396695.1. Lineage (NCBI taxonomy): Eukaryota > Metazoa > Chordata > Aves > Passeriformes > Thamnophilidae > Sakesphorus > Sakesphorus luctuosus. Next base: position 170,519 of record VWZD01005272.1, read on the forward strand.
CTGCAGTGATGAAAAATTATAAACAGTTTTGTGTCATTCCAGTGACGGTGTAAGCTCTAGGGACTGGGGAGCTCCACCTTGACATGCTACAGCTGTGAGATGCACAGGCACTGTAAAACACAAATTTTGTCTTTTTATTTTTTTTATATCAAGGGGGAAGATACCCACACTTGGCTCCTGTTCATATTCTGTGTGAAACATATTTCTGCAGGCAGTGTTTGAAAAAAGGTGAGGCTCCGTTAGGTAGGATATTGTTTGGGGGAAAATGAGAAAGAGGGATGAGGGAACACAATTCAGGGAAAGGCACAAAAGAAAATCTAGCTGTGGATACCCTTTATTTTTAATGCTAATTGTGATCTGGAGAATTCAGATGCAGTAGAGTTTTATATTTCAGGAGAAAAAGAGCAGACAAATGGGATATTCACTCACATCTAAATGGAAACATTTTAGTGAGCCATAGTGCTTTTGCACTTAAGTCTTCCTCAATGACTTCCCCCTCACAGTACCAGCCCATTGCTAGTGAAAATATGTTTTTTCTTCCTTACAGATACTGGAAGAGTTGAAAGACACATGTGCACAGAAATGAAAGCCATTTCTAACATTTCTGGAGGTATATGTCCACTTATGAAAAGGAAATTGAAAACAAAAGAAAAGACTTCAAATACTGTATGGAACATTTAAGCACATTACTTAAATGAGTCCATATTGAAAATAACTGCACTGAAGATTTGTTATTTTTTTTTTAACTGAGAATTATTTCCCATAAAATACTTCTTGAAAAATGGTTGACTTTAGAGCTGCTTTGTAATCTAATGGAGATCAGATAGTTGCTGTGGAGTAGTGCCTGTTTTTCTCCGCTAGCTATGGAATGACCTTGCAGATTCAGTTATTTAAGTTTAGGCACTTGTGTGTGTGTTCACCTGCAGAATGAGTTTGTAAACTTCTGTTACAGAAAATGGAATTTTAATCTGAAGCACATTGAGCTTTGGGGTTGGTTGGTCTCACCACAAGACAGTCCTATGTACCAGCAACTGAGCCAGCCTCAAGTCTCTATTGACTGCATGAGTGTGAGCTGGGATTCAGACATGCAGGTCTAGCATCTCATGGCACACACAATCAAAAAAGGATGTTCTACTTGGCTTCCAGGTACTTCTTCAAATATGTGGCTATCATACCTGATGTCTTTGTCAAATCCGCCATGTCTGCATGAAAATCTTTTTACTAAAACCTCAGTGTGTGTAATTCAGTATAATTTCATTGATGTCAGTGTAACTTTGCTGATTTACTCTGACTGTGGCTTTCCTTCAGTTTGGAGGGCTTATTTTAATGTCCCATTTCTGTGACCAGACTAAATTATACCTTTCACTAAAATTTTCAGTGCTGTAATTAATTTTGAAACACTGAAGCCCAATATTTTAACTTTTAAAGAACAAGAATCAGCACTTCTGTGTTCTTTTTACTACTTTAAGCACTGACCCATAAATATCCCATTAAAACCAAACTGTTGCAAGTGTTTTCATTGTTTTCCCTTTGCTTTGTGGTGAGCTAAGGGTTTCTGAATTTCCGGGGTGGATGCATCAGACTGTGACATGCTGAATCTGGTTTTATCAGTTTTATTCTGTATAAGTGATTTTAAATGGAGCTTGAGGTATGTAGCTGTATCATTATGATAATAATAATTATTATTACTTTTATTACTACTGTCATTCTTTTTATTGCTCTTATTATCAGCATTGGGGACTACTGATTGTCAGTTCTGTATTGAGACTAGCTTAGCATAACTCCAACCAGTTCAGCCAGGAGCGGACTCGCTTTTGCTTTGGTTTTGGTTTCTGGGGCTGGTGGTGACAAGAATACTGTTGGATTTCAACTGTTGCAATGTTTGGAGTTCAAGCACTGTTTGTCCTGCTATGGGACAGAGATTTCAGTAAGAGCACATATTTCAGTGTTATTTGAACAAAACACTGAGAGACTTTCACAACACCTACATGTTCTTTCTTGTTCCAGGAACTCCTATGAGCCAGAAATATTTGTTTCAATGTGAAATATTCTGTGAGATTATGATAGCTTTGCAGAAATCTTGAAATATGCAGTGTAGGAGGAGCTTCTTTTGTCATGAGCCTACATTTATAGATGGGCTCAACATTATTCAGTGGAGAATATAATAGACATTAAGAGTCCAAGGATTTGGGGCCTTAGTTCCTTAATGGAACCTTGGTTTAACAAACAGGAGAAGAAAAGTTTCTAGGTGTAGGATGCATTAATTAATGGAGAAAACACCTGGTATGAAGATTTAAAGTATTATCTTGGAAACACTGTTGCTGTGGTCAGCACCATCTCACCTGACTGTCCAAAGCAGGGGTACAGCTGTGTAGACACCTGCTCAGGAAGCTCAGGACACAAGGCAGCACTGAGCTGGAAACTCCATGGTCAGGTTTGCTCCTCAGGCAGTGTTTGGGAGGATGTGCAGATTGGCCTGAGCACACCAGTGTGTGTCTAAACAGTGTTTAGATCAGAGCAGGTCTGCACACCTCCAGTGTGAGCTGCTGGCAGCATGCCTGTCTGCAAACAACTTCATCAAAGATGCAAGAGAGAGGAGGGGTTTGCTCCAGGGTAATGCTGAGCTAGCATGTCCGTATAGCTCTAGAGCAAAGTTAGACACACAGTCCTTCCCTGCTGTTCCTGCAGTTTATGGTCAAACCCACGGCTTTTGGAGATGTTTTCAAATGCTGACTAACAAAAGATCCAAAGGAGTAGAAAGAGTTTTAGCCTATGCTACAATTTTAAAAGGCGTGTGTATTTATATTTCGTTGAGGAAAAGGATCAATTATATTAAATTTCCATGCTTTAGTGTCATAAATAGGACTTTTTTCACGTTCATTCTTCCATATCTTGGAAGGGTTCAGGAACATCCTTTCAGTCTTCTCAGTACTTACACGCCTAAGGACTGCTTGCGTTTCTGGACTATTGGAAAGGCTAAATCATTAATTATTTGCAATATGAAACTATAAACCACTATGTAAACATGTGTTATTAACTACACCTATTTTTTATTCAACTCAGGGCTGGGAATAGTTCCAAAACTGAATCAATTGCACTCTGCAGTTTTGATTTTTTGATATTCAGATATTGGTTTCAGAAATACCTTGGGGCTTTCCAAATGGCCTTGGTCAAATATTTACATCACCTCTGTTAATCTTTCTGTCTGACTTTGTAATTAATTGAAAAATGGTTTTTCTATATGACAACCTATTCTTGTCCCCAACAGTTTACCTTATCAGCAGAAGTTATTTCCATCGTCTTTGTACGCAGGCCAAGGTTAGAGCACTCAGCAATTTTAGAAGTGATATCTCAGCTGTGGGTTCCTGAGCCAGATTAGCATGTGTAGTAAATCAAAATGTGTTCAAGATTCCTGCGGTTGTTCATGTGCTAATTCTTTTTGAGTGTAACTCTGGGATGAGAGAGCAAAAATAGTTTAGTAATCATCAAACAGAGCAGGATTTCCCAACTTGTGGACAGGTGTGTTACTGTGGCCCTCCTCAAAGCAGAGGTGGCACTGTGAGGTTAAGATGCCAAGCTTAACAATAGAAACATAAAACAAAGAGAAAGACCAAAGATAAGACATATAGTGTTTTTCTTAAAGACTCTGAAGTTGAAGTCAACTGTTTGCTCAGTTTTGATAATTTATGACATGATCAAGGAACTTGTGTGGTCAAACAGTATGAGTGAATTCTGACTTGAGGTAAAGCAATACCTTTCTATTTGCTTTCCACAAAGGCAGAAAAAGGAGTCCTCTTTTCCTACATCATGAGATAACTCATTAGGCTGCATGTTATGAGACAAGAGTGTGGTCACTGTCTTAGCTTGCTTGCCTAAGTTCAGATTGTTCACCCTAGCGCATGGCTATGGCACCTGCGTGCTCTCTGCTGAAACGTGTAGGAGTTGCTATCAGTCCTGAATGAAAGCCTGCTTGCTCTGCCTGTGCACAGACTCAGCAACTCTACACATGAGAGCATCCATTGATCTCAGCATAAATGATTTTTATGGACCTCAGCGCTGGGCACGAGAGAGAATCTGGTCTGGAACAGAATTCTCTTTAGCATTGATGGCACATTGGGCTCAGTTCATGTCTGTGCTGCAGGAACAAGTCCTACTTATCATTGGGTTATATGAGAATTATTTTGAACTCATATTTGATGCAGATTGCCATATATATTGCTGTGCTCCTGTCTAACACATTAGATGGTTTGATAAATGCATATTTAACTCTGCCAAAGTTGTCCCTCTAACTCCACTCCTAAGGTTGGATTGACTTTTAGAAACAACTGTATGTATCTTAAAAACTACTTAGCTTAAAAACTACTTTAATTGCTTTAGGAACTTAGAACTGGCTAGTTCAACTACTGACTACATAAAGTTTCTAATTACTTCATCAGAATGAAAGATAAGACCACAAGAAAGATGACCTCTAGGTTTTTAATCAGCTGTAGCTATTGACAGGAGCAGTGCTGTAAACTTGACAAGCTGTGATACATGCACTGACGATCATAAAGGTAATGAAGTCAGCTGCTCATTTGAGTCAAACCAACAAGAACAGACTTGATTCAAATGAATTAAGGGTTAGCTGTAAAACTTGGAGTGTGTGAGAATGACTATAAAAAAGATAGTCCTGAAAGCAGTGTTTCTTTTTGTTGAGGTATCAACTTTGGTCCCTGGGAGAAGAGCTGGGATTGCTAACTCATTTCATTTTACTTGCTGGTTTCCTCAGTTGCTTGATGGGTTTTATAAACCTCTGTGGAAGATGCTGAATTGTAGATACTGTTACCAAAGTTAGTTTCTAGCCCTCCTCTTGTGGAGAAATTTTGAAAGGCTCATCCAAATACAAATCACAGATAACTGAGAATTCAGAATGCAAATACAATGCAATTGTCATTAAACCACCCCAAAACATTCATCATTAATAATGTGATTTTGCAGCTGTTTGATCAGCTACAGTATTAGTCTTCTTAGGCCTTTTTTTGGTTTTGTTTTTGATTGAGCCTCTCTGGTCCCCAAGGCTGACCTTGCACCCTCATTCATGGCATTTCCTATGGCTGCCATTAATTGCATGTCATTCCATAGCTTTTATGCCTTTGTTGGTGTACCTTTATAACCAGATCATTCACATCAAAACAAATGTGAAGAAACATGGTTTAAGAAAATGCAAAAAAGGCATAGTTTCATTCTCCAGCTGATCACCTTTTGCATAAATCATTTTCCTTCCCTCGTAACAGACACAGGCCTCATAGAAGTATGAGGTGAACCCTGACAACATGACTCTTACAGTAGTTATACCTTTCAGTTAAATAAATACTTCTAGACTTTGGATTATAACTTAGATTAATAGACATTTTAAGGCATTTAAAAATCCCTTCCAGTGACCTTCTAAGGAAGTTTTAAAAATATGTATAATGTGCTGATGAAGAGTAATAGCTTCAAATTCAGCATACTAAGAACTTCATAAATCATATCATACATCTGAATAAACACCAGCACCTACTCAGAAACCTGCTGTGCTTTCTGTTACTTCTTTCTCAGGTTTGACTTACCATATCTGAAGTCTTGTATGGTTGAAAGGTGGCTAAAAATGCTTTAATATAGAGAAGTGGAGATTAAAAAAAAGCTGAATTGTTAGAAAAATCTCTTCTCTTTATATTCATGTTGGTAATCACCTGTATTTTGTAAATTCCTGTCTAATATTTTGAGTGAGGAAGATGAATTATCTTATGGACTGCAGAAATTAATAATGAAACTTCAACTTTGTTACTGATGACACCAGAGTAAGGGGAAGCCAAACCTGACTTTCAGAGTGAGGTTTCAGAATTTCCTTCTGTTGTTGGTCCCTTGAGGCAGTGCAGTTATAATGCACTCAGCACAAGCCAAGGTCTAAATGGCATATTGGTACTCCAGGTGTTCTGCTTGGGTATTAATAGACTTAACAAATCAAAAATAAAAAGAAAATTACTATCACAGAGAAACTGTCTAATCTGCATTTCAGTGCATTTTTTTTCTCAGTCTGATCAAAAGAAGAACAAAAAATTATTTTGTGTAGATTACTGAATTATACATAGGTATACTGAATTATTAGGACATGAAGGGAAAGCAATTCTGCCATTACAGTAGGCAGAGTAGAGGTTGTCAAAAAGATAAGACCAAAATAAGCTAAATATTTTTTCTTTAAGATTCAAGAACAGGGTTTATAGCATTTTAACATTTTGTGATTAATGAGGTAGCAAACAGATGCTCTATCAGTGGAGATAATATCATCAACATTCTGAGTAAGGAATAGTTTATTATTTCACAAAAGCTTCATGCCCTTCTGGCCTTGCTTAGGGACTTGGCAGGATATGAAATGAAGATGAATGATAGTTTAAACAGAGTTCACCCTTCCTCACAAGAATTTATTAGTAAAATAGGAATACAAAACTTTGGCTTGCAGGATTAGTAACATGTGAAGTGTCTCCTGTAATATAGTTTTGTTTTTTTTTAATAATTGATTAGGAACATGTAGGACAGATCTCATTATCAAGGTCTATTGATTTTTCTACTCAAAGCCTGTTGCTAAATCATTTTCCAATTATACGGTAATGTTGTAAGTATAGAACACGGATTTGGATGGAAGGCTTAATAATTCAATAAGCAAGGCAGCATTTTAAGTTGAGAAAAACAAGGAGGTAACATGGAACTTGAACAGGATGTCTAATCTAAGTAGGACTATGAACACAACTTCTAAAAGGAAGCACCATGGAAATGTTAATGTTTTAAGGTGGATTACTAGACTATATTTGTGTATTGGTTTACCATAAGAAGATGCAGCACACATCCTGTCATTGAAAAACTGTAGGAACAAAAAATCTGTTTTATGTTTCTGACAAGATACTGTTACTTTCTGAATTCTTGGAACTGTAGGAAAAAACCTTACAGTTAAGAATCAAGTATAATAATAAAGGGAATAGTTTAATCTATGCTTTCAGCCTAGAAATCCAGTCATTGACACTGACTGTGTATATAAAAAAGTCCATGAGCATCATTGATAAATATTTCTGGTAATTTTTGGCCACACTTTCTACCTCAGGAACTCTAAACATCTGTAGGAAATGAAGGGATTTTGCTTCTTAAATCTTACGTTTATTTTGCTGTTGCTAAAGACAAACATTACACAGTAAGAGACATAATTAATTTCATCTTAAGTTTGTTTTCCAAAAGTTCATAATGGAGAGTAATTCAGATGATCTGCTTTGGATCCCTTACCTTTAGATGTAAATCTTGCTCCAAAGTTGCTTGTGTTTGGTGTTGAGGGATCCTATTGAGTAGGTTTTGACAGAATAGTGAACTTTCAGATGTCTAAAAAGGTGAAGCCTGAAGAAACACTCTTCTCTGCTAGTGAGGAACTCCACCTTTTTTTTTATCTCTCACTCATCTTAGACTGTGCATGGTAGGATGGACATTAGAAGCAGACTTTCCAAAGTTTTAGAGTGCAATAATCATGGAAAAACAGCTGCTTGAGATGTGAAACTTTATTCATAGGAGCTTCTAGGAGGGCATACAAGTAGGTCAGTAGTAGGCAGTCCTCCTTTATCTACCTAAATTTATGAAATTTTATCTGCAGCTGTAGTTTTAACTCTGGGTTTTGTAAAAAATTTTGGGAAGTATTTATTTTTACTTTATTCTTTGATTTAAAAAGATCATTGCTTACTTGCAATTAATTAATCACAGTTCCACATTTATTTATATTCATTAGTAAGTGATCTTTTTTTTTTGTTTGGATAACAAAACTTTACAACTCTTCTAAATAAAATGAAATAACATCAAACCAGAGGAAAGTTTTTTGGATTAAAGGTAATACTGACTTTATTTCCCCATGGTTTTTTAACCCCTTTAAAAATACAGATTAATTCTGAAATGGAAAACCATTTCAAATGCTGAAGCTGAAAAATTTCATTTTGAAAATGCTGAGTAAAACAATAGTGGAAAAAAGTGGAATGAGACTTTAGCATTCTATCTATCAGAGCTTTTTAGTATTTAATAACTACACAGCAAAAGGACCCTTCTGTTCTAATACCAGAGCAGTCTGTGGGGAGTAGCTGTTCCTGTTCATTGGCATCTAAGTGCTGCAAGACTGCCTTCCACCAGCAAATTTTACTTCTGATGAGATTCCTGCATGCCTTGAGATTCCACAGGTCCCCCTCTCATTCTTTCACAGCTCCAAAATCCACAAGCTGTTGAAAGTACACCCACTGAAAGGATTTTTGAAAGGTGGTTTGAAGTAAAAGTTTAAATAGACAAGGCAAGAATCTATTAGACAGGGAGTGTTGTATATTTAGATGAAGAACAGTCCAAGTCTTGTCACACAACCGACTGTCTCCCTACACAACTGACTGTCTCCTCACATTCATTAGGCCTTCAAATTGTGTTATAAGATCATTCATTGAAGAACTTTGGTTTTATACTGTGAAGTACAAACAGGTCAGCAGTCCTTGGCCTCAGACAAAGGCTTGTAACACACGTGCATGAGTAACTAAGAGCATCATTATTTTCCACCTGAGAAAACACTCAATAATTGAGATTATATTTCCACACTTAAAGTGATTTGCAAGTGACTCAAATTTAGAAAAATATCTCCATAGAAAAGACAGGGAAAATAACCCACAAAATTCCAGAAAGATGTAATGTAACAGCACAGGTAATGTGTTATTTAACCTACATATATTTTTTTTAAAGACTACATCTTTTCTCACATCCCTTTCCCCTCTATAAGATGACACTGCACCTTGCTGCAGCCACACTTGAGCTTATCATAGAGAGACATGGGATGTGGAATTTATAGGAAATAATGTTTAAAACCAAGTTTTAAATGCAATATAGGTTAAAGTTCTCATGTCTTATGAGACCAGTACTACTTGCAATGATATATTTTTTCTTATTGCACTGCTCCCAATTTTTTTTCTTAAAAAGTATTTTGTATAATATAGCACATTTCACCTTTTTTCCCTCTGTTTTACAGTAAGCCTCAAAACTGTGTATGATACAGGATCTGCCTCAGAGTGACTAGGGACACTTGCAGCAGGGGGAGTGATCTGGGACTCAGGACAGTCAAATTCTTGGACTTGTTCTCAGGTGGCTTTTACTGCCCTGCTGGGCTCTGTACCCCCAATTAATTTTGTGCTTGAAGCCTGGAATTGAATATGTATATATTCACATATATGTAGATATATATACATATAAAAGGATATGATTTAGAGGATTGCAAGTGGTTGGTTTTTTTTAAGAAGGCTATTTTGTTTCAACCAAAATCTTTGCAAGAAGTTATGTTCCGTAGTCACATTTTAATTCAAACACTGTCATGAAGTTCATGTCTTGTCCTACATAGCAACAAACTTATAAGAAATGATAGTTCACATGCGCATCTGGAGCAAGCACTATAACTTTTGTTTCATTCTTTTTGTGCTGATAATGTCTATCTTCCAAATTTCAATTGTTTTGCTTGGCTTCAAGCAAGACAGCATTATTTTTTCAAATGGCAATATGCTCTAAAAAATTAAGCAGTAAGATATGTTATTATTTTTATTATTGTAGTTCTTACAAATCTTAGTCAGAGTTGATGCTGTGTAACTCTTAGTGTTTCACAAATAAAGAGCAAAGCATAAGCCATTTTTGAAAGCCCATAATTTCAGACATAAGTGGTTTCAGCACCCCTACATGCTACTTCTCCATGAAGATAATCTCTCTCCTCCTGTGAACTTTAACATCATTCTCTCACATATAATTGTGGAATTTACTATGTGTTCATCATTTGGCTGCTCAACGCTGCTATTACTCCAGATCCATTATTTCAGTACTACCACATCCTAAACTTGCCAAGGAGCATGATTTCATCTCTGACAGGACATGTCAGCCAGTCTCAGCCAGACAATAGGAGACTTGCAGGAGGGCACAACACCATAAAAAATGAAGCTATGTGAGGCCTTCACCTGTTTCATCATTTTAGTGGAGAGCTAAACAGGCTGACATACACATAAGTGTTAGGTGGGTGAGAGCTCAAAGGAGAGTTTGTGAGGAAAATTTCTCTAAGGATAAAGAAATCAAATCTAAGATTATTTTTCCCCTGTGCATTGTTCACATTAGGAGCTTTGTGTGATGCATAAGTCTAGTATTGGAAAAAAGGTGAACCTTCATATTCAGTCTTATGTATAGGCAATGTTTTGATGAAGCAGAAGGCAGGAAAAGCTGAATTTCTGTTGTAATTCTCTGTTTCTCTCTTTTCCCCCTTTCCCTGCATATTTCACCTAAACCTACCTATTTCAAAAGGTCCCAGAATCATATGTTTTTGTCAGTAATGCAGAGGCCTCTAGATGAAGCAAAGTTGGGTTAATCCATAATAATGGCAGGTCTGTTTATTGATCTCATAAATTGCACTTTACTTGACCTGTCAAAAAAGCAGAATTCTCAGCATGTGCTTTCCTGCTACTCTGAAAGCCTCTCCTCACCTCGGGCAAATTGTTCCCTCCCAGCCTCTCCCTGTATGCTGACAGCTGTTGTAAACCCTGATCTAAATTCATTAACCTTTCTCCAAACAATCTATTTGAGTTCATCCTTGAGAAAGTACAGACAGAACAATAAACACTCACTACTGATTTTTCTGCCCTGACTTCCCTAACATACCCATGCCCAAGGTACCTACCCAGTTTTCTTTTAAAGGAAGGACAATTCAAATCAAAATCAGTAGGAATCAAAATCAGTCCACAGACTAGGATTTCCTAATTAGCAGTAATGCACTCATTGTGGGCAGTAGTAACATCTGTCTAATACCAAGGAAAACTACACAGTAATCTGAGTGGTGCCAGACCAGTAAATGGCATGTATATGTAAGAAACAATCAAAAAGGAAGCCAGTGCTTAATAGAAAAACTTGTTCAGTGCGACTTACTGATTGCACGTTGCTTCCACGTGAGCAACACCCTACAGTGCAATGTTATTGTTGCCATGCAAATGCTGTGAGTGGATCTCCAGTGGCTCTTGGAGGGGTAAGAAGCTTTGTTTTGGCTTAAAAGTGTAAAGTTGCAGACAACTACATCACTGGGATGTTGGTGTTTCTACATAGCATTGCTGAGTAGTACCCAGGGGCAGGGCAATCTGGAAATGCATTGCTGGGTATCTTTTAGTAGTACCTTTTAAGATAATGTATTTTTACTTTTTAAAAATGGTGTCTTTCAGCAATGCAGTTTTTGACATTATAATGTGAGAGCTCCAGTTAACAGAAAGGGAACATTTATAAGGAATCACTGGTCTTTAAATGCCTGATTCCCTTTACCAATAAATAGAGGTGAGTCTCAGCTCGCATGCAGTTTTATTGGAATTTTGAATCATGGTGCCTTGTGATTGACTGCAAAGACCCTCTGATTATATTGTTTCAGGAAGAATACAAAATCTGGAATTGAAATGTAGGCCTAAGATAGAGCACCTTTATGATTTTGTTGGCCAATAAAATGAAAAAAGATGCCTATCTTAGGCTAAGCATTAAATTTCTGGTTGGCTAAAGATAGCTATGATGAATCTCAGCCAAAAGGTACCAAGAGGGCTGAATGGAAAATTTGAAAAAGTTTTGCTAAATTTTTGCAAGTTCTGCTCCAATTTGAACTAGTTTTAAATAGACACTTCCAAATATTGCCTTAAATAAATAGTTTTAAAAAACTAGTATTTGACAAATTGTAAAAATCTGGTTCAGATAGATAGCTATGCTAAGTATGGCTGCAGGTCACATGTGTGTTCTTCCAGCTGTGTAGTGTTTCAGGAGCATTCTAAATGGTTTAGAGTTTATTGCAATTTTTGAAAAAAAAGTATTAAAAAACTGGACAGGGCTCCTCAGTGATCTTTCTGTATACCCAATAGCTTTATTTTTAATGCAGAAATGTCTTAAAGGATGCCTTGCATTTTGAGTGTGGGAGAATGTCTTGAACTTGATGTTTGCCTGGGAAATCAAATTTTTTTGTAGACTGATGAGCAGAAGCATTGGAAAACAGAAAGTACAAAAATTTGAAGTTTATGTATTTTTTTCCACAGCCTTAGTAATGTTGTTATTAGTAAATCCAAATGAGTGTCTGAACATTCCCTGCCCATGGATCTGACAAGGGACTTTAGAACACACTGTCTCAAAGGCTGTGAAAATTAAAAGGCATGTCATTTTGACAATGCTGTCTTACTATTTTACTTTGTCTAGAAGAGAGTGGTGAGTTATAGCATTTTGCTGCCATAGATGATGGGCGATAGATGGGCTTTGGATTAGTTCCTCTTATACTGCCAACAGATTAGGAATATTCTTTTAGTGGCAGCTGATTAGATCTAGCAACTCCATCTTGCTTTCCTCTCCCCATTGAAATATCTTCCCATCCTCCGATGTCTTCTGCTGAGGTCTTTTGGACCAGAGAACATTATTCCAGGCTGGTAGCACAGGATCTTAGAGGAGATAGCAGAAAAACTGCCTTACTCCATTTTTAGTTTGTGGCTGGTCTGTACTGCCTTTGTCTTTTTAAGACAGTCCAATCTGTGTTTTACGGACATAGATTCAATTCTTCCCAAGCCAAAGGGCAGTTGTACTCAAACATTAACGAAGGAGCTCTTCATTGCCTGGCATTTCTCAGGAGAAACCATGTGTACATAAAGAAGCTGTAAGAAGCAGTGTGGTTGCTCCAGGACATAAACTTACCTTTCCCAAAGTCAGTCTCAGGCAATGTCAGTCAATGGGTTGTCTGAATTTGCTAGAGAAAGGGGAGCTCTTGGAACACAGGTTTGTGGATTGATTTGAGTGACCCAAGGTTAGAATAGTTCAGAAACTGTTTGTGCTACAGGAACTTACTGAAGCTCTGCCTTAATATTCCTTAATTTCCAGTAAATTATGGTATAATAACTGAATGGTCAGCCATTACAGCAGTAAAAACAGTGTATTGCTTTACAATGTTAAATAAATATGCCCGCATTTCTTTCTTGGCTCATCTATAATCTTTGGTGAACAGCACCTGATTAATAGGAATGTAATGATAATCCAGCTTCTCCATTTAACAAGCCAGAGAGAACATCCAGCTAAAACAGCCTGTGTTTCTGACACCCAGAGAATGGGCTGAAATGACTGCCAGAAGTTATTGAGCTGGAGAGAATTTTAAATGAATGAATTGGGTATGAGTCACATCTTTCCATAGAACAAATATGGGCTCTGGCTCTTGGAGTATTTGAGAAATCAACAAGGGCCCCTTTTGAGGGAGCTGGGTGAGAATTTTATAACTGACTTAAATTTGGAATTCTGCAGTGCATCTGGGATAATAATACCCCACAACAGCAAAGATTATTTAAAGACAAGCAGCTTCAGTTTGTCAATGACTTAAATACCAGCAAACTTGGGTGGTGAAGGGTGGCAGATTGTTAATTGGTCTGGAAGCAGTATAAATACTTTCTGCATTTATCTCACTTACAAATGTTCACTGGTGATATGATATCAGTAATTTATGATGTGCCATGACAGACGCTTACATTTCTGACAAAACCAGCAATTAGTTAAAAGAATGAAGATTCTCCTTGAATGTTTTCATCAAGTTATAGGGGGGATTTCTTTCCTTCCATACATGAATTGCCTAAATTTGGTTGAGTTTTTAAGCTCTTTTAAAAACCTTATGAGTGCTCTCATAAAATACTGCTATTTTCTTCTTATTAGTATATTATTTGCATATCCACTGCATACATTGGCATACAATGGGGATAAATACAATAGAAACTCATCAATTTACTGAAAGTGGGCTATTTTTTTAAAATATATATATATATATATAGTTTAGAAGGGATGTAGCAACTGAACTTCTTGGACCCTTTTGTATCTCCTCTAGAGTTTCTGTGTGAGGTGACCAAAGTCCCAAGTGGAGGAATGAAACACTGAAGCTCAAATGGAATGATGCTGCTTACTGGTAGAAAGCAGCCAAATGTTATACTCCACATAAAAGAGCAGAGATTGGTCATTATGATAATCTAAAGACTCAATCTTCTGATCTGTTATATAAACAGTTCCATTTTCAGAAAGACTATTTTCTAATAGGGATGTATTTTGCCTCTTTACTGACACCCTAACTCCTGAACTGCATAACGACGTAGTGGTATGAGCTCCCTCTCCTCAGTGTTACACACTTTCCATTAGACCCACAAGGAATGTATCAGAAATGCTTGTAGATCACATGAGAAATAATAATTTCAATGGCAAAATGCTATTTTTTTTCTGAATTTTGCTCATTCCATAGACAGAGTATATTTCTCCAGTTCTTAGAGAGTGGGTGACAGCCTTATTTCAAGGGTGAAGAAGATCCTGCAGAAATACTGTGTGACAACAGTGTGAATCACTGTGTTTGTTACCTCTGGAACAATGATTGACTCAGAGGATTCCTCTTTTTGTGAAGCTGCTGTTATCTTCCAGTACCTGTCCTCAGACATTGAGCTGTTATGTCAGTGGCACTGAATAAAAATGATCCAGACTTAATGAGAAGAATCTTCAATCTGAAAAAAAAAATAAAAAAGGGCAACTAGCAATTTAAGAACCCCAAACCCAACAAAACAACACTCCATGCTAAACTATTTATTTTTTCAGGTAAAATCATCAGGAAAAGAAATTGATTTTGCTTCTGGAAAAAGCAATCCTCCCCCAGATCCTCTCTTCCTATGATTTTGTATGCAGGAGCACAGTGTGTGCTAGAAGAGGTGGCCTATTCTTTTAGACCACTTTGACAGGAGCAGTGAATTTCAGTTCCCAAATTTGCTTGAGTGTGGAAACTCTGAGCCACAGAAAAGCTTAACATAATTCATGGACCTGGGCTGTCTGCTGGAAAAACTGCCAGGAATGATAAAAATGATAATAAATTTGCTTTTACTGCTTCTCTCTGTTGTAGTAAATTTGTCCTGTATCTTTGGACAAAAATGTGTATGGACCCTCTTTATAAACCCCTGGGGAGAAATTTGTGCACAAAGGTAGCATTCTCTTTCTCTTCATTTCTGTCTGTGGTGTCTTTTTTAGAATTTGTGGAAAGTGTCCAACAGGTTGGAAAAATGCACTGAAAACCTAATCCAGACATGTCAGTACAATACTGGTTTTAGTTTAAACAAAAACCAAGCAAGCTTTACTTTTTCCAAGGTAGTGTCTCCAAAAATGCTTCTCAGGTTCAGAGAGTACATTTTTGTCCTGGTTTAACTCCTTGCGTACTGAATAACAAGCAAGGCTGGTTTTGCATAGCATAATACATGTACCTATGCAGAAAAATATATTTCATAGAGTCACAGAACTGTTAGGGTTGGAAGTGACCTCTGGAGATTATCCAGTCCGACCACAGAGACTCCAGTCCAAGGCAGAGACTCATAGATCAGGTGACACAAGAACACATCCTGATGGGTTTGTGATTATCTTAGTTTGAGGGAAAAACCAAAATGTTTACCCAAAAGCAGAGGAGAGGATTCCTTCACAATAATTACGTCACTCTTTATTAAATTTAAGAAAAGGAACTTTAATTAGAAAATGGATGTAAGAAGGATAACTGTTCTTAACTACTATATATATATACATATATATGTGGATATAAATATAACTGTAAACAGACCAGAGCAAACTATTCCCCCAGCACCAAAGGTAAAAAAACCAAAGAGAACTACCCTCAAAATGGTAGATTCCTCCTAGAGCAGTTATATTTATGGACAGTGTCAGTGTCCCACCTCGGCTGGCTGCAGGATGAATTCTCAGTCTGTTACGAGTGGGGAGCATTCAATGAACTCTCTCTCTCTCTCTTGTTGTCCTTTGTCCCAAACGAAGAAGGAATAAAGCTGGGAGTGGAGTAAATGGTGATAGTTCCCAGGAATCTCCTTGTAGTCCAGATAGATCTCCAGGAAGAGGGAAAAAAAGGTCTGCAGTGTCCTGAAGCAGCTGTCTCTCTCCTCTCTTCTCTCTCTCTCTCTTCAAAACTCAGGGCGCCCAGAGATGGAGGGGGAAAAGCAAAGAGCAGAGCCAGAAAAAGAGAGCTTACCAACAAGCTGTGGCTCTTTTTTCTGCAGCTGCCCAAAGAAAAACCCCCCAAAAGTCAAAGCAGCACACAGGGAACAAAGAAAGAAAAACCTCTCCCCACCCCCAGGTGCT
The DNA here is from genome assembly GCA_013396695.1 of Sakesphorus luctuosus. Classification (NCBI taxonomy): domain Eukaryota; kingdom Metazoa; phylum Chordata; class Aves; order Passeriformes; family Thamnophilidae; genus Sakesphorus; species Sakesphorus luctuosus. The sequence goes on from VWZD01005272.1 coordinate 186,707, forward strand.
GGGGTTGTGTTTTCTCACCACACCCAACCATTAAGCTTGAATCTAAAAGTCATCAGCCATTTTTGTCCTCACTCCTGGGACTCCAAGCCTAAACCTTTTGTGTTGGTCTGGTGAGAAAAATTCTCTGTGGGGGCTTCTCCCGACACCACCTTCCTGTGTTTGAACCTTTAACAGGGATGTCTCCAGAGAGGAAGACTCCACAACCTCCTTGAGCAGCCTGTTCCAGTGTTCTGCCACCCTCAAGATAAAGAAATTCTTCCTCACGTTGAGGTGAAATTTCTTGTGTTTTAGTTTATGGCCATTGCTCCTCATACTGTCACTGGGCACCACCAAAAAGAATCTGGCACCATCCTCTTTGAATCCACCTTTTCTCTAACAACAGCAGAAGGTTTGATCAGAACTATAGGAATTTCGTATGTGTTTGGCCAAAATCTTTGCTATTATAAAATGAAGTTAGCACAATAGCATTTATGTCTAGTAGTGCAAAAATTTGAACCATAGTGCATGAATCGAGGGCAGTGGCAAAAGAAAAGTCATCATTTCCCTGTGATGATTTGGAAAGAAGTATAGGGAACTTATGGCACTTTTGGCCAATTATTTTATAAAATTTTGCAAGAATTTTCCAAAATGTATTCCTGCTAAGTGAAAATGCTGAGTGCCTTTTATTGAAGAATAAAGAGAAGTGGGATTGGCAGAATGAAGATATTGGTCAATGTCAATCATAAAAAATACGAGCATAGGCTTTCCCAGCTAATGTACAGAATGTCATTTGCAGATTTTTACTATGAGGATGGGAAATGACATTAGTTACCAGTCATGATCTTTGTCTTTGCTGAACTTAAGACTCCACAATGGACCTTCCAAACTCCACAACACATCCAAAATATAGACACCTTTGAGTTTCAAACCTGACTCCACTGCTCAGTAATACAGTCCTTTCTTACTGAGGCCAGGGAGCACTTGAGTGGTGCAGCCCTTCACACGCAGTATTCACAGCATGCCAACTTTTTCAGTGAAAGAGCCTTAAATCTTTTGCCATTGGCATTTTATCTCACCATTGAGGAACAGCAATGTACTGGCTATAGCTCATCTGAAGCTGAAGAAGTGGAGGAGGGGTTTGATCTGTGCTTGTGTATTGCTAGAGTAAGTACATCCAAAGTACTGTCTCAGCAAAGAGGTCATGGAAATAACAAACACAGAGACTGATCAGACCCCTGTATCTAGAGATGATCCTCTAAGTGTTACAAATTATTGTTGGGAAGCTTGTGATCCCCTGGGCCTTCATGATCGTAGGTAAACAGAGACCTTTTGATCTTTCTCCTTTGGGTTGTTCCTTCTGGCCTCTGCCATAGCAATACATTGAAAAGAGGAGAAAAAGTATCTTTAAAAACCATTCATGCTCCTGGCAGTACTACAGTCACAAGATCAGGCAGCTTAGTCATTAGAAAAGATTATTTCATTTTGTCATATTCTTCTAGCCAAAAAGAAATGCTGCTAACTTGCATGCACCCATTCCTATGATAGAGAAAGCTCCAAAGTTATTCTTTCAATGGAAACTATGAATAAACAAAATATTTGTAACAAGGTGGTTTTAGTATTCCTGCCAAGACAAATCAGAGAATGGAAGAAACACATGTCTTGAGAGCATTTCCTCTCATGACAAACATGTGACCATATAAGAATATGGTTTGAAACAGGAACAGTTCAAAATTTGAGCAAATGGAGAATACTCTGCCACTTCATTTGCACTGACAGTTCAGAAGGTACCAGTACAGAAGGTGTTTCTGCTATGTTTATCCCTGAATCTTCCCCAAAATAACTTTAAATTAATTATCTGTCCTTTTTTCTTTTCGTTGTTCATCCTTGCTGCAGCTACCTGAAGTGGATATTCTTTCAAGCTTAAGAAGTGTGGTGGTGTAAGCACCTTAACCTAGGCATACCTGAATGTGAGAAACGCAGGTGGGAAATGAAGGTTTGAGCTCCTCCTGGTATGGTGAGTATGAGGATGCAAATAACTCGTTTCAAGGAGCCAGACAAGAGATGAATCTGTATGAGGGAAATGAGAAGGCAGTTGTCTTAACCAACAATCTATGAAGATTTTTCTCTTTTTCATTTTGGAAATACCCTCTTTTAAGTATTTTCAATATTTAATGTTTCTGCAGAAAGATTCTGATGAATGACCATTATTTCGAAAAGCAGTTTCCCTGTGAAATGCCTAACCAGCAGTACTGTCATTAACACAAATTTTCTTTTAGGGTCCAATCTGGTTCCTGTAGTAGCCAGTGGGAAAACATCTGATTTCAATGAGCACATAAAAAATGACTCATTTTTAGCTTATTTTCCATATAAAATATGCTAGAATAAAAGTGAGTGGACAGTTCAAGTGCGCATATGTAGCAGAGGTCCTTGGGTTTCTGTGAGATGTAACGTTGTGCCACTCTCAATGTGAAATATAATTCAATGTTAGCTAATGCTCAAATGCAACAGGTGAAACTGCTGTTGTGGAGCAAGAAAGCAGAGGTGAGACACATGAAACAGAACAGAGAAGACGGGAAAGGGGAAAGACAAGGGATGTAAGTATGAAGAGCTGAGAGGATCAGAGACCCATGGACAGGGTTGAAAGTGACTGGGGAGGAGTGGGCAGCTGAAGGGGAGAGCAAAGAGGAGGGGATTGAAAAAAAAAGCAAAACAAAGAGAAGCAATAGTGGGGGAAGGAGAATAAACCTGAATGCACTGAGGATGGAGAAGTAGAACAGCTTCCATCTTTGCAATGCTTCACAGAGATTTAAGAACAGAGAGTCATGACAGTAGCTGTGAATTCAGGGCAGGATACACAGCTGAGAACAAAAATGGCACTGATTTTAAATGACCCAAGACACAATGTGCCATCTAGATTTTTACTTTACTTTATTTAAAGAGTCATGAAGCCCATACATTGCATTTTCTGAATCTCTGACATTCCCTGTTTCTTTTTCCTGTCAAGAGATAACTTTTTCTTGCATAAAATTGAGATTCATTTTGTATAACTCAGGAAGGAGCCTTAAGGCAGAAATCTTTCTCCTTCATTTGGAGCATCTGTAAAATGCAAGATGGAAAAAAACCTAATGGGTAAGGAAGAGCAGCAAGATCCTTGCTGTCTTTCTCCTGACCAAGGTAAAAGGCTGCCCTGGCTTTAGAGGAAATTATTTTGAAGCCCCCCTCTCTCCCCTGCATGCAAAGTGTTTCACACTGCTGGCTGCAGCAGTGTCCTTTGGCTACCAGGGCAGCTGGTCAATAGGAAAACTCTTATCTGAGGGTAATCCTATCTCTTAACCCACATAGTATAGATCCAGGTGTACTTTTTATTCTCACTCACCTTCAGTCTTTCCAGGCAAAGTCCCTCTGGTTTTCAGTGGGAAGATTTAACCAACAGTAACCAATGATCTAAATTCTGTATCTCTGCTCCTTCTTATCCCCCATAACCCAGAGACTTGGAACAGATCATGCCCCCAGGCAAGTTCTGACTCTTGCAATGATAAAAAAAACCCCCCAAACCAAAACAAATGATGAAGATTAAGAGAGAAAACCAGCCACATTAAAGGCAAATGACAGAACTTGATTACACCTCTGGGAGTTTCAGGAGTTAGTTTCTTCTTAGCAGTAACAGAAGATATTTACCTGACAGGCTGATACCCTCCTTCTCCCTTCCTCTAGAGTGGGTTCTCCTGTTCTCCTCTGGAGACTAAAACTTATGGCTACAGTCTTAATTCACTGAGGAGTGGACAGGCTATGCATCATGTTTTGTTCAGTCCTCAATCATAAAATGCAGGCTGCTTCTAGACAGAGCATCTACCCAGGTGGATCCAGTTGCAGGTCTCTGGTAGCAATGAATGGCAGCTCCAAGGGGGCCACGGGTGACTGTGGACATCCAGAAGAAAGGTGCTTATGTAACTTGTACTTTTTGGAAGATAATTTTAGCTACTCAGATAAGATTTCCTCACTTCTTGTATCTACCTGAAAATCTTTAAGGACAAAGACTGCCAAGCAGAATTTTCATATTGCTGAATTTGCCTCAAAATTTATTTTGCAGAAAGTTATCAGAGAGCTGAGATTCAGAATTTCCACCTCTACTGTACAGCTTCCTTGCCTGGTGACACAAATTTGAGATGAGGCTTGCTCTCTGTCCTGAGGGCTGGGGAAAGAAGGCAGAGAGGTACCTGGAGAGAAGGAAAGCTGTTTTCAGGGAAGTATGCAAAAATTCAATTTCATTTTACAGAGCTATTTCTTTCCTTTCATGATCACTATGGAAATCACTGCAATGATCTGCCACATAATTGTGTTTGGTAAAAAGTTAATGTCAAAGGCAATGTACGGAACATTTTATTTTGCAGCAAAAAATGATTTCTTCCTCTACTTTTTCATTCATAATCAGAGTTGGTAAAGGTATATTTGTACTTATGGGGCTATCCTCTAATTTCAGCTTCTACTGAGCACCAGGAAACTCACTCTGCAGAGTTTTCTTTTTTGTTTGTTTGTTTGTTTGCTTTTTCACAGTGAATTTAGCATTAAAAAAAAAAAAAAAATTCCTTTCCATTCCTGGGGTGTCAGATATAATCCAGACTGTATGGGGCTTCTGACTACTGCCAGATGAATGGTAAGCATGAACTGGCAGAAAGTGTTCCTCTTTGAGGTGGCACTTCTGAAATATATAAGTGGCAAATATATATATATTATGTTTTGAGACACAGAAAAACCCTCCAACAAGTATGCTGTTAAAGCTAGGGCAAGCCTTTCCAGTGATGTCCTTGAAAAAACATAGAAGTCTCCTGGTTTACATTACTCATCTATCATCATTTGCTGCTCTATGGAGATTACTCCCATTGTACACTGAGCAATTGAAAGGATGACAATGTCCTTGTGACATGTAACACAATCTCTTAATGCTGCCTCATAAAGGAATGAATAATTGGCATTGATTACATGTGTGTGGGGACGGTAGTACAGTTCTGTCACATGTTGTCAGGGTGATTTTACCTGAGAGGGTCTTGGCAGTCTTGGGTTACCCCTGGACACACTGCCTGGCCTGCTGCTAGAACTGGGAATTGTGATCATAAACAGGGAATCTCTGCTGCAGCTGGGGTTACAAGAGACATACTTGGCAAAACAGTGTGCCAGACTGCAAGTTTGTGCTGCAGGATCAGCCTGTGTGGGGAGCAGGGGGATGCTAAATCCCAGCAGTTGGCTCATGTCTGTCAGTGGGGGCTGCTGCACCAGCTGCAAAGCTTCTTGCTCTGCACTCTGCTTGCTCCTGCTGGGGATGACATAGGCAGTCTGCAAAACAAACAGCAATTTGTTAGAGCCTGATGACAAATTCACACGTTGGCTATGAGTGAACATGTAAGAGGAAGAAAAAGCAAATTCCAGCTGGAAAATCTCACTGCACCTTGTATTGGCTTAAGCTGGCAAAAGCTCCCTTATATCTTATCTCATTGAGCTGTTTCCTAAGATCCTTGGTGTATTCATTCTGTCTCCAGATGGGAAAAAATGAAATGTCATCATCTGGGTGAAGAAATCTATTCTACAGGTGAATGTCTTCTTCATACCTTCATCTAAGAGCATATCTAACAGCCTTACAACACACAAGGAGCTTAGTGTAGACTCTGTCAACAGTTATAGGTGCAATACGTCCCACAAACTGAGCTTGATTCAATAAGGAGCTTCATGGAAGCAAAAAGAAAATAAACTCTTCCCTCACAGAATACATTTGAAGTTTGACCTGCAAAACCATTCCAGGTGGTATAAAGCTTGGCGAATCTGTGTTTTCTCTCTTTGGGAACAAAGCCAGACTATTTTCACTGTGATGAGCTTTTACTGCTTTCTCAGATCAGATCTGGAGAGTGTCTGCTTCTGTAGTGGTAGATGTGTGTCCCAAAACGACAGGCAACAATCTTAGCATTGAACTTCTGCCAACCATTTTCACTCCTTAACAGAACTCGTCTGGAAACACTCATCTTACCCATTTTATTTTTTAAGTTAAATGCAAACACACTGCAAAATCATATGTGTTTTGCTGAAATGTCAACATTTGGTGCGTAAAAAAGTCCTGACATTGCTGAAAGTGGAAGTTTCACACTTCTAGTATATTTTATGTCAGTACATCTAGGAAAAAATTGCCCTGTTGTATCAGTAGTTCCTGAAGTTGTTTTACTGGGAATTCTCTTTTCCATTGTTTCCCTTCTAAGACAAGAAGATACTGCTAGCCACTATGTAGACAAAGTAACACATTTTGTGTCACAATGGAATGGACAAAATACTTCATGGCAGCTTTTCATGTGATAGATGTCAACTTAGAGAGTCTGGATAACTTCTTGTTCTTAATGGGCTGAGCAGGGATTTTCTGTGGAAGTGACTATCTGAAAGGGAATCCTTCTATTTTCAAAATCAATATTTTTTCAGAGGAAAAATTATGGCAGAGTTTTCTGACTTCCCATATGAACAAGCTTTGCCATTTCCTTTTGCAATATAAAACTTTTATCAACTAGGAAGCAGACATATTTGTTCCTTATTTCTTTTTCCAGGAAATTTCTTTGTGAGAAAAATATTTAAAATTTTAATTCTGCTCTAAATCAGGTTTGTATTTTTGTTTCAGAATATGAAGTTTTGTATGGGAGAGATGTACCTTTAGAAGACTGCTCTAGCCTTTAGTTGTGAATATGAAAGGTATTTGCAATCTCTAATGATGTTACAGTTATCCACACCCCTGGGAATTCCAAACTACATTATGAAATACACTTCATACCTGAAAGTTGGGGCAAAATGTATGACAGAAAATTTTAAGAGTGGCAGCTGAATAAAGCAAGTTATGTTAATTCATCGATTAAGTCTCTGGTTCCTTCTTCTAAGTAATCACCATCAATTTATGAATTTATATGTGATTTGGAGGCTTCCTAATTAAGATACAACTTTTCTTTTTCATTCCTTTTTGACACTAGAGGTCAGCTGATTTGACATTATATCATTTGAGTAATTTGATTTACGAATGACTACAATGGGGAATTTCCTGGAAAGGATCTGAATTTTGTTCTCCTGAAAGTCTGAGAGTGCTTATGTTCAGTGAATCTCTGTTTTCAAGAACTTTCTTTAGAGAAATTATGCACATAATTTGTAGAGGAAGGAATGTTAACTGAGATATTGATTACTGACTGTTATGAAGTATTTTGGACATCCCGGAGGAGCTTAGGGAACTTGTAATTTACAAATTTTATAAAATTAGTTAACTCAATGATGCTTCAGAGGTCCCATTCACACTAGAATCATGTTTTTGCCCCAAACAATTTCATTCAGAAAGCAAAAAAAGGAAAAAATTAGTTTTTAAAATAGAATTTTAGTTTCTTTTTCAAATAACCTTTTTATTACCCAAAGTCCCTTTGGTGACAACTCTACTGGTCTTGCATAAGAAGTACAATGAAGTCAGAAGTCCCCTCAAAACAAGAAGAAACACATACAAAGAATATTCAGAGCTGTGAAAGTCAATACCAGTGTACTACACAGTTTTTGTTCTGCACTGGAAAAGACATCAATAAAGTCCCTATTAGTAGTCAGTAGTCTTCTGTCCTGATTTTGAAGCCCTAAGCATGGTAGACTTCTAAAGGGTTATAACATCTGAAGTATAAATCTGTTAAATATGTATCCGCCTTGCACAAAAATACTTCAGCAGTTCTCTTGAGTGAGTGATACTTGTTTAAGCAGTCTATCACATTATATGAAATACATTTTGGATTTATTTGCTGAAAATAGATAAATTTAACAGTGTTTTATCCATTGTACTATAGGCACCACAGACTAACTTCCTCAGGTATTCATTTAATGGGTCTCCATTGCATGGGATTTTGTCTGGTGGGAGGAAAATCTTTTGCTTTAAGAGGTCTGCTTGATTTCTTTAACAGCTATTCAGTTTGCTGGTCTCCAACATCTAGAGTTAAGTTTTCTAATCCATCTTGCACAGGACGGAATGGAAAAGGGCGAGAAACAGGGAGAGTCAAATTCTGTCACCTAATTAGAACAGATGGATTTTGCACTTGACTGTGAATTAACTTTACCCAGGGATGACTCAAAGTTAGAATTTGTGCTTCAGGGGAAACTTGAAAATCTCATTCCAGACTTATTGGGAAGACAATTAGAAATAGGATTCTTGTGAAGAAGGCACTTCCAACAACGGTGACAGTAACATTGTTTGAAGTTGACTCTTTACCTTGCACCTGATTGTAGCAATTGTTGAATTAAATGTTGCCCTTTTAATTTCTCCTCTAAAGAGCTCTAGAAATAGAGCAGGATGGACAATCAGATGTCCAGTGAATGCAAAAACTCTGTCTTGAGTTTGAACAGGGCTCCATGAACACTGTAACCTGTGAGTCTCAGCAGAGTCCTGGGAAGCCTCAAGTCTTCCAGAAGTGTGCTCATAGTAAGACTCAATTTCATGGACAGAGAAGTCCTTCTGTTATATGTTTTGGATCGGTGAGTAATCACTTCCCTAAGAAACTCCATTTCTATGGAAAATTCATTTCCTCTTGTTCTGTCTCTAACAAAATGACTCGGGAGTTGGTTAGAAATGAGTGGAAGGTGAGGATAGGCAAAGCAAAATCTTACAAAAATGTGTTTGTTGCGTCTCTGCATTCTTGGTTGGGGATGGATAGGTTTGATTTCCTGTGGTTGTGTCAGGTTTTTTTTCTTTTTTTTTTTCATTATTTCTTTTTTCTTTTTCCTTTTTTTTTTTTTTTTAAATAGATTTGCAAAATGATGCTTTAAGGTCTCATTACTGCAGTCTTTTCAGTTCTTCTAATATTTTTTTTCCCTGACAGAGGGATGGAAGCATAGTCTAGATAAGGATCTAATTTTTGAGAAGTTTAACTGCAGAAAGGCTGTATGCCTGCCCGTCACTGGCTGCAAAGCTTATAAGTGGCAGGTCTGCTCTCTGTCTTTGCCTCTTTGCTGTTTTGGTTTGATTAACTCAACAGCAGTTGGGTGCTAGCTGGATAAACTAGCATTCCAGATGAACATGATTATTGAGGACCATAGGGTGAATAAACTCTGAGGCTAACAGAAATTGGTGTTTTCCTGCAGTGATGGCTAATCATTGAGTGAAAAAAACCCCAACAAACTCAAATAAAAAGGCAGATTTCTATGGTATCTATTCCATATTAATACTTCAGGAACTTAGGTTCTAATAGGTGGTCATTATTTGTGTCTCTGGGTAAAGAAACAGTTAAGAAGGAACCATATCTGTAAATATACTTTGATATGCATTTGATTTGCATTGATATGAAAACCAGGCACAGCAGGTTGGTTAGACCAGGTGAACCAGGCTGGGACTGCTATCTTTGCATTGGCAGAAAAGCAAAACTCTGCCAGAAAAGGTGAATTCTTATTTACATTGCACTTTGTACAGAGCTTTCCAGCAACAGCACTTCCAGCTTTCCTTTCTGCTGTTGTGCTGTCAGCAGTCCAGCAGTTCTGATCCCTCACAGGGAAGGATTGCATCTTGCACGCCTACTGTAACAGCCAGGCACTTTTAAAACATGAAACAGCAAAATATGGATTGCATAGATGGAGGAAGAGAACAGAATGAAATCAAAAGTTCATATGATGCTTATTATTCCATAGTTTCATAAAATTAAATAAGGCACTATCTGAAGGCTATTGGAGAACCCAAAAAATAATGGAATGGAGAAAGAAAAGCAGAATGTTTTTCAAAAACGGGAAGACATAAATAAACAAATAATCTAGAAGAGCTTGAGGCAGATACAGAATTCCTTCTGTCTTTCTGCAAGAGTTTCGAAACTCAATCAGGAAAACCATGAACTCACAGGTAACTACAAGCCTTAAAGGACTTTAAAACTCAGGAGAAACTCTTCGGAAACCTGAATCAATCTACTTAATATACAAAATCACCAAATTCTTATATTTTTCTTAGGAGCTAGTGCAATATTTTCCCTCAGTTTTAACAGGTAAATGACTTTTAACTTAGAAGGGTAGATGCAGTTACTTGTATGGGTAGGCTTCTCTTCAGGAAAAAAAATGATCATTTCAAAAAGAAAATAATTGTTGCAACTGATATAATTTTAGTTGATTTAAAATTTTATTAATAGGCAGACTTTTCTCCCTTGTGGGGAGTAGTACATAATAATTGTATAGGAAAATATGTACTATGATGTATGGTAACTCAGGATTTGTCCCCATTAGAAATCATAAGGAATGTGCCCATTGCTTTCAGGGGCTTCATGATTTGACCCCATGAGGCAAACATCATTGCCTGGAGGCTGAGTCAGATAAGATCTCTTACAAACTTCATTTAAGCAAATAACTCACATAAAGAGGAAATGATTTCTGAGTAAGCAGCAAGCAAGCAGGACACCAAGCTATCCTGACCTCAATTTGATCTTCCTGACATTCATTATAATCATCTTTTGGTTACTGCTTTGACTTGTGTGGTGAGATTGGTATGTGTCTCCCTACGCTCATTGTGGCTGTGACAAAAATAAGGACTCCCTTTCTGACCCCTTGAGGTGATGGGCAGCTGTAGCCCAGGCAAGAGAAGCTGCTGCTATCCATGTTTTACAGGACACTCATTTTGCCCATTACCAGTAAATGTAACTATTACACCATAGAGATAAAAATTGGAGGAGGTCACAGATCTCCACCCTTCCTCCGTGTTGTGTGTGAGCTGCTGCTAGACTCACAGGTGGTCTTGGACCTTGGCTAAATGACTGTTTAATAATTTAGAGAATTTCAACTTGGCTCACCAAGGAAATACTGCCTTCTATTTTCAGTTCTCTGAGGGAAAACAATCTGCATTTCTGCCAGTAAAAGAAGAAGCAGCTTACAGGAGAGTTTGCAGTACTAAGGGATGAGCAATAAAAGTTTTTCTGAGATCAGCAGAAGCCATAACCTAAGCTCCAGTTATATGGCAGACTGAGCCTTGTTGAACTAGCCCTTTGTCCGAGCGCCGATTTAAGACTGTGAATAATTACATTTTTATTTGTACAGCCTAATCCAAACAGCAGAAAGTTCTGCAAACTTCCTTTGCATTATTCCTCGTGGAACTTATTTGAATATTCATCTTGCTCACACAGAAGATTTGTTTCTCTTTTATTATAATGTTAAAACTCCAGCAGATTAACAAATGTTGACGCCATTTGGATCCTGCTGGACTTGCACTCTGCGGCCTGTTGTGTGTTTGTGTGTCAGCTCATGATCCAACTGGGACTGTGGTGGGGTACCAGGGGCCTGGTCTCAGTGAGCAGGGGCATCCAGGATCTAATTTTTTTTTTCATTTAGCTTTTAATCTGTGGAAGTCACAATGTCACCAAAGAGAAACTTTCCACACAGGAAGATAAAAGAAATTTCCAACCAGAATTGTGACAAACTTAGCTTTGCCATCACCAGAAGTGATCTGATCTGTTTCTTGCAAATGTATGCATAAGGCAAAACTTTGGTTTACTTGCATTTAGGGGCTCAGACTACATTCCCAGGCATGTGACTGCTTGGTATATCAAGCCTGGGTGGTGCTGAGGGTACATGATGGTTATGAGAGCAGCAGTGAGTCACTGGTGAAGGAAGCTGTCTGCCGAACGACGAGAATGATGATTTTGAATCACAATCTAATAGAATAAAGTAAGCTGAGGTGAACACGCTGTGCAGTCTTGTGGACTGGCAGGAAAGCAGTCCTAACACACATCAGGAGATATTGAACAGCTGCCTGTGAGAGATAATAATTCATGGGGACTCTTGGAAGCACTTTTGTTAGTGACTGGCCGGTATGGCTGCCCCGGCTTTCACTCCTCTCTCCTTTCAGACCCAAGACACCCTTGCATAAGCTGCTGCTCCAGCCTAGCAGTGGGAGGAAGGCAAAAATCCTAAAAATGGCTGCAATGCAGATGATTTACATTCTCTGGATTGCATTGAGGCAAGCCAGGGCACAGGTACTTATTTTTGTCCTTGTCTTTCTGCTTCTGCCATCCCTCACTGTGCTCTGCTCCTCACAGGAGTGACACAGTTCATTTCCCTTGAGCACGGTAAACCATCCCACACACTTTGGAGATGTCTCCCAGCACATTGCTGAGAAAAGCTGTTGTTCTGGCTCAAAAATCACAGCTGGCAGCTGTTATTTGACTACACAATTTTCCTCTGTATAATGCAAGGTTTGGGATCAGCCATTACTTCATATTAAACTTGATTTTTTTCTGATTGTGTGTGACTTTTTTTTCCCCCCAGTGGTAAAATAAAAGAATCACTGTTTAAAAATTGGTGCTATTTAAAACTCAAACACCAATAAAAAGGATCAGTGTTCTTGATACTAATAATTCTTTAAAATGTAGACTTTTTGTCTCATTTGAAATGAACATAATGGCTTGTAACATTGGGATTTCTATATGGTCCCTCTGACTCAGCACTTGTTACCCCCCAAGCAGGAAAAGCAATGCTAACCATCCAGAGCACCCATTTTGTTAAAGTCTTTCCACAACATAAATAGTGGAGATTGAAATGTATGAAGAATGAAACTGCCAGTCATCCCAATATCATGGAGAAAGATAGACAGGACCATACCAGTTTGGAAAGGAAACCCATATACCATGATTAGATTTAATAATATGTTCAATGATATTCCATAATTCTATATTTCTGCAGAAACATTATTTATTATGAAAGATAATAAATTAAGAGCCATGTAAAATATCCTTGTTCAGGCAACTTGAGAAAATAAGGGAATAATTTGAAACACTCATTGCACATTCTAAAGTTCTTGACTTATTATGATTTTTGGCATCAGACAGGGAAGCCTCGAGACCTGCAATTTCAGTTTGAAAATATGACACTCTAATTTTATTTGCATTTTAACACAGAATATTAGGTGTATAAGGTAACTCAGAGGACCTTTTGCCTCCCCAGGTAACACTTGCTTTTCCATGGGAATATGCAGTCTTAGGCCATGAGAGACTCAAAACCTCACACTTGTGTTTAGTTTAATTACTGTGAGGAGTCCTATGGATTTCTGTGGGACCACACACAGTAGGAAAGTTGAGCATGGGAAAAAGCATTTTTAGATTCAGACCAAAGAATCTAGACTATCTGGGCAGACCCCATAAAACCAGATAGTTCACTGCAGCTAGAGGCCTAAATTGCATATATCTATAAGTATGAGGAAAGCTGACATTCCATTCTACAAAATATTTCAACTTTTCAAAAATCTGTCATTGTTCTAAGAGAGGTCATACTCAATGTTTTACAGTTTTCTGAGGGGAAAAAACCAGTTCAGTGCTGGTCTTCTTTTCTAACTATGTTTTCATATATTAAAATAATAAATAATAAAAACATGTTTTGTTTGAAATAAGATATTGCAACACCTTGTTTTGTTTGCAAGAAAATTCTATGTTCCTCCAAATTTCCTGCTATTGTTACTCAGACTGTGTGTATTGCACCATTTGGCCCAATTTATAGGGAAGATGGGTACAAAGGACTAATGAAGAACTGGACTTAATATTTTCAATGGGACTGTACACACTAGACTGTGAAGCATAATTAAGAGGTTCCTTAGGGCTAGAATTTAGATATGGGCATAAAAAGTAGTAGATAACTATCATAAACAGAGAAAAGAATTTGAGCCATTTTGGCCTGTGGAAGGGCATTCATCAAGTCTGGTGCTCTCATAGCCACAAGACCCTAAGATCCATTTAGCAAAGCTACACATATCCAGGTGTGACACTCATTGCGATGTCTTTGTATGATACTTTGCTTCACAGTGAAAGCACCTTCAGAAACACCCAAGTCCCACTTCAAAAATAATATGGGTACTTGGAGGCTCATTTTCCAAGGGAACCTACTAAACCCTTGTATTTAAAGTCTAGGTCTACATCACCAGCCTGTTTCTTTTAAATCTGAAGACTAACTAACATCATAGCTGCCTGTGCATCACTATCAAAATCACTTCTGTTGTATGGACCTATTTAAAATAGTTGCAGTAGTAGTACTTTGGTCCATGTAGCTCATCCTTAAATGGATCTTATTTTTCGTGCTGAGTAGATGTCAGTCCAGACTCAAAATTCCTACATGTTTTCTAGCATCTCTCAGCTGCAGGAGAACGGCCTGGTTAGAAAATACAGCCCTGGAGACTGTGGTTCATGCAACTGTGTTTCAGCTCCAGGTGTCCTATTTCTCAGGAAAATGTTCTGTTTGGCAAGTTAAGGGGTGTTTTTTTCCTTCAGCCTTTTTCTTCACTTAATTTCTTGCTTTTTTTTTCTCTCTACCCTAAAGATCAGACTGCTTAATTAATGGAAAGAGAAAGATCTGAGGAATTGAGAAACATTGTCCCCAGGTACTTAAAAGCATATGCATGAGGAAGCTTGGGCTCAGATTCAACTACCCAGAAAGGAATATGGATGTGGATCTTTGAAATAAATACCCCAATCATAACATTGTAAGGGAGTTTTTTGGCTTCTGTCTTCCTCTTTTCCCCCTCTGTTTTCCTTTGGAAGGCGTAGCTTCCCAGCTCTGTAAAGTTCATGGCTGTGAAATACAAGTGGAGCCAGGAGCTTTGCTCAGCTTGTGAGTTACACCTAAACTCACAAAATGTCCTCTGGCTCAGCCCGGTGAAGCGTTTCTTTTCTACATATCTGCTGCTTTACTGAGGAGGTGTTCATATTATGCACTGTTCCATGAATTGTCAAAAGGAATTGCACAAGTCAAACAGCTATGTTAGATCTATAAAGGTCGAGAACTCTGAACTTGTAAAAATGGGTCTAACTTGCAGTACTGATAGATCTGCAATGAAGTATTATTACAGTAGTATAACAAATGCAGCAGTTGCAGAGAGACAGCAAGCCAGTGTAAACAAGGGACAAGGTATGGTTATTTACATCTTTAACATCAAGTTCCTTCTTGGGGTTTCTGCAGGTCTCCTGGAGCCAGTGTTTCTATGCTTCCTGTGCTACCAAGAACTGTGGCCTGCAGGGCCACTACGAGCTGGGACAGCACGGTAGGAACTCTGACTGTCTGAATAAAATTCTCTAAAACAACCCATGCATCTTGTCCCAGAAGCCCAAACTGCACTGAAAATCAGTAGTATTGGCTCCTAAATATCTCTTAAAAACATCCTTAAGTCATGAGATATAAGATTATGTAAGGACTTGATGGCTGCATTAATATCTGCTGTAGAATAAAGGCTAAAGCCGATGTGAAAAGTGGGACACTAATGAATAAGGCAATTTTAAAGGGGTTTAAAAGCAGCTGGAGGAGCTTGCAGTTTTACTCATCTGCTATTTCTATCCTACCAACAGGAAACTGCTGTGTCACCTTACTAAGTAAATTTGTTTGATTCAACACTAGTGGTAATAATTTTGATTATAGTCTGTCCAGTATTTGCCTTTTTCAACACTTCTAGTGCTCTTTTTTTCCTTTAAGGAAAAAAATCTTTAATAATTGGAAGATCACTGTTGTGGAAAAGCAATTCACAGTAGCTATTTTTCTCAGATGGCAAAAATACTCCTTAAAATACAATTTCTCCTTTAATAAACTATTTGTTTAAATCATATATTTGTCCTTCTCAGTGGTGAAGATTGTTCCTTATTTAAAACAGGATGACAGGGCTCTTCCACTGTTTAGAAAGGCATCGAAGCTGGTACTCCAGAACAGAGCCACCCATTCTTCTTCTGGGAGCTAATTGATTAGCCTTAGAGCTACAAATCTGTACCGAGGGACTCAAGTAAGAAGACTTCATTTTTCTTTTGAATGACTTATTTCCCCAGGCTGTCTACATTAGACATGTCCAGGTGGTCTCAAATTATTTACAACTGCAGGAACCTCTGTGGTCACAGGATTATCTGCATGGGGAAGCACATTTGAAAGTCAGTATTTCCCTTCTCAGAAAACAAGACAGTCTTTGTTGGTACATATTCTCATTTGGAATACTTATAAACTAAGCAAGAGAACCTAAATGTATAAATTTCTTTTTGCAGTAGTTTGAGAGTAGTGATTGCCTTTAAAAGGAGACCATTACAAAAAAAAAAAAAAGAAAAAAAAAGAAGGGATGTAGGGCCTTGGATGTATTACATATTTTATTAATCCAGTAAGAAGAGGAATTGAATGCTGTATCTTCTGATCAGTTCTACTCATTAACTGTCAGTTCAGTTGTTGAACTTTATATGTTAGTACTCCCACATAGAAGCACAACATCTTAAAGAACAGTAAGTGCCTAAGAACATCCATTCTCCAGCATAGCTGAGGACATTGAAGGCCCAGCTTTCCCACTATTCCTGTTTTTATTTTTGTTCTTTGCCTTAGTTTTCACAATGGAACCAGGGTTTTAGCTCATAGTGATCAACAAAATTGACTTTTTCAGTTTTAGTGATTATTTTTTTCTACCGTGTCTTAAGGGTTGTTCTCAGGTCTATCTCTTGGGCTGCTGGCATCTGTTTAGCCTGGCAGCCAGATGAATCTTTTAAGAGGAAATCTGACAGTCTGCATATATCTCCTCTAGTACTAGTGCCAAAAGAGTCACTATTTTAAATACCTATAGAAATGTGTATATATACATTTATAAAATGTGGTAGCTAGGTTATGGACTTGCTTCAGTTTTTCATTTCACAGTTTGTTTTTGTTGAATCAAAGAATCGTATAAATTAGAGACGGAAAAGTTGTATTAGGTCATTTAGTCTATCCCTCTGCCAAAGCAGGATTGTTCCCTGCAGTATATTTTCCAATGTTTTATCCAGTACTTTTCCATTCTCTGGGTTGGGCTTACACTTCAGCTTTTTATTCAGTTAAGCTTATGTTTTGACATTTTAAATATTTCTCTTTGGAATTTACTGAATTCTGTTACCACCCTGTGGCGATAACAACAGTGATGATGCCTGTTGCTACTTTTCAGTTGTTAGAAGCTAACTAAAATTATTAACCTATGGCTATGTTAGAAACAAACACTTCTCTCATTTAACAAGGAGTGACATTGTAAATTTGCCCTTCAATGGGCAAAGTTGTGGAATATATTTTTGAATTGCTAACAACACATATGCTGGTTTTTTTGCTATTTTCTTCTAGCTGGTATAAGTTCTTCCTCTTTGCCTATTAGTCATATATGGGGTGTATATTTCCTTGGGTCACTCTTTCACTGATTAACATTTCTTATTCAGTCACTCACTTCCTAAATACACTTCTAAAAGTACACAAAGTTTTACTATCTCCACATATACCAAGCATGTGAAAACCTTATTCTCTGTGGCAATAATAAATAGAAAACATAGTCAGGAGAGGTCTTGTGATGGTAGGACCAATACAAAGAAAGTCTGTGTTCAGTAAAAGGCACAGATCAGTGCTACATGCCAGCTCCACACTTGGCACCACTTGCGGACAAGGCTCAGGCTATGCTGGTGCTGTATCTGTGTCTCATGGAGCTGAGGAATTTCTGTGGTATTTACTCTTGCTGGTGCTCAGCATATGTGCCTGCAGTCCTGGAGCATGACAGAGATTTGGGTCTGCAGGAGTTCTGAATAGCAAGGGAATTCCATATAGTGCCATCACCACATCCACTGTGAGTAGTCTTGATGGCAGCAAGTGCAATAGCTCTGTCCTGAGACATAGCATGTCTGTCACATAACCTGATGGACATGTGTGCTCCTTCTGATTATGTTACACAGCATGTAGGGTCTCATGATGTGCGGAAAAAAAAGTCTGTGGAGCTACGTTAATTTAGGTTGAAACGAGAGTAATTTCAGTAATTAGCAGTTATTTTAGCCTGTCTGACAAGGGCTTTTGAATATAATATTCCCCTAAACTGATTTCCAGTAGAAATAAGCATCAAAAATCTTTATATAGCAGTCTTATAACAACTAACCTCCCTGTTAATGAGATGTTAACCCTCATTGGTTTTAAAATATGGTGGTTTCTGAACAGAGAGGCTCTGTGGGATTTAATTAGAATGAGTTAACCTTTTCCCACTGAAATGGTGGCCCTACATGCTCCTCATTTTGAGCTTGCTTGTTGCATCTCCATCTCAAACAAACCTCACAGATGTTAATGGTTGAAAAATGCTGTGAGGATGTGAGGGACTAGGAAGCAGAGTATTGTCATTAATACACAGAATTGCTAGTCAGGAGACCTGGGTTCCCTCCCAGCTGCATTGCTGATTTCCTGTAGCTGTGTGTGAAGATGTTGTCATGCCAATAAAGTCTGACTGAACTGTGCATGACCTGGCCATGTCAGCTACAGCCAGCCAAAGTATTCAGAACTGCTTGCTAAAGTTTTAGGCACCTTTGTTTAGGAGAATAATTTGAAAACTTTGCCTTACCTTGCTATTACACTGTTTCTGATAAAAATTTCTTATGATTTATAGCACCAGAACTGGCATGAGCACTGAGTTTCTATTTCCCTCTGTTTCTTGATCTATGAAATGAGAGTGATGAATGTTTTTGTGTCTTACTGGCATTAAAAAATAGTTTGTTTTAATTCTTTCATGCTTTTGAAATAAAAAGTGCTGGGAAAGAGAAAAGTAGATTGTAAAATGCTGTGTTTTTCCCATCTCACTTTGTGTCTCACACATGTCCTGCACATTCATGAAGATGAAATCCACCTCTGTAAGACACAGTGGCTCTGCTTGTTTAACACATTTCCTGGCTTAGGTTGGAAAAATGACTTGTGAATAGAGTTAGGCTTCTCCCACTGCAATTTCTTTGGCAGGTGACAACATATGAGATCATTTTACACAGCTCTAATCACTGCTAAATCCTTCAATGATACCAGTCTAGCGAGTCAAGACAGAGCCTATTTGACCCAGTGCAAAGGAAACTACTGGTAAACCTACCAGCCATCTCAGTTAAGCCCCCTAAATCCTTTGCCAGGAAATTTACAGGAGAGATTAATTTTAATTTATTTTATTTTTCTGATCCTTCTATGTATAATTCCTTCATAAGAACCTTATCACTACTCTTTTTATTTTCTGGGGTAAAAGTGAGGGAGCCTGAAGGCCTCATGTCAGCCCCAACATGACTTAACTGAACTGTCTTAATCTGTGGACCAATTTGCTCTACAGGCCCCTAAGGAAGGAACTTGTTGATTTTGGCAGTGTTTACCTTTCTTACAAACAAATTCATCATTTTCCAGACCGGCTGGCTCTTAAAAATCACTTGAGAGCTGAGAAAAAAACCCCAAAAAAACAACTGCCCCAGGCTGCATCAGTATTCTTTTCCCTGTGTTCTGGGGAAATCTTTTGTGTTCTCCGCAGCTGCTTGAGGATAATCCATAGAGTCAAGACTATTCACAGAGTCAATAGAAATGCCTGTAAAGTTCTCTGAGTTTAGTTTCCTTCAGTGGGGGGAATGAAAGCCCCTGCCAGAGTAAAAAGGAGGAAAAAAATGAAGATTCTTGACTGAGTTAACTGTGTTTTCAACTATACCCATGAAGAGAGGAAATAAAAGAGCTGACTTGAAGCTTCTTGCCTTTCACTTTTGGGAACTACACATTTTTTTATTATTTTTTTTAAATTTACAGAGATTGCACACCAATAATTTTTGGTGTGACTGATAAGTATCTGCTCTTAGATATTATGTATCAGGAATCAAATTCCCTGTTTCTAACCTAAACACAGCAGCTTCAAGTTTTTAATTATTCACACATATATCACATGAAGTGATGAGAGCCATGTAATATATTGCAGAGCTATGTCATTCACCTCTGACTGCCTGAATTGCACTTTCTCACTAGTCTGTCTGCACCAGAACAAATCACTTAGCAGTCAAATATTTAGTGTCTTCTTACATACATTATTATTTAGAAAAAAAAAACCAAATCACATTCTTGAAGAAAAGTCTTCCTCCACTGCCTTGAGATTCTGGTACTCTCCTAGCATGTCTGTTCTCTAATTCATAGCTCTAAAGGAAATGATTGTCAACTCTTACTCAAAGATGGCATTCAGTAGACTTTAAGACTTTTTCTCTTTTTTTGCTTCCTTTATAATTCTGAAAAGCAAAAAGTAGTCTGATGTTGTTCCTTCAAAGGAAAGAAAAACTAAGTTCAGAAGAGGATGGTGGGCTCTGCATGACACGAAGACAGAAACCAACCTCTCAGTTCTTCTGGGTGCACAGCAACTCTGAGCTTCTCCATGCTGAGTTGGCTGTTTTGGGTCCCCTTTTGAGGTGCTAGACCTCTGTTAGGGAATGTTGCCACCTAAATCGAGTTCCATGCTTGAGAACAGTCATCTAAAATTTTTGGCACTCTAATTCTGTCATTGGATATAACCCCAAATCATTAAATTGAAGCTATTAAGTCACGTTTAGAGGTTACTAGCATTTATTAGTTAAAATTTTATTATCCTTTTGATGTCTATATAGTTAGACTCAATGAATCTAAGTACCTAGTTTTACATTCTTTAGTGTACAGGCTGCATTTTCCTACCTTCTGTCTAATAATACCTCTCATTGAAGAGTCTAGTGCTGGTGATGCCAGATGTTAGTGGGGAGAAAACAATCCTGCTAACCCTACCAAAATTAAAACAGACAGAGCATTTGACCTTTATGTATAAAGCTTAAAAGATGTGAGAACCAAGAGGAGTAGACAGGCCTTTCTCCCCCTACACCCCAGCATGCTCTGGGTATGAATGACAAATAACTTGCCTTTTGCTGCTATGATTTAGGCAACTGCAGGTAGATGTTTGCCTCACCTTTTGCCGGTGGGTCCTGTCCACTCATCATACACTGCAGAAAATCACACTTGTGCTTTGTCCATCCTAGTGCCGTTTGGTACACTGTGCAGACTGCTTCCTGGAATTGTGCTAGTGCTAGCATGTTGGGTTGAAGGATGGCTCTCATTTGCCACAGGCAAGTTCATGTCCTAGCACAGCCCACCAGCTGCTGTCTGTCACCTCCTGGAGAGACCTGGTATTGGCCTCCCTAGCTGCAGTTCTACCCTCTGATACATTTATAGGCAGCACTCAGAGACCCTTTCTGCAGTGATTTCTGCTGACTTGTGTTCTTATGTTTGTAGTTTCTCACTACTGTTCTTTCACCCCTTTATAATGTCAGTGAAAAAAACACATTTGGACAGAAACTAAGTGTTTGCTTGTTTATATGAATTCTTGACCTCCAAAGAGCTGGAATTCATTTAGATGTGAGATATTAGGCAGACCCCAACCACAATGTGGAGATATATGAAAGACTAGATGGAAGACTGTGGTTCAACATCTACTGCTTTATGCAAAGGTATAAATCTTAAATCCATTAAATACTTGTAGAAAGAAGGTAGCTAACACATTGCTTGCTCTATGACCATACCAGCTACATATGCTTATATTTCCAGCTCATGTGTTCTGCTTTAAGTAATGCCACAAAAAGCTGTGTCCTTGGCCAATCTGGTGTAGCCACCTGGCTGTGCTCCTGAGCAGCACTGTGCAGCCACACCTCACTAATTAGGCACAGTTGGATATCTGCTGAATGGTAACAGTTGTTCTTAGACACACATCATTGTGTGATTGCATTTCTATAAAATAATAACATTACCTCCCTCATCTTCTTATTTCTGGGATAATTTAGCCTTTTGTGAACAGTTCTGAAACAGAATCATAGAATCATAGAACAGATTACGTTGCAGGGGATCTTAGAAGGTCATCCAGTTCCAAGTCCCCTGCCACGGGCAGGGACAGCTTTCACTAGATCAGGTTACTCAAAACCACATCCAGCCTATCTTGAATACCTCCAGGTTTGAGGCACCCACAGCTTCTGAGCAGCCTCTTCCAGTGTCTTCCCACCCTGAAAGTGAAGAATTTCTTCCTAATATTTAAAATATATCTACCCTTTTTAAGTTTAAATCCATCCCCCCTTATCACTACACATCTTTGTAAAAAGCCCTTTTCTGGCAGTTTTGTGGGCTCTCTTTAGGTGCAGGAAGACTGCTATAAGGTGCCCCTGGAGCCTTCTCTTGTAGTTTCAGTCACAATGAGTCCAGTCAACAGAAATCTTTTATTTGTGCTGATCTTATTAATTTTGACTGAGATAGGTTAGTGTGGTCATGACAGTGTGAACAGACAGTCATTTTAGCCAGCAGTCTGTGGGGCTGTGAGCCATTGTGGGACGGAATTGGAGACAATACCCTCTCTGCTCAACAAGCTTTCCATGGGCTTTCTGTCACCAGTTCCCCTTTCTTTTCCTCCCCTATCTGCCTGTTGTCTCCCATCTCTCACTCATCTCTCTCAGCCAAGACTACATTCTTCTATTAATCAAATGGTTTAACAAGATTACCTTTTCTCAAATTCCATTCTTCAGACTTCCACTTGTTTACCACAATTCCTCCAGAAAACTACTACTCTGTCTATTTTAAACTTATTCTCCAAATGTTGATTTCCCTCCCTATTTGTGGGATTAATGCTATTTGGCATATGCTAGACATCTGGCTGAATCACCATCACCACTCACCACAAACAAACAGGTATTACCACACACTAGCCACTAGTCATTCCTAGTCAGTGCCAGTCCCCTATAACCACAGTTAAATTGCACAGAAGTCCCTGAGAGGAATCACAGGTCATTAGGATTATTTTGAAATGGAGTGTTTTTAAATATTTCCATAGAATGTACTGCTATTTATCTGCATGCTCGCAGACCCCTCTAGCTGCAGTTTAGCATGCTGTTCCAACCACAGGTCAGCTGCTTTCAGACATTGAAGTCTCCACGTCTCTAAAGCTTCATCACCCTTTTACCCAGTTATCCTGTCCCTCCTGCTCTGCCAGATGTTTGCTCTCTAAGTTGGTTCTGTAAATAGCACCACCACTTCTAAACATGGTTAGGCTAAGCCAGATCATTTTGGCAGCTTAGGAGGTGACTGTACAGGGAGATTTGGCTTCCCTCAACGTGTTGGAGAAGAGCAGCAGAAGAGTCAGTAGCCTCTCCGAGCGACTTAGCAGCAGTTTGAACAACACATCCACATGCACCAACCACCACCAGTAACCACAGTGGAGCCTACAGGGCCTCGTGACTACATGAGACATGGGCTTGGAGCATTACTGTGCCTGTGCCTGTTCATATGTGGGAATAAGGGAAAATAGCTAAACCTGAGTGTCCCTGCTTTTTCAAACTGGCAACAGTCTGTATGATAACACAGGCTAGCAGCCCTTGCCAAATGTGTCTGCAGAAAAGCTGGCAGCTTTTGAATAGGGTTTCGATGTAGACAGCTATTAGCTGTACGGAAAACATTTTTTAAAAGTCAGGTATTAGATAATTCTGGCAGAGTTTTAGTAATTGAGAGGAAAAATATACGACTTGAATACCCCCCAAAAAAAGTTGGCAAATGAAGGCTAAACTAATTGTAGAGTCAAAGGCACAGACCATTAGCAATGTCCGTGCACAGCCTGTCATAACTTGTTTTCACCTCTGTCTGGGTTTTGCTTTTCCTGTAGGAAAAACTGTCTTCAGGACCCAGTGTGCTTAAAATTTTCCACAATTCAGTGGTCTAGAATTTCAAATCTTCAAATGTATTTTAATAAATTTGCAATGAATTTTCTAGAGATGGTGACAAAAAACAACCATGAGGTGTTTAGTAATTAAACAGAAAATTTCATTTGAAAGAGGTAAGGCTTATACCTTTTTCCTAAATTGTTAAATTAAATGTCTACTAGAGCTATGAAGTAAGACATTTCCCTAATATTAGTTGCAGTCTTCCACGATACTTTTGATTCAGTATCAGGAACCAACCCATAATGTTTAGTGAATGCAAGTACAAATTTCTTCTGAGTATTTTGTTAATAACAGGATACCTGGTTGACACAAAATTAAATTTTCCTTTGGCAAAAAAATAAAATGCATAGCAACAAAATTTTTGGACCAACCCAAAGAAATTTATTTATGAGGGTCAAACAAATGTTACAAGAATATTCATGAACACAAGGCCTGTATTTTCAGGTTTATGTTTAAATATCCTTTTAGATTTCATTTAAGAAAGGGTTTGAAACTTAAGGGCTGATCATAGGTTTTTGAGAAACACGCTTGCAGTGTTTCAATAGGGTTCCAAGACATGGAGCCAGACACTTCACTTCTGAAACCTTGGTTTGTACAGCCTCAGACCAGAGATGTGGACAGCAGAATGCTGACTGTTGCACAGCTAACATCTGCATCTAGGCTCTTCAAAATAAGTCCTGGTGACAATGCTAAGAATATGCAATACTTGCACAGAACTCTATGCCTAAACCAGAGGTGTGAACAGGAACTCTTAATTTAGTAACAAAGAGACACAAATGAGTGAGTTGTTCTATATACCAGTGCTCCTTCTCCCTGAATATTAGGACTTTAACGGAGAACTATGAAATACTGTCTTTCCTCATGTGAACTATTCACAGCAAGGAAGCTTCTCCTACATGTCATCATGTGTAAAGTTTCAGTATAGCTGAGAGCATGCTTCTTCTTTCTAATCATAGAATAGAGGACATGGAAAGAGCAATTTTAGCCATTAGTCCTGCAGTTAGATTGCAGAAGACTCAGTCTCTTTGCATGTCTCAGCTCACAGGGCAAGGGTCAATAAATGGACACCCCGTTCTCCCAGCATGACAGGTCAGATAATGGTAAATGATCTTGGTGCCTAGAGTCACTTGAAAAGGGAGCACCCATTCCCCAGGAAGTTAGTTCACTCTGGAGACGGAATGGTGCCATCCAGACCCCGCATCACAAGCTGCTCCTCTATTTTATCCCACGGAAGTTTAATCTACAAAAGACCAGGAGAAAACAACCAGGACTTTTTGTGCCTTTTTGCAAGCTGAGTGCTGCAAACAGGCTTAGCGCCATCTTACTCTATATTTTCTTACTTCTCTGGAAGTTTTTTAATACTTTTGTGGAAAATGGAAAATCCTTGGTGGGAGGGTGTTGAGTGTACTCTTCTCTACTTGGATAGCTTAAAAGTTAGAAGAATGTCTTGAAAAGACGATGTGTAGAGCTGAGTATCCTCAGGTTTTCAGTGATAAGTTATCTTACCCTCAAAAAAGTGAACAGGAGAGGTGGGTGTATGCTCTTACTCTGCTTATGTTTTCAAAAAGGGAAGGATGTTTGGGGCATTGTTTTCAGAATGTGTGCTTGTGTCTTTTAGATCATATGCACATAAAGACACAGAATTCAAGGCATTTGCAGAATTTTTGTGGTAATTTTCTACATGCCTCTTGATTTAAGTACAGCAAATATCTAGGAGTTGAGACAACTTCAGTGTTGAATATAGCATTCCAGATTTTATGGAAGCCCTGCTCCAATTCCTTATTTGGATCCTGGTCACAGGGTGAATGAGATCTTGAACTGTATGTGTTTTTGTTTTTTTTTTTTTGGACTATGCACACCTTTCATGGTGCATGACTAGAACACTTTGAGCTATGGCTGATTTGTGTTAAAACAGATAATTTTGGCTCTGTTATGTGAAGTGCTGAAGTTTGGATTAGCAGCTGGCCTTCCACAATGGTGCCTATAGCACACAGCTGGACTCAGTTTCTGAGGGGAAAGGAGGGCAGGTGCACAGACCAGCAGGAACAAGTACACACACAGAACCCCCCAAATCCAAAAACCAGAAAACCAAAGGTGAGCAAATCAACCACAAAATGTTGAAAGGGAGTAGGTGGTGAGAGATAATGCTGGGCTACACATCTGTTACTATCTATGGGTGGACACAAGGCTTTTTCTGTTTTTCATATGAGTAAGATGAACAGACAGACATGTAAACCAGGAACTGAGTGTGGGTTCTTATGCTCTTCTCAGGCAGACGTACTATCTTGAGCAAAATATTGCAATACCTATTTGTTTTGCAGCTGGTTTGTGTTTCAGTATCTCTGTGTGAAGGTTTGTAATACAGATGCAAGACTGTTTGCAAAAACCATACATACTCTGACTATGCTTACAAAAGAATAAACAAGGAGATACCAGCAAAGCTGGACACAAAAAGGAGCTTAGTCAGGACAGGTCACAGGTTTTGTGCTGTAATCATTCTTTCTGGCACCATCCCTTCTATTTCAAGAGAACAGTTGCTCATGCCCGCATGTTTGGTCTATACAAAAATCCTAGGGAGAATGATTCATTCAGCCATGTTGAAGCTGTAGTGATTTTATTTCTGAGCCTTGCAATATTTGATGGTTTTCTTAAAACATCAAATACTAGAGTAATGTGGTTGAGTGAAAATCATTGTGTTCACTTTCAAAGGATTTGAAGTTTCCAAGACCTCCCAGTGACAGAGAAAAAACTGGAAAGAAAGAAAGAAGAAAAGAGAGAAGGAAGGAGATAAAGAAAAGATGGAAAGAAAGAAAGGGGGAAAGAAAGCAAGCCAGAAAGAAAGAGGAACTGAAGACAAGCATGAAGTGTATTTTTATGATCTCTTTTAAAGTTTTAATCATGAGACCTGAATGTCAAGAGCTAGTAACATTGCAGCTATGGAAGGCTTCTAAGTGGCCATTTTCATCACAATTTGGTCCCTGAGAGAGGTCTATTCTTACATGTGCATGTGAGGAAGCTTTTACTATGTGGCTGTAGAAGCTTCACCTGATGTCAATTTAAAGAGACAGGTGATTTCTTCAAGTTGCAAACTAATGTGCCATAATTCCCCAAGGTATAAATTAATACAAAATATATGTCTAATAATATAAGGTACTAGACAGAGAGAGCTCATCCTGAGCAGCAGAGCTGTAGTTGAGTTCTTCTGTAATCAAAATATGCAGGCACCTTGAGGGAATGTCTCCAGATGGCTGATTACCCATTAAAATCTCAAACCTTTGATACAGGCCTATAGAATGGATCATCTCAGATAAAGAGAGTACTATTTTCAATTTCCTGTATATGTATGGATCTTGATTTGGCATAGAGCGGGGCAGGGAAGCTCCATGATGGCAACTCCATGCTCAGTAGGTTTCGTTCTTTTCACTAGGAATGAATATATAAGGAGGAATCTTTCCGGCATTATTTTTATTTACTCAGAATCCTTTTGATATTTTTACTGTCTTGCTTATAATTCTTAATGGTTCAGTATACTGTTCTTCCTTATAAAGAGAAAAAAATTCCCTTCTGTTTGATTTCCACACAACAGACATTTGGCCTTGCATTTCCAAAAGGATCCTTGCTATTGCAGAATGAACTCTGCCATTTAGAGCCATGTGTTGTCTGGCTTAGCTGAAATAAACCCTTACACAATGAACCCAACTGTACTACTGCTAAGTGTGCCAGTTAGAGGGTGATTGGGTGTGGCTGGACTTAGAAGACCCTCCTTGCTCCTGTTTTTCCCTAAGTGACTTTTCATACATAACTTTACTTTTCTGTGCCTTAGGTTATATGCATGATTCAATTTTTCTTGTAATTTGCAGCTCTTTCAGGCAGGAGTTGTCCCTGTCTGGCACTTGTTCAGTGTCCAGCTTCACAGGAAAAGTGAGAATGGGCCTTCACTGAGATACAGTCATGCTGTTAAGGATTGGTGGTAGGCCAGTAGCTGAACCATAAAGACAAAAACAAGTTTAAATGAAATCAAGCTTACAAATTTTAATTTTTTTCTACATTGAAACAAAATGCATTTTCTTTCTTTTCTTCTTCTTTTTTTTTTTTTTTTTTGGTTTTTTTGGGGTCAGCAAGAGGCTTCTGTTTATTGAATTGGGAAGAGTTTTTTAGATATTTGGAGGAAAAATAAAAGAATCACAGAACTGGAAGTAAAACTAAGCCAATATGACCAAATGTTCTGTGAAAGAAGGATTCAGCAAAGGTGAACTGGGCTCCTTACCATCTTCTGATGGAGGTGATGGTGGTCCACATTTCCTAGGTCCTTCAGAGAAATGTTCATATACTCTGTTTGACAGACTGTGTGGGGGAACAATTCTGTTGCCTATGAAATTGCAGTCTGCAGATGGAGCTTTTCTGTAGTTGGAACATATACAGCCTCTTTTTGTTATGAAGATTTTCCAGTGTTTAATATTGAAGTCCACTATGCCACCAATTGACTAATTTTGTCTAGCTACCCATTTCTGAGAAACACATTCCTTTGAGATGGTTGTCCCATGGCTGGCTAATGGGTTAAAAATTCTTTAAACAGACATTCACAAGCAGGCAGTGCAATTATAAAAGGCTTTTTTTCCTCAGGATTCTAGAATAAAATCACCTTCAATGAAGATAATACAAGAGATTAAAGCCCTGTTTGTTCAGGATAGATTTGTTTCTTAAGTGGATTTTCCTGTCAGTGACTGAGTAACCTTAGAAGTGTGACAACTGTTAGTATGCAATATTACCTGTAAGCCTGCTGGTGAGGAGGGATAAACTCCTCATCACTTTCAATGAGAGTGCATGCTTTTGCAAAAGATCAAATAATTTCTGAGTTACTGAGTGAAAGGATGAAATTCCTGGGTGAAAATCTCTGGCCTTTGTTATACTTGGAGTCAGACAGGATAGTAATTTTTGAGTTCAAACCTAAAAATGTGACTTCATTAAACAACAGTGATCAACTCAATCCAGCCTACTTTTTCATATAGGTTGTTTTTTGTTTTCTCTTATCTTTGGAGCTTAAGAAAACGCTTATGAAAACTTTTAATTAAGTTTTACCTGCATCTCAAACCTTGCATAATCCTAAGATCACAGCTGACATATGCTCATTTACATCCACAAGATCTGGAAACTAAAGTTGCTCCTACTGGAAGTCAAAACCCTATTACTACAGTTGAAAGGCAATAAGGTCTACTAATCCTTTCTACAATGAAAGAAAAAACATAGAAGTTCTTGCTTCTATATAGAATATTATATACAGAAGACAGGGAAATGTTCCTGTGGCAAACACTAGCATACCATTTTTGTGCTAAGCTACTTTTTGTGAAAAGTTATTTTGATCGATCTAAGCCTGGAGGAAGTGGCAAAGGGGGTCTGGGGCTGAGTTTTGAACCAGAATTTAAAAAATAATTATAGGGCACTATGTCATAGCACAATAAACCTATTTTTTTTTTCTGAGAACAAACACTGGGCATTAACCTTATTGGTCAATGTCAAGAAATCAGATTTACTTTATCTGTAATTAGCCTTACCAAATATGTATGAGTCCTGAGAATACACTGCACTTATATATACAAGTCTTTGTCACCTACTTCCAGTGTCCTTATGAGTAGATCAGGTACAGGTAGATCCTTCTTCCTGTTAAGGTCCAGTGAGCCATCCCATACATTTTAGTATATTATCAGCAAGGAGCTGGTCTCTTCTTTTGTGTTGCTGGTGTAGAATAACAGGTTAAGGGGCCCATGGCAAAAATAAATAGCATGTTACTGAACAAGAATGAGGTTCCTGGAATTAAATGTAAAGCTGAACATAAAACATTCTAACAGGAACTGACCACCTAACCTAGTGAGAAATATTTAATTTGAAACTCTGGAGGGAAAAGCAGGGGTGAAATACCATCAGAACTGAAATAGGAGGAAAAGCTCTTATTTTATCCAATGACACAGGGTTGGATTAGTACTGGGATGAAGGATTCAGCCAGCCATGCCAATGATTGTTTAATCTCATATCTCCTAGGAAAGTGTTATGATTTCTAGTACCTTTAGTGTAAATTCTTTTCTGTTCCTGGTGAAGGAACTGTAGCTTCAGGATATCACAAAACTGACTATTGTGACTTTTAAGTTGAAGAACCACTTTCACTCTCTTTAAGTCTGGTTTAATTCTCTGTTTCCTGAAATGGTTCCACTTAGACTGTAGACACTTTACCACAGAACAGCATAGAGAGAATGGCTGGGGAAATAACACATATCAAAAGTAAAATAGTTCTGAGAAGTAAATTCCTCTGGAGCAAGGACCAATGCCTAGGATTCAGGGTGGCTGGTTAGGGCAGTGACATGAACTGAAAAAGTCCTGGTTCAGACAGATACACACGGAAGGTAACAAGTGATGTCAAGCAGATCATGGACCTGTAGCTCGGCCTCCCACACTTTTAGACCTCTTTCTTTCACTTATATCAAATGTCTAAAAGAAAACAGATATCACCACAATCCTGCATTTTAGGAAAAATGTTCATAAAGTTTTTTAACTCTAATGTGTTCCTGCCTATGGAAATGGATTTGGAAGTGAATAATCTTTAAGGTCCCTTCTAACCCAAACTATTCTGATTAATGTGGAACACAAAGGAATTTAACAAGTTTCGTAATTGCTCTGAATAGAATTGCCACATGCCATTCAGCTTTTTTTTTTTTTAATGCCCTCTCTCTTACCACATCAGAACATTTTTAGAAGCTATATTTCTAAATTACCCACTTCATCCTTTTCCCCCAGGCATCTAAACCAAGCAAAGGTGGAAGGAAGTGGGGAGAGTACCACCTGGGAAACTTTCAGGGTTCAGAGACCATAGATTTCAAGATGGATACAAACCCTCAAGTTGCATTCATGAACTGTTGTGAACACGGCCTGAGGGTCAGGAACACACCAAACCAAGGGTTTATTCAAGTGGTTTTGAGGTTTGAGGTGAATGTTGCATGGCTCTGGTAGCATCCTGTGGGGTGGAGTGTGGGCAAATTGTGAGTAGGATTTATTTGCTGTAACAGGGGAAAAATTATAGAGCAACTATACAGTATCTTATAAATGCATATATGTCAATAGAATATTTGTTTTTGTTAGCATTAAAGCATAGAGAATAATAAGAAAAGAAGTAAAATACTGTTTTATGGGTTTCTATTTCCCACTGATCTGCTATAAATAAAATGTGATGAATTATTTACATAGCAAACAAAGAGTTGTAAAGGCTTAGAGGGAAATGAGTCAATTCACCACTTACACAATTTAAACTATTATCTAGAAGCTAATTTGAGACCACCCATTTTTTAATTGTGGTTTAGAGAAATTAAAAAAAATCTTAAGAAATTGAGTTTAAACAGCCCAATAATTATTCTGGTTTGGCACTTGTATTTATTTTTGTGTAAGAAGTCTTACTGATAGCCTCCAGCTAGTCAGAATAATTTACTTTTAAAAGTCATAGCAGGATAAGTGAATACCTATAAGTAATAGATCTGTATGGTAGATTTTCCCCTATAGAAGACTAATCACCTAAGTACATTGTTGCAGACATAAAATCTACTTTTAATTAATACAGTGTTTTAATTATAGAAGCAATAAAATTATAATTAAAACGGGTGGTTCTTTCATTTACTTATTTATTTGCTTTCCATATAACCTTAACATGTATCTCCTGCCCCACAAGCTACATAGACAAGGTTAAAAATTTTCCTAGCAGAAAATGAGATTTAATTGAAGAAAAATAATTTTAATTGTTTTTCTTGGAATTAAAAAAAAATTTACAATGAAAATATGAAAATAAATATTTCACCTGTTCAGTTTTTGTGTGGAAGTTTAAAAATCCTTGCCTTTTCAAAAATTAGAGAATGACATTACCACTTCAGAAACATTGTTATGGACATATCCTATTAGCATGTCTATTTTATTTCTAGGATGTGAAGACCATGTTACCATTGTTTCATATCTCTCCTGTGAGTAATAAGTATGTTCATATCTCTTTCTCTATCTCTTTTTCCTAAGTGGTTGCTCCAAGTTTTCCCCTATTGCTGTGATTTTATTATTTTTTTTTTAATTTTACAAATACATTGATATCCTCAAATTCAACTTTTTACGTAAAACAAAAAGATTATTTCTATAAAGACATTATTAGAATAAAAAGAACTTCTTTCTTTTTAGATAAGCTGTTCCTTCCTTCCTGAATGTAGTTTTTATGGCATTCCAAATAGGCCTCAAGGTCACAGTGTGAATAATCCAAGACTAGGACTTTGAACTCTTTTTGAAAACTAAGAAACTCGTCAGCTTTTTAACACCTCCTTATTTTTCCACATGCCCCAGCACATCTTGGCTTTGGAGCTATGCAATAAAGAACCCTCTTAATGAACTTTGGAACTCATATCTAAGCAGTTCTCTTTTTTTTTTCCCTTCTCTTTTCTTTTTTTTTTTCATTTTTTTTTTTTTTTTTCAATTTTTCTGCCAGAAGTCTAATCTTAGCATGCTAACGGCATGGGATGTTCTACAGTTTTTACAAGATACCTACAAATATGATCAAATCTCAATACCCTTGTTCTCTGCACTGACAGTCTTTTTTCCTCTTCCCTCTAAATGCACCCCCATGTGGCCCCCGGCTCGCTGTCGACATTCCTGGTGTTCAGATCACACCTGGGACCCTCTCACCAGCCCCTTTCAAGATTTCTGGGGAGAGATGAAAACACGTTTGTCCCTTGAGTGAAACAGGAAGTTCAGCAAGTCATAACACTGTCTCTGGTTGGGGTTATCTGTTTGTCAGAAGTGCGTGTTTTTACCTGCACCGGCGTTAAGGCAGGCAGGAGGTCTCGCACATCCGACCGCAGCCTTGGGATGGAGGGAGGGAAGCGGAACTTGCCAGCAGCATAGCTCAGCCAGGAGATGAAACGGGGAGTTCTGCAGCACACAGGAGCAGGTAGTCTAGCTCGGGCTAGGCAACGCTTAAAACTTTCAGAGTAAAAGCAGAAAACCACATTTGAAATGGCTAGAAAATTATGGCAGGAGTGAAGAATAAAATGGTTGACTAGATCACCTTGTTTAGAAGTGTCTGGAAGTCCTCTGACAGCACTGTTGTCCATCAAAACTCTTATGATTGGTGTGGTCATGAAATGTCATTTATTTTAAGGGAGAAAATTTATCTGTGTACTGATAAAAGGCAAGAAACAAGCCATATGTGAGCCCTGCAGTCCACAGGGGCATGACTTTGAGCCAGACTCAGTATTTTGGCATAAACACTAAAAATCTTTTTAAAAATAATATCCTGTGGCTTTTGCACTTCCATTATATTAAACTGATTTTCTTTACTCACAGTGGGATTTCAAATTAATTTGTAATTATACACATCATGAGGGGATGAGAAAGAAATGACCTAATTATAGACCAAAAGGATGCCCTACAGCTATCATCCAATTACTCCAACCATCTGAGCTCTTAAGCAAAATGATGGGCTTAATCTTCTCTTGGTCACATCTAGTTGTAATTTGCCACTGAAAGCTATAAATTAACTTTAAATATTCATTCACATAATATAAAACTCTGTACTGATATTACTTAGAATAGATATAGATAATGAGAATGGGTCACAGTTACAGATATCCTTCTAGACTTTGGTCTCTTCCCCATGCTCTTTGACCATTGAGTGAGGAAGAAAATCATGGCTTCCCTGCTGTGTGCAACAAATATAATAATTATCCACAATTAGGCAGTAAAAAAAGCTTTTAAACTAATGGAAGCACCAGAAATGCTGAATGTCAAGTCCAACCTATCTCCCAGTTTCAACTCTGACTTTCAACAGAGGATTAAGAGTTCATGAAGAGCTACAGTTAGCAGGTGAGTTTAGAAAGCGCTTTCTAATTGAACAATTTTATATCTCTCCTCTTTATGCAGTGTACTTTTGTGATATTAATAGTGGTTTTACTTAAATCTTGCAGTAGAACAGGAAGAACAATTAAGGTGAAGAAAGGAAAATGAAGCAGAGAAAGCCTTTTTTCTATAAAGTATCTGGAGTTTTTTCGTTCATTGACTGTTGAATAAACTATTTAGACGTTAATCCCAAATACCTTTTCTTGTTTTTTTTTTTTAATTAAAGAAATAAACCCAAACTGTAAGTAAAATTCTACCAGAAACTACTGTATTAAAAAAGAGAAAAGATAGCTAGATAACAATGAGATAGTGTATAACGTTGGATGGGGTGAAGCAAATTGCACCCACTGGAAGAGGAAGAAGAACTAGGAGGCCAGTAATGAGGCTGTTTGCATACAGTTTGAGTGAGCTATACTCAAATATTTCATTCTTCTCACTCCCACTAAAACTGTGAGTGCTGAAGATATCTTTCAGTCCCTGTGTGGAAATCACAACCTTTTACAGAAACAAAAATGCCAGTTGTACCAAGGAATAAAGCCAAGCAGCCTCTTAATCAAGTGAATTTTCAAGCTATTATTTGTACATTATTTTTCTGGTCCTTTAGTTATTTGTATGAACTGAACTAGCTGCAGCTGTTGACATACAGAGAAATTTATTCTTGAAAAGAGGATAGTATTTAAACAAAGGAGGTGAAGAATCAACTCTGTGAAGTACATGAGGATTTGGCAAACTAAGTATTTTTTATTTTCTGGGATACACTGAATAAAAGAAGGCAACTGGTTTCTCTTAATTTTCCATATGATATTTTAGACTCCTAGTTAATTTCTTCTTTTGTTTTCTGTAGGCTGGTAGACCTTGGCGTAGTTAATATCTTGGCAGTTGTTTGCAATCACTGCCTTCCCTTTGTTTCTGGACTGCTCTTGGTACTGTTGCCTGGTTAAAGGTTTGGAAATTTGGGTTATTCTTTTTGGAAAGACTGAGGGTGAAATTGTCTCTCTCTGAAGCAACTCTGTTTATAAGAGAGTTCAAAGCCCTATTTCTTTGAACAAAAGTGAAATTCAATAGCCCAATCCAGTTTCCCATCTCCCAGAATGCAGGTAACTTTCCAGGCAGCCCATGCAGCATGTCTCCAAAGATTCAGAGAGGTACATCCTACCCAGAGATGGCAGAGAGTATGTTTTCAGTCAACGGGCAGAAAGCAAGCATCCTTATGTGTCTCTACTGGTCTCTCCTCAGCCCAAAGACAGAGCTGGGTCTCCTGTGCAGGTGGGAGACAGCAGGGCTTGCAGAGATGTGCAGAGCACAGAGGCATTTCCAAAACCCCTGGTTTTGTTCTCAGGGACCCAAAGCAAAAGTCCCAAGCTGTCTTGTAGCTATCCAAACTAAGATTTTTAAGGAAGAGTAAGATTAAGGAAGGAGACAAAAACACTTTTGCTACAAGAACTACTGCAGCTGAAAGAAAACACAACCTTTAAGGCACACATATTCTTCCTCATCAAGTTGTTCACCCTATAAGCCCTATATATCCCTGTGCCATTTAGACTACAAAACTGCATCCATTTTACATATCCTCCCATGGCCAAAAATATTTAGTGAAGAGAATTAAAATTACTGTTGGCTCTGACTTGTTTTGTCAGAAAATGTGTCTGTGTTTCGAATTTTTTAGGCTGAAATTACTGAACTCTCTCATAGATGTAGCTAAAAATATGACAGATGGTTATCTTTAATGCAGAATAGTGGTTACTTGGGGAAGTTTTAACTTGAATCTCAACTAGTGGAATTCATCACTTCTGTTCAGAGTTAAAACTTCTGGTTTTCATTAGTAGATTCTCTCACTGCAAATCCTTTGCTCCATAGTTCACTTAAGTTATGCTCTGTTGTTTTTGTAATACGTCACTCCTATAAGCATGTATTTCCGTGTTTGGACTTGAGAAAATGACTTTCCTGTGTAAATGGATATCACTAAAATATGCCTGAAAGAGACAGTATTTCTCTGAGCCCATACTTACAGTCCTTCTTTAGTGATATGCTGTGAGAGGGCTTGCACCAGGTTCTTGCTTGAACAACTCCACAGGTTTTACTTTAAATCTGCTAAAACTTCCTTTTTCCATGGTCCCACTTCTGTCACTCATGTAAACAGCCCCACTGATTTCAAAGTAATGTCTTGCATAAGGAAATAGTCATTTGAACAGTGAAGTGATTTAAATTACTCTTGTAAAGTGGTTCCAGTTTTGTCCCATCTTGTGAATTTTGAAGTGGATATATCTTAGCTCTGAGGAAATGTTTAATCTGATATATGCTGAGATTGTCAGCTGTAATATTTCAGATACATTCTCTATTTGCTTCAGCCTCAGGAAAGGTATACTTCTCTGTGTACAGGTCTGCCATCTGCCTATATTCTTTCATTCTGATAAGCTATGTGAAGAATTTATTTAAATTACTCAATACTTTCTACCTTATCCCTTAAAAATGATCATCACGAGGCATTATTGTGTTCTTCAGTGACCGGTTCTTACATTTTTAAATTTTTTTTTGGTAATTTTTTACTATGCTGTAAAATCTTGGATTTGCTATTTTAAGCCTCTGACTTATTTTTTTTTAATCCTTTGGATGTTCCTTTTTCATTCCTAATACTTAGAATTAGGCATAATGAAGTCCTGAGTGTACTTGATGCATGCTCAGCATGTGTTTTCACCCAATTTTGTACTCTTTAGAATGAATTGCTATGCTATGCTACAACATAGCTACAGTTGTAAACTGCTAGATGTGCCTTGTTCAAAAGCAATGCCTACTTTTATTTTTGTGAACCCTTTTGTGATGATAATTAAAAACTCTTTCAATGGGTTGGTTTTAATGTATGACTCTGTCCTTGCAGGAAAGAAACCAAATTCCTGACACTGAAGGTTGGTTTATTTCCTTTATTAAACCTCTACTTGAATGTCATACTTGCATTTTTTTAATTTCTGTGTGTTGCTACTGCAGACATAGTGGGAAACAATTTTTTTTCCAAGCTATGTTTATGTATTCAGATATTCACTAGCTACATTTGATGAAATTGTTTGGCTTGTCCCAACCATACCTAGAGTCAGAATGTTCAATTAATAGAAGAAGAACTCAAGTTGTTCAGTGGATTAGTACAAACCCAGATTCACTGCATGGCACAGCACATGTCCCAGTGTAAGACATTTTGTGTGCCAGCAGTAGGGAAACTTCAAATTTGGTTCCAGGCACATCCTTTAGAATGCCATCAGCACTGGCTCAGAGCTGGGACATTAGAATGAAGAAAGAAACTGCAGGTGAAAGAATGCAGGCTGGAAAGTGAGTGTCTTTTAAAGTATTTGAAACTGAGGGCTCTCCTGAAAACAGGTGATACGGTGAAAAATTCCTCAGTTCTGAAACCGTGGGAGAGTATATTGCAAAGCTAGCTTATAGGGAACAATTTAAAGATCTAGATTTTATGATGAAAAATGGAAAAAATGAAAAGAGAAATATATGTAGCAGGTTAGTAATTGTATTTCTCTAATAATTTTTTTTCTACTAGGCTTTTTTTTATATAAGAACTGGAATGTTCTTGGAAAATTTTGAAAAAATTTCAGGGTCCTATGAATATTTAAGGGTTATCATTTTTACTCCATGTCTCCATCTTTCTGCACTTCTTTCTTTAAGCTTAAAAAAGAAATGGAAAAAGAAACACATGCCCAGGTATCAAAATATTATTTTTATTTATATGTACAAAAGTCTTAAAACACAAAAGAAATGTATTCTGGTGCTGGCATTTTATTTTAATTAGACAGTCTAATGTGCTGTCATTTATTATATATATAAACATCTTCACAGGTTACAAATGAAAAAAAAGAAGTCATACCTTATATGGTATCTTACAAATGGAGTCTGATTGTTGATTGTCACTACTGTTAGAATAGTGGACTCTTATTAAGTCCAACAGAAGAAGTGACAAAGAAACCCACTTATCAGGTGCACAAACATCTGAATGGACCCTGAACAATGTTGCACTACCAATTGCTTTCTCAGGTACAGAAGTCATGGTCTTACAATGCTGAGGAAAAAAACCCTTTAGTTTTCTTGTAGGGGGATATTTTACCAGGAAAATAAGGCATACCACCCCTTGCTGAACTCACTCCCTGCTGTTCAAAGGCAGGACTTGTCAATCTTTCACTGTGTTGCTGCAGTTCACCTGGAAGCTCACAGGGTTATTTCAAAAGTGCTTCCAAGGAAGTTCTATGTTGACCTGGAGCTCCACAGAAGTGGTAGCACTACTTCTTGAGCCTGGTGGTCATTGGGGAACATTTTTAGTCTCTCTATCCTTCCATGAGCACAGCTCCAGCGAGAAGCAGCTCTTCCAAACTGCTGAGGTTGAAAGGAGGTGGCCCTGCTAATTGCAGAAAATGGACATTCAGTCTTTACAGGACATCTGTAAGTGTTTTTTAGATCACTTATGAGAACCTCACCTAAGTTTTTTTTTTGATGGATTGATTAAAAGCAGCAGTTTTTTGATCATGATGTTTTTGACAAGAAATGTACCAATGTACAGGCTCTTCTTTAGGAGTTAAGAGAACAAACTCTGATTTATAATTCTCATACTCATAACATCAATTTAACAAAAATATCTGATGTGGCAGGTTTAATCATCTTTTGACAATTAAGAGATAGACTTTCCCAAAGGCAGTGTCATAATTTTACCTTAATCTTCTAATTATATAATGTATATGTGTGTCTGTAAATTTTGACTCTGATGCTAACTTCCCAAGTATTCTATTGCTTGTGAGAATAATTTAATGCCTTAGGGGGAGGGTGTCTTGATATCTAATTACTGAGAACTTTCCCATCTCTGCATTGTCTAGACTTCAGTTAGATACAAAACTGTATCTTACACCAAAAACTTTGCAGATTTCCAAATAAATAAAACACTTTGACTAGCCTGATTTGCAGGAAGAACTATGTTATGCTATAGAGTAGTGAACTTCCTTTGGTTTTCACAATTTTTTTCAAGGAATGTGATGTGAAGATGGCATGTCAGTGGGATTAATTTGACTAAATACAAAAGTCTATATGTGCAGAATTCTGATAGAGTAGCTTCATGTGAAATTGGGTTCTGAGTGTCTTAGAATGTTTTAGTCAGTGCAGTGATTCATCTCATTGTGAGGCAGCAACCTAAAATAGGCCAATTGGGCTTTGAGCACTGAGATTAGAAAATTGCAGTTTCTAAATGTTAAAGTAAATGCTGTCATGACTTTTAGTGCAGTAAAGTTACACTGTGTTGCACTATGAAAAGCCAAAAAAAAGTG
The DNA here is from genome assembly GCA_013396695.1 of Sakesphorus luctuosus. Lineage (NCBI taxonomy): Eukaryota > Metazoa > Chordata > Aves > Passeriformes > Thamnophilidae > Sakesphorus > Sakesphorus luctuosus. The sequence continues at coordinate 225,387 of VWZD01005272.1, forward strand.
CAAAAGAAAAGAGAGAATAACTTGTAATGTGCATTAGCTTTATTTGGGTATGTTTGCTATATATGTTGAACCTTAGAGGAAATTTTATTATTAAGCATTATTACTTATTTGTTTTAAACATTTTTATATTAATTTTGGAATTTCCCTTTCAAGTCTAAATAAATTTAAAATTATGAGCTTTTTAAAGCAAGGGATCTGAAAGAATAAACAAAAAGTTTTAATATTGGAGAGAGTTCAGAGAGGACTAATGTGCATGATTAAGGGGTATAGAGAAATTGATTTATGAAGAAAGATTAAAGGAGCAAAAAATATATACTGTGAGTTAACTGGGGCATAAGAAGGAACATGATAACTGTCTTCAAATATTTGATGCATGTAAACACCACGAATAGAGAGGAAATTAATATTTGGGTTAATTTCAATAGGAAAATTTTTCTGACATTAAAGTTAGGTATTGCCTTGCTTCAGTGTTGCCAGGAAAAACCTATATGCTGCAAAAGAACTGAGGCTGAAAGGTAAGATTTATACATTGTAAGAGGCGTGAAGCCAAAAGCGTCTAACAGAAAATATTTAAAACCACTATGGGTTTTAGTACTGATTTATAAGAAGTGTGTAACCTTTTCAACCAGAACAGAACGATATAAATTGGTAATTGGTATAAATTGACAATGGATTCCAGTTTTTGACAATTTTTTTTCTTTACCACAAGAAAATAAAATATACCACTGTTAAAGATCCCTGCGAGCTGAAGTGATCAATTCATTGACCTAAGAAGACAAACTAGTTCCTTTTCATAAGGATAAATTGAATGGTCTGGAAGCATCTAAGTTGGCCAGGAGTTGCTGACCAGAGGAAAAAACTGCTTAGTCATGAACTGCTGCATGTCTTGACACATAACACAGCTTCTAAATAAGGAAAAGGAAATTCTACATCAAGATAGTTGTCATCAGATAGAAAACATATATTATGCATTCCAACATTGTGCATAGACTCCACTGATACGGCCATGACTGGTACTTCTGTTTCCCAGATTAACTGGGCTGGTGAATTATCAGAAGCTTATACGGTTTGAGGAAAGGATCCAAACAGAGGTTAAGTAAGTAGATAAAAACTGAACTGGAATAAAGGAGGACAATGTGCCTGGATGTACTGGAGGAAAGAAAAAGAAGCTGTGTTCAGGGTGGTGTTTGTAGCTGTGCAGAGCCCAAACTCTTCCCTTTGCCACAAGATATGTCTAGTCCTGTGGTAGAAATTTGTTTCAGAGTCAACTGAAGAATCCTTCTTTAGTCACTTGTATAGTTTGTCAGAACAGGATTCAAATATTGTCAATCATCTTGAAATCTAACTAGTTTACAGCCTGTGCTCTGAACCTATCTATCCTTTTGATCTTATTGCCTTAAGAATGCAAGGCATGAGAAATACATTAATAAACTTTAAAGCAAATGATACATGTCAGAAAGTCTTTCTAAAAAATAATGAAGGATTCAAAAGTATTGCACATTGGAGAAAAAAACAACCCACACCTTTCTGAAACTGAAACAGACTGAGGCTTAGGTGTGTTCACTTATGATGAGCATTTAATTGTAATTGGTTACTTTGTAAGCGATGCATAAGCACCATCGGACACAGGAGACATATCTGCATGCTTTTACATTGCACAAACCTGCAACAGGTTAGGCCAATAAAACTACCTAATTAAAAGAGAACACAATGAGGTTCAAGGTGCTATGTTGAAATTGTGACTTCAAAATCTTGTATTCATTGGGTGCCTGACCTCAGTGTCATTAACTTCCCTGCTTGCTCTGAAGCTTTTCCAGGAAAGGGAATACTCTAGTTTTGGTCATTCTCAGAAAGGGGCTAACCAGGCAGGTAATGACATGTAATATAAGCACTCTTAGAATATTGAAGAGAAATCAGGTGGCTTGCTTACAGCTGAGGCCTGGGAAGTGTGCTAAAGCACATATAATTTATTGGGCTCAGTGTTCAAAGTCAGGTTGGATGGGTCTTTGAGCAACCAGGTGGGTTGGACTACATGATCTTTGAAGGGCCCTTCCAACCCAAGTCATTCTAGGAATATGATCCAATAAAGTGGGTAACCTTCCCCGCCCCAGCTCCACCCTCCTCCTCCCCCTCCCCTCAACTTTTGCTCAGGCATTTAAACCTCTCCTGTATTGTTGAAAGCTGAATCCTTTGTCTCCACAGTGGACTATGTTTAAAGATTGGAAATACGCTTAATCATAAAACTTACGGGAGCTGCAATCTAGGGGCTTCATTCAGGTCCATCTTAAATGCTGAAGTAGAAGCCAACAACGGCAGGACTTGAGTTCCAGATCTCTGACTAAGAATGTGGTCTTGGCACTTTGACCGGTGCCATTTGTATATATATAAACGAAGAAAATAATATTAGTGAAATAATTATGGATACATAAACCCAGGCCATTAGGAAGCCATATTTATAGGCATTTTTCAGTTTATAACCATACTTTTAAGAATTTCCTGTCTTTTGTTTTAGCCAGACACATGGGACTATTTTAAAGCAGTTTTATTTGTGTGTTCTGTTTCCTTCATGTTTTTGTTTGAGCAGAAGAGGATGGGCATAAAAAAGCAGTCTCCAAGAAAGGTTTGCAAAGTTTATGATGCTGGGCTGTGGCAGTTCCCTTCTGCACACTTAAGACAATAATAAAAATGCATACACCATATTTTGAAATGTCATTATGACTTATTATGTAAACCAATGATGACAAAACATTGTGAGTCATTCAAACACGGTGCATGATACTTGTTTCTTTGGAGACAACATGCATTTCTGCTATGGGTTTTATTTACGGGATTCATTGTAAAATCTTCACAAGGGTACTTACTGTGTCCTCCCATCATCACGTTTCGAAAATAATGATCTCAGCCTCTAACCATTTAAACTCTGAAACAAAAGAAGAGCCCAGTTGTCTTTCTGGGTAAACAAAGATTGTTTACGAGGTTAGATCTTCACCAGTAAACCTTGATGCAATATGCATTATAATTACACATGTTTTCAGGCTATACATGTGAAATCATGGTCAGTGCTGATTCCAAAATTTTTAAACCTAAAAAGATAACTTATTTGATAAAAAACCCTTAAGAAGTAATACCATTGCCACTTTGTTCTTGTATTCTTTGAAAAGAATAAACTTACAGGTATCTTGTCTCGGAATTTTATTTTCTTGTCTCTGGATTCTTGTAAACACCTCAGATATTTGAGTAAGATCAATAGGATTTTGTGGGAGTCTTCTTGATCTTCAAGAATCCTCCCTAGTTTCTATCTGATCACATTAAAGTTTAATTGTCTGTCATTAAATTGCTGCAAAGGTGAGTTTGTATCATGCTCGGAACTATCCTTAACCACAGCCATTTGGAAAAGAGGACTGTACCTCAACATTTTTCCAGTGGCTTTGCAATGAAATAATCTCCCCTGTGCTGTGAGAGGACTCTCCAGACCTCAAGGTTTCAGATGCTATCAATGTCTCAATCATTATGTCTGCAGAGGGAAAAAGGGATATTCTCTCATAATCTGACTCACTGATATAAAGGTTAGGGACAAAAGTCTCCATCTTTGATCAGAAAAAACCCAGCAACCTTGAGTGCCTGCAAAATGAACCTGGCTCTAGCAGGAGAGTGTGCTGCCATTGGTGATCTTTTGATGCCAGAGGATTCAGGGTATATTATTATCATAGAGATTAGGACTCAAAACTTCTTTGAACCCTACTTTTCTCCAGCTTGGGCAACTTTTCTATTCACCAAGTGGCAGATAGGTAGATGAGCTCTTAAATCTCTCTGCCAACACATGGGTTCTGATGGAAGACTAAGTCCTGAAACAGGACTTGTGAACAGAAATTTGGTTGGATTTGCAATTTTTAGCTTAATTTTTGGACAGAAATCATAAAGTCAGAGAAGAGTGGAGTTAGTGGCAGGTGTCTGTCTTTCTAGATTTCACCTTGTTGACACTGGTGCTAATGTTAAATTTTTGGGGCCAGAGAGAACAGTTAACCTGCTAATTCTGTGGTTCTATGATTCCAGAACAAATGACACAGATATATCAACCAGCTTCTTGTAAAGTGTTGGCTGGTGCCATGCTCGGTGAAGGACCATGCTGAGCCAGTGAGACCTTGACAACATAGAAATATCAGTGCACTGGTTCCTAACTGACCCTTATAGAAGAGAAATGAAAACCTCTTCCCCTGCCCCACCTCTCCAAAAATGCCTAAACAGAATTTGATTGTTTCATCAGTATTTGAGATTTATCTATTTTCCTTTTTTAATATATAATTTTATACCTTCAAAACTGTTGTGAAAATATCTCAATTTGTTTATATTTGTTAATACATCTTACAGCAATGTGATCTTATCCACATAGTCAAATTTGTCATCAGTTCTGCCCTCCTGAAAGAAAAATTAGTATTTCTTTCTACAGTAAAGAGAATGGTTCTGATGTGTATAGTTTTGGAATCTGAAAAATATCATCCAGGGCACTGCAAAACCAGGTAATTGATAACAAATTCATTTAGTGTCATAAGAGATAACAAAGAAAATGCAAGGAAAGAATTCTGGGGTTCAGAAGGGCAGATTTGTATTTGCATGCATTCCAACAATTGTTTTGAGATTAATTTAGAATACCCAACTGTATCTTCAATTTGAATTGCAAGGAATTTCTCATATTAAACACAGGATGAAGGAGAAAATAATCTTCATTTTTTATGCATGCATGCACTGACACAGACACACAAAAGGACACAAACCATTTCAGAAATGATAGTTTCCTCTCCGTCCAATTAGGTAAACTGACTGTGGTTGTGTTGCTGGAGTTCTCAGGGCTCTAATTGCACATAAAAACTTCCAAATCATAACACATGTGGTATTTCCACCTAAAACAAAAGGACAATTATTAAAATGTGGTGGGATTTCATGTAGCATTGGCAGACAGCTTAGATGGCAATAATTTAACACTTGCACCATGAAATTAAAATTTACATTCCCTTGGTGCAATTCTTCAGACCAACAGCAGACAGTTCTATTTTTTAAATGGAAGCTGGGAGATTTAATTACTTCAGTTTAACTAGAAAAGCCTTTCCACTGCTTGATGACAAAGGCAATAATGCTGGCATAAGTTTGCAGATACTTTGTGAGCCTACTTTCCATAGTCTCCATAGCTCTGCTTTTAGGCAAACAGCTTTCCGAAGGACATGAACCATTCTATGGATTCTTCCACAGATTCCAAGCAATGTGTGTAAATTCCAGCTGTCCATAAATCATTTCTTTGAAAGGCAAGTATTATGGCTGCTATAAACATTTCAAGTAAGTTGCCAAAATCTTCAGCATGGTGTCTTTCTGCAGAGAATGTATACAAATTATATTGCTATTTCTTCTCACAAATTCTTCCCTTTTACAATTCCTGCTGTATTGTGTTACTGTCTACAAAACAAATGCTAAAGAAATGAGCTGTAACTCACCAGATAGGAACTACAAAAATATATTTGATTTATGTTGCAATGAGGGCTGGTAGGACAGATTTACCAAGTTTTCATCCAGAAACATATTTTTTTCCAGACAGCTGAGAGAAACTTGTAGCTAGGACGCTATTCTGAGGCTACCTACATGTCTATATAAGAAACTGAAATAAGAAACTTGTACATTTGGTCAGACCAGGCTGTAAAGGGACACATGGAAGGCCTCTTTTTTATCCTGGCAGAGTGTTCTGATGAAGGTTGCTCTATGCAAGTTGGTAGGAGGGAAGCAGCAAATGAGGCTTAGATGGGTAACAAGCACATTTGTGGAGACAAGGAAAATTGCAAATGTGGCAGAACTGTAATTAGGGCAAAGTGGAAAATTAATTCTGGGCTGATATTAGACCATAAATCTGCTTTCAATTAATTAATTACTTAGGGTGATTTTAAAATATTTTTCCCCTGGATTAGACCTTTTGTTTCCTGTAAGAAAGAATAAGCAGTAGATGTGTCTTGTTTTCATTATCTCAGTATTACAGAGCCATTTCAGCACAGCCGAGGAATACATCTTCCCTTTACTGTCTGCATGGTACCTCTGAAACAGTAGATCTCGAGTTCAGTGCAGTGGAAATTATCCACATCTCTTTATGCTTTATAATTCTCCACTGGTCGGAATTTAAGGGCGAAACACAACTCTCAGGGGTGGGAGGAAGGGAGGAGAAGGATAAATCCTCCTACAACCAACGTTTTGTATTTACACTGGAAATGGAAAATACAGATGTTGCAGAAGTACACGTCTGGGACATTGTTTCCATATTTTTTGACAGAGACTAATTCTCACTGCTTTTCAGCTAAGTGGCTTAAAATCAACTTCTTCCCCCTGCGTGAAACTGAGAGTTTTTGAAATAAAATCATGTGAATACATTTGCTGATCTTGCAGACTATACTGTTGTACTTATTTCCTTTCTCTTCTCCCCAGAAGCTTTGCAGGATTCTTGTCTGGGTTATAGGGTTTAGGTTATTTTCTTCTTTCACCACTGTTCCAATGCTCCATTTGCAAAGTGTTTGGATTATAGCAGACACGAACTTCCTCTGTCTCAGAGCCAGCCATGAATCAGGCTGAGAGCTGAGACCACTGGCTGTCAGAGGACCATGAAAAGCTGCAGCTTTAAAATAACAAGTGTTTGACAGCTCGGTTTACAAAACAGCAGATTGTGACTATATTGTACTGTGGGGCTACACATGACATAATAACTAGAGACTTAAAGTTATTTAGCCTTTTTCCTCTTGCCATAATTTCCAATAAATAAATCTCTCTGGGACAGGAGGTCTGGTGAGTTGTACAATGCTTGCATTTTCCTCACCACAGCTTATCCCCTCTCTTCTTTATTTTAATGTTAAAAAAATCCTCAGTGCCTGGCAATCACAGTTCTATAATGTTTTCTGCTGAAAGAGACAGGCTAATGTAAAGATAAATACATATGCTTTTGGTTTTTTTATTAGTCAAGGTATTCATTGTAAGTCTTCCTTCTCAAAATCTCCTCAGAAACTTCTTAATGGACAGAGCTTAATATTGTGTATTTGTAGTGTAAGACAAGCAATTATTTTTAAGGTTTTAAATGGTCTTTTTGAAAAAGAGCTATGCTCACAGGATTCCTGTGAGTTTTATTTTACAGAATCAGTGGTCAGAGGTTGCATAAATGTGGATTCATATGTGCTGAAAAAAGCTGAAGTGAATAAAATGTGAGTACTGGAATGTCCTTCTTTCTCCAGCCATAAAATATGATGGAATGAAAGAATAATGACTTTACATTAACATATTTGCTAAAAGAGAACTAGTTATTTTTTCTGCATTTGCTCTTCAATATAGAAATGGTAAGAAATGCCAGCATTTTCTTGATCTAACTTTACTAATATTTAGCCTTCCAAAGAAACCCAAGGGATATGCTTACTCAATTTCCATTAGACATTCAAATCCCTTTGCTTTTGAAATCCCATGTCTAGTTTCTACTTCTTTTTTTTTTTCTTTGAAGACCTGGAATCTTTAGATTGTGTTTATACTATTTTTACTGTAATCTTAAAATAGATACATTGAAGTTTTGGGGTATATTTTACAGGTAAATCTGCAGGAGTGTGGATTAAAAAATATTTATATTTGAAAATTCATTTTTTAATCCTTTTCTGGATAATGGATATGATAGACTACATCCACAAAGATTGTATTGCATAGTACAGGCATGGATTAATTTTAACTTCAGCCATCTTCAGTTGAGTTCACCATCTGAAGCTCCATCTGTAGCTTATGAAGAGAAACAGGCCTTATTAGGGCATGGTTTCACTGACCTATTTTAAGTGTGTACTTCAGGATGACATGAATCACAACCTGAACTCCACTGTCTACAGTGAATAGATCTCCATTGACTGTCAAGGGAACCCAGAATGATTAATTGTGTTGACATCTACACTGAGCCAGATTATTTCTACTCTTAAAGCTGAAGTGTTCTTAAAGTCTATGAGATTTCTAAGTCTCGAGGAGAGCATTTTAATATTCTTATTGCCACCAATATCAAAATGAAGGACATCTAGAGGTATTTGTTTGCCCTTTTAGAAGAATCACAGCGAAGCATATGGTTCAAACCCTGTCTCTTAACATTTGTGGAGAAGATATAGAGTGCAAGAAAACATGTCCTAGGCTTCTGATGCATAGGTTTATTGGCTGTCTACAAGCTTTAAGATTGCTAAAAGCAGAAAAATTCTTTATGTGAAGGCAAGAAGCTACCTTCACTTAGGTTTCTGACTCCAGAAATTACCCAAACCTTAAAATATTATCTGACCATATGAGCTAAATTATATTTCAAGGATAGGACTGAGATGCCCTTTCTTTGACACTTTCAGCTTCAGGTAGTGCTTGATTAGCATGTTGGCTTCTGCAAATCCACTACCAAGTGCCCCAAAGTGTTGCTACTATTGCAGGCTTATAGAGCAAATCTAACTAACTAGTTAGGACCAGCTATTTTTTGCAAGTCATCTGGACGTTTAAGAAATGTAGTACTTAATCTGTTTTTGCAGTTTTATAGCCATATCCTTATATGTATTTAAGCATCCAACCTCCACTAAAATAGCTGGTGTGATTAAGTGGCCTAAATACTTTTGCAGATCTAACTCCTGGATTCTCCTCCTGGCTAAATTCCCTGGGATTTTTGTAGTCAGTACCTCTGAAAGTGATTTTAAGTGCTTGTGTATGAGATGCAAGTATTTGAACTTAAAGCATTGGACATAATCTGTCTATATCTGAGTTTATGTATTTTACCTGTATAAAAAAAATGGTTACTTCTACTTTTGAATTCCAGTAAGGGCTGCTACATACTCTGAAATGTTAATAGTAGATTATGTAACTTGAATAATATTGATACAACAGTAAAAAGCCACACCATTGCCAACAGGAAAAAAAATAATTTCTAATAATTCATTTTTTTGCTTTTATTTCTTGGAATAATTTTATTTTTAAAATATGCTTTAGAAGTTTAATTAAATAAAATTTTTATTGAATATTTTTATTGCATTTACCAATAGTTTTTCCTTTTCTATCTCTGTATCTCTGTCAAAGGTTTATCTTCATTTGCTTATAATATTTTTTTGTAATGAGTTAATTTTTGTTTCCTGAGCTTTACATTTGGGAATGTGGTTTTAAAAATAATTCTTCCTATCCATTTGGAGAGAAACAATCTATAAATACACCTATGCACTCACAGGGTTTTAGTACTTGACAGTTTTATTAAAAGCAACCAGTACACACAGTCAGCATTGTTTCTGTGATGTTACTTACCCTTGCCTGTGAAATATCAGCAAAGCAAAAGGAGACATTGGGGTTTCAATTTGCCAAATGTGAGAGGTCATACAAACAATTTTCCTGTACAACTTATTTATGAAGAAAATGTACTTCAAGAACAAGAAGTCTGAAAAACTGGCATATTTAGAAACAACTGTCATAGAGGTTCATTTCTTGTGAACCTCCAAGGTCATTATATTTTTTAGGGTTTTTTCCCAACCTTTATAAGAAAAATGATTGCTGCTTCTCATATTTTTTTTACAGCTTTCACACAACTTTTGTACTGCTAGATTTAACTTGGAAAAGAAGAGCAATACAATTATTAGAATTTATTTAGTTAACATTTTTCTTGACTAACTTTAGTCATCTAAAAATAAGGCTTCTGGTTCAAACTAGTCAACTCCTTGCAGTCAGAGACAGGCATCTTGAGAAGAGCAGTGCAGCTCCCAGGTCTTTGATTCCTTTGCAGAGTCTGGGTCACCCAGACTCTGAGTCACTCACTCTAGTTCAGAAGAGCCCAATGAGCCACTGACAAGTGAAAATAAATATAATAATTCCTAGGAAACAAAATCCTGCCCAAAATAGTAATTCCACTGAATCTTCTACTGATGGATTAAGCACTGAATCCAAATGACATTAAATGTTTTCTCCTCTCTTCGGAAACTAACTCTTAACATGTCTTAGTCTTCCACAGTGGCCACCTTCCTGAACTAAAGTTTAAAGGGTTCACTGTCTTTCTCTAGAATTACTTTATTGTGTATTTGTCTATTGTTTTTCATTTGTAAAAAGAAAGAAACCAGCCTCAAGAGCATGAATTAGAAGGAGAGTAGTCCTTAATCTTCTGACTTCAGTAGTGAGAATAAATTACTGGGGGCATTAAATCAAGGTAGTACAATGTTCTTTCCCTTTAAGTAGTTCCTGAGAGCAGCTGGATTGAGAGGAAAAAACCTAAACAAACCCCCAAATTCCGAGACTTTGAGAAGAGAGAAATGATGAGAAAAATAACACTAAAAATAAACAGTTTGTTAACTTTCCCTTCAGTAAAACAGCTATGAAAAGTGGTGGTGGGGAGACTGGTTGGAGTTCTGCTAAATTCATTAACCTTGAGAATGTCCATAGAAGTCATAAGATAGGTTACCCAGGACATTGAACTAGGCTTCAAATCTTTCCCAGGGTAAAGTTTTTCCAGCACTTGCAGCACAATGTCAATGCAAAGCTTTTCCCAAACTTCCTGGAACAGTTTCAGGCAAATCACAGGAGACATGAAAAATATCTGGGGTCTCAGCCAACAGCATTCCTGTATGAATACTGGTATCTCAATTTGCTCTTTAGTTTTCTTAATTGGCATTATGCAATTTCAAAGATTTATAGCCAGCTAGACTAGGAAAAATAAAATAAAGCAAGCCCAGAGCCGAGAGTGACAGCAACCCTTTACCACATAGTGGACATAATTTTCTACTGTAAACTCAGTTTACTGCAAACTAGTTTATGACAAAGCCTCTCCTTGACTCTTTTGTGATGTTAAAAAAAAATCATCCACCTCCCAGATTATATCTTATCTGTGTTTTGTAGAATGAATGTTTTAATCCACTGGAGCAGCAGAATAAACCATAATTATATATATTTTAGACTGAGGGTATGCTTCCTTAAAAATGTAACCTATTTTAGCATGTAAATGCCAGCTTCTTAAAACAAACAATCCGTAGACTACATGATTATTACTCTGTATTTTGTGCATGTTGTCAAAACTTCCAATAGCATTTTAAAGAAGTACCTCAAAGTACTGCTGTTGTGAAACCTTTTGTAGATAATCTATGTAATCATGAACATCTGAGTCTAAAAGGGAGGTTATAAAAGGCACAGAGGGCAGTTCAGCATATAATTGTCTTTGAGAGATAATGGGAATTAGGCATGTAACTCCCACTTTTACCTCAGAAAATCTCCTCTAGAGAGAATCAAGAACCTGTGGTCATGTAGGATGTACCAACAGAACATCGGAGTTGCTTTGGGAGAGCTTTACCTTAAAAGCAACAGCAGCTCCTTAGCAAGTTTCATACAAATGAAGAGGGCAAAGTTGTGTAGATTTAGCCTCATGGGAGCAATTCCTTAACTATCCTTCTGCACTTTGTGTCCTTGGTATTATTAGTCATAAGAAGTGTCTGAGGTTAGCAGAGTCAGAGACCTTTCCTTCAGCTCCTTACACATTAAAATATTAATCATTTTGGGTGTAGTCAGTCCCTTGCTCCAGCTGATAAATTACTGCAGTTTTGTTTTGGAATACAGTGGTTCCAGCAGCTAGAGCTGCAACTAGACCTGGGTCTCATCCCTCAGCTGTCTTCCCCTTCCTTGTTTGTCACCCATGCTGGAGAGTGGATGTAGTTGGCTCTAGCAGGGCTGTTTGCAGACATGTCTTTTCCAAGGGACTAAACGTTGTTCCCATCCCTAAGCATCCTTCAGCTAACAGAGTATTAGCAACAGTGGGCTCTTTCTTTTTGCTTGGAAACTTCTTCCAGCTTTAGGTTCTCTGCACTTCTCTGCAGAGAATGCTTCTAAAGCCTGAAGATTTTTCCAACTAAACTGAAATCCAGTTCAGTGTTGTTCTGTGGATTGATTTGTTTATCTTGTTTTTCTGTCGTCTGAATTTCAGGACTATGCCACCAGCTGTGTGCAGGTGTTCCAAAATATTTCAACACTAAGATTTTAGAAAGATAGCCTTACTTTTGTCCCAAAATGTCAATCTTTATGTAAAAAATAGCAGTATTCTGGAGAAAGATGCCAGATAAAAGGATTTTATAGCATACTGTTGGGGTTTTTTTGTTGTTTTGGGTTTTTTTTGTTTTGTTTTGTCTTTATGCTGCAGACCTGTCATACAGTCTTAGATGTGGAGCAGTAGTCCCGTGTACGAGATATTCTGTGTATGCAAAAAAACCCAAAGTAGGTCTCGGTAAAGTCAGCAATGCTTATTGAAATAATAAATAAAAGACAATGTCTTGTAGGGGCAACTCCTACTCTCATTTAGAAACTGTGAATTCATTGTGATAAGTTACCAAATTTGGCCTTAAAAATACTACATGTATTTTGACTGTATATGTCTGGTTTATGTATTTTAACTGTGTTTACTTCGCAATAAAGGCAGAAAAGTCTTCATCTTCAACTCAGTGGAAGTGTTGGCTCTGACCTCTTTTAGAAAAGAAACAGACCAGAAAAAAGTGATTGTTTTCTGTCTTGAATTCTGTTATTACTTCTTCCTTAAATTGTAATTCTTAATAGCCCTGGGTATAATTGGACTGCATACACAACTATTTTTTTGGAGAGCAAAAGCTCACAAGGTCCACAAATCAATTAGGCTCCTGTGAATGTTAAGGGAAATGTAAATCTAGAGAAGTCAATACACACTGCCACTCATTGCTCGCTTTTTTTTTTGACTCTGTCACCTTTGAACCTTCTCAAATGCATATCACAATAGGAAATTGGGATGTGAAATTAAAATACATGGAAGTGACAGGAAAAAAAATGAAACTGTAAAAAACCTGCAGTATACATAAAAACTGTAAAAATATGGGCAAGGGACTCTGAATGAGGGAAGGAGTAGAAAGATGTGCAGAAGAATTCAGCTCTTGCTTTAAAAACTGAATTTTTTCAGTCTTTCCAAACTTGCATACTTACTGAAGGGAAATCCCCAAACAGAAGACACACAGTGAAGATTGTTGAGGGAAAAAACATCAGGGACAACTGGGAGCTAGACCTGCTCTGGGATTGCTTCAGTGCCCTCAGTCTGATTGTTCCAGTCTGCAGCACTAGGATGGGAGCCACTCTCTGTGCCAAGGTTGCTGCTAACAGCTGGAGAGCCAGCCTTCCCCCTTATCTCCTTTGCCAATGGAACAGTCAGGTTTAAATTCATTAAATGTGGATGAGACAGGAAAAAAGAGTTTTCACTTTTTCTAGGCTGACATACATATGGCTGCTCCGGGAGTCTCTTCTATTTCCAGCAGAAAAACACTGTGACTGATAAAGGGTATCTCAGAATTAGGAGTTTTGCTTTGAGTGCATCCTCCAGTGTGGAGCTTTGTCAATGCACTAAAGTCTGAAGCAGTAGATTAGAAATATTGTGGAAGAGTAGGGGTTTTGCAGGAAAAGAGTTAGAGAATGAAGTGAGCATTACCTATTTCAAACAAATATATGATATGGTGGTGTTTCTGAAGGCTGAGAGAAATGTTATCTGCCGGTTCCTTCAGCTGAGCTTAGTGATGGGAAATACCCCATTATGGAATGCAGAGGAGAGAATAAAAATAGCTGTTGTGCTTTAGCTAACCACTTGTGATCATATTAATACTATAAATTCTGATGCCTGCTGGACACATCTCGATCCATGGGTGAGATGTTCATAAAAAATAAAAACCCGTTCAATTATTTTCTCCTTTTTTTCTCTCAGTGACTCACCTATATGTTTAGCAGACTATTCAGGGCAAATATTCATTTTTTTCCTTAATTAATTTATAATAGGATTCTTTGTTTTCCAGTTCCAGGGAATATTGCAAACGGATCAGAACTCCTATGAAGCCATTGGAAAGCATGTGACATTCAAAAATCAAATTGGTAAATTAAGCATCAAGGTCACAGCAGAACACATAATTTTTTAAAGGATTACTTTCATTATTATTAAAATTGGAGTTACTGTGAAAATATTAGTAATTATACTGACACATCTCCTATGAATATTCTATAAAATCCATTCAGAAGTTCAGTTTTGGCATGTATATATTCCTTGTTACAAAAGTGATAAATTCACTTGTTCTGAAGTCAGAAAGAAAACTGTGTGACTATATAAAAAAACCCACCTGTGCCTATTTCTTTGTATAACATTGCACATATTCTATGTATCACTAATACTTCACTCGTGTGAAGTTTCCTGTGTAGCTGTAGCACATCTTTAAGAGAGATATGCTGCCTTAATATCAAGAAAAGCAGTAGAACAAAAAAATTATAGGCACAGCTTTGACTTTTAGAGGCTTCCCTTCAGTTTTGCAATTTGCTGCTTGGTAATGCCAGGACATCCTTTTTCTTGACATGTTGAGGCTACAAAATGAACTGAAAGGCATGTTCTTTGGGAACAAGTCTCTCAATGACATCTGTGATCTCAGTCAGGGTTGAAAATAAGAACTATATGGGATTAAAGCCAGGGCAAAACCCCACAAGCCAAGGAGGCTTGCACTTAAAGCACTTAAAAAGTGAGTAATCCTCCCTTATGAGTAAGGTCCTTGAGTGAGCATAGGCAGGAGACGCTGGGCTAAGCAGAGGGTTTTGCAGTGTATACTTTTCCTTTAAGAATTTTTCCACATTTTGTCCTATTTTCTTTATTATCTTTTGGTTCTTTCTTTCCTTTTTCTGGTAGAAACATTTAATATCTTTCCTCAAGATAATTCTTCCCCTTCTTATTACTTCAACTTAAAAATATGAAATGAATGTTGCCCAAATCCTTGTATGTACTGAGTTACATTGAACTTCTAGAGGATCTTGGTATGTGTGGGAGGAGATAAATCCATTGTTTGGAGGAGAAAGTATTTTGGTAACATGAAAGAGTCCAAGTTGATTCTTTCACTTAAAGCTAGTGTGAGTTGCAGGTCAAGACACATATGAGATTTTCTTAAATTAGACTACTTTTACGTTCCTATTTTATCCTTTGTGCTCTTACCACAAATGGAGAGCAGCCTGCAGACATCTCTGCCACTGGGATACCTATGTCTTCCCTCTCCTCTGGTGTTTTGTTGCCTGTTGATTCAGACCTGCATCTGAATTGTTATCCACCAGCAACTTTACTCACTCATACACTTATTCATGCTTTAGGCACTTTCACTTCTGGACATTGTGGATATGTTTTCTACTATACATAGGGAAACATAACTCCTCACTCCAACATAAAAGAAACATATGAACAAAAATATCATAAAGGGAAGTTGCTTTACTGGATAATATAAATTCTGGCAAGAAAATAAAATGTATTGAAGTATTTCTTTCCCTGAAGATTCCTGAATTAATCTCATTTCTAGTATAGTCTCTGTTTGCCTTGGTTCTCATGAATAAGACTGCATATGCTCTCAAACTTTCAAGCATGTAAACACATTTTTATCAAAATAATTTCTCAACATTTCTCAGACATTTGATATTTGACTCTGATATTTAATATTTGGAATTCTGAAATTATCTGAGTCATATCACATAAGAATCTGTTCCATAAAATACTGTAATATCTATATCATGTCTTCTACAATTGCTCCTTAAATCTGGGATGGGATTACTGGGTGCTCTATTTGTTGATGTTCATTCCACTGCTATCTATTCTCTCTCAATTCTGTAATAAACTCAGTGACATCCCAAGTTTTCTTCCTTTCAAGTCAAAGTAGTAAAGGTCAGAGGGGGAACACTAGAGGATATGTCCCTCTTGTGTCAGTTTTGCTGTTATGGGAATCAAGTAACTGCAGAGCTTTACCATAGTGCTACAGGACACTTTCTTCTTTAATCTGGAGAAAAAACACCTGCCATAGTTCAGGCCCTGAAAAAACCTGGAAGTTCAGAAAAATATCACAGTTTTCAAGATGGAGTCAAGAATGGAGAGAAAAAAAAATGTTGATTTTACATCTCTCTTGGATATCTTGAAGCAGGTAATGAAGACATACCATGCAAACATGCAAATTGCCAGTTTGGCTGCATGAAAACTGCCAGATCCAGGAAATATAGTTTACTTTGTTGCTGCAAGACTCTTTGTTGTTCAACCAAGCATGCGTGTAATGGAGAATTCATGGCATTTATACTGACTGGATTTCTTTTCTGACAGCCTTTAGCAAGATGTGATTATTAGTCTGACCAGTAAGTAAGGCAATAAATGCTAAAAACATTTACCAAATAAATAACCTGGGTTTGGTCATCATATTTCTTAACGTGACCTGGAGCAATACATTGTAGAAGCCTCATTCAATCAGCTCATGCTGAAGCGAAGTGAATGAGCTTCTAAGCAAAACATTCATACTGCAATTCCTATAAAACACTAAGCATATGAATAAATATGATAGACCAAGCAAAGGATCTGAAATTCACTGCAGTTTTGAATCATGCTGCATGAAATTTTCTTTTACTGCCTGCACTTTTGAGAAGAAAAGCTCTGTATTCTTACTTCTTTACTCTTTCTTATTCAGCCTGACTTGGACTTTCCTGTTGTTTTGCACACAAAACTCAGCAATTGCTTGGGGTGTCTCTAACCTTGTAACTATACCACAGAAAAACACTGACCTTTATTTTAACAGAAAATTGTGTCTACAATAATATTTCCTTATGTTTCTACTGTATATATCACAGGTTTAAAATTATATAAATTAATATATATATTTATTAAATTATGAGTGTTTTCATTCAGCTTTCCCACTGAGAGGAGAACCTCTAAGACTGAATGTTTGTGTTGACTGTTTAAAACACATTCCCTTCCTGGAGAAGTTTGTCTGTAGGCAGATTATTACTATTGAAAGGTCTATCTTTATACTTACCTTAACTCATTTGTATATCAATCTGCAAACATGCAAATTATTACCTACACTATTACTTTGAGAGGCTAGGACAATGCTAGTTCTGTCTTGAATTTATTTCAAGACACACTTTAAGTTTTTTGTCAGTTAGAAGAATGTTTGTATTTAGGTTAGTAATAGTGAGAAAATTTCTCAAAACAACCAGAATTCTCAGCACATGAGATACAAGACAGAATATCAGGGCAACCAGTGGAGTACTGTATACAAACTAGTTATTTGCTTCATCTTATCTGAAAATGAATAAATTACACAATTGGGAAGTGCTACTCTTATCCTGTAACAGTCCTCAGATGAATTAAGGACACAGCTTTACTAAAAATGTCCTACTGCTATGGTAGAAGCCAAAATTAATACCCTCTACTGAGGATCAGTATAAAAAAAAATTACCCTTACACTTTTAGATTCTCCACAGAACACCATTCTCAGCAATGTCGCTTCATAAGTCTCAAGGGGGAGATGCAGATTTACCTCAGCCTTTATCAGGCTTATATTTTCATTTGCATCACTCTTTGCCCAAACTCTTTCATCATGACTCTCTTTTTAATTAAAAATTACTTGATTTTATATGGCCTTTACAGAGCCACAGCAAAGGAGCATTTAGATTTAAATAGTTTTGGAAAGCAGGTTGGTTTTCTATCCATCTGCTTCTTCCCTTTGGGCCCACTATGCTGCCTTCCTGCCTGAGGGGGTTTGCTGCTAGAGCTCTGGCAGAATTGGCTTTCCATAGCCGAGTTTCCTATGGAAACTTGACTTCCCTGAGGAAACAGGAGAGAGCAATAACAAAGTAGAGAAACCATGTTATTGTCTGCTGGAGCAATCCAAAAGAGTGACAGGTGCTGCTGGTAAAGTACTTTGTCAACTCAGACTTGTCCTGTTGATAGGTGTGCACCCTGCCAATCCTGCAGAAAACTGTCCTGCTCTCCCATATGCAGCCACAATAACACCCTGCAGGGGGGAAGTGTCTTGCTGGTGTGGGTGTGTCTGGTAGCAGTGCAGCAGCCCACTTTGGAGACACCTTGTCCCCTTGCAGAGACAGAGCAGAGGTTCAACACTCATCAAGCTCCAAAGTGAAAGGTTTCCCCACAGTAGGTATTCTTTATGCCCTGTTATACCCTTCTCCCACCTAATTAGGTTTGCTCATAAGTACCGGAAATTTAGTTTTTTCTTTTTAGATGCTGGTGTTTGAAGACATTGTCAAGACCATTAAGACTTTGCACCTGTTTCAGTAATTTATCCTGTAACTTCCCTTGAGGAATAAAGTGAGATTTTAATCAGAGATTCCACATGCAGCCTTACTGTTGGAAGTTGGTCAGCACTCAAGGACTTTGGAAGCTGAGTATGAGAACCTGGGGATGCAGTGAAAAGATTGTTTTAGTATTTCTCTGTTTCCATTTGCATTAAAAATACAAATGCCTTGTCATTATGTGCATTCATTTAATTACTTCTGTTGTGTCTGTCACTGGCTGTATTACTTGTTCTTTAAATATAAGAAATTAATCAGTTTTGTTGTACTCTTCACATTTTAATCAGCCATGAAGGCAGTTTGTGAACTTCCAGGAGGTAATAAAACACAAAAGGAGAAATGAAAGTGGTTCTTGAGAGCGATTTTGAAGGAGAGGTGATCTTTACTGTTCTAACTTTTCTTCAGTAACAAAGCATCTTGCCAGATAGTTCATTACATTAAAAAATATGCTAAATGGTCAATGTTTTCATCCCTTCAGGTATGTGAGACTTAGCGATTAATGGTAACTGACTGAGGGGAATTGGCTCCCAAGGAAACCCTCCATACTCAGTGAGAGAGTAAACCAAAAAAGCACTTTATTAATGAAGTAGCCAACTTATAAAAGGTCGGTCAGGGGAGGTACTCAGAATGGGGTGGAAATGTGAAAGGGATTGGGTGAACAGTATGTAGGTAACCATTAAACATCCAATAAGAACAAGGTCCTGGAAAGAGGAAGGAAATCTGAGGGGAGAGCTTTGGAACTTGGATGCAATAGGGTGAGGGGAGAGGCAGAGTGGTTAACTGACAAACTAAATAGATAATGGGGAAACACTCATCAAGTGACAGAAGAACTGACGAATAGGGACTCAGGGATTGGGATCTCTCAGAGAATTCACGATGTCTTTCAGCGCTGTCTTTCTCTGGGGTCCATTTCACAGAATATTCCCACAAGCAATGGTTATAAAAAAGGTTTTCAAAGAAACAAAAAATAGATGCTTCAGTATAGTGTTGGCTTAGTAGATCTAACTCCTGTTGCCTTAGCCTCTATGAAATGGGGAGTTCCTCTACACCTTTGATATGCAAACCATGTAATACGGTGACATGTCCCTAGATTCAGACGAGTAACATCTGTCCATGCAACCCATCTTTCAAACAATGAGCCCAGACGAAGCTGAATAGATAAATGGGATTTATCTCATGTTCCCGAAAAGCTACTCACTAGCTGGAAAACCAGATAGTAGTTTTGGGTGATACATACCTGTCAGCTGTGCATTCTACCATCAGATGAACTGCTGTTAATTCCATATAAACCTGTAAACAACTATCCCACGATTGAACACTTAATATTGAGTAAGGAAAGATTCAAACAAATGGCTTTCATGGGAAAGGTTACAGAATTCATGCAAGCCAATACAATGCTTGTCCTACAAGATTCGGGTTCTGTTTGTTTATATTTTCCCCTTTTTATAGATAGGCAGAATTCCTAGAAGGCTTACATTTTGGGGGAATTTTAGGGGAGCTGGTGTTTTTTACAGCCAGTTGTTTTATTTTCAAAATTACAGCAGTTCCAACACTGACTTATGTTTCTTTCAATTTTTAAGAAATAGTTCTTACATTATCAATTAAGCTATTGCCTGCCTTGCTAGTATATATAAAAAAAAACCCAACCCCCAAAAAAACAACAAACCAACTAAAGAACTGATTTTCTTTCTTTTACTGACCATCTATTTTCTTGACTATTAGGGATACAATACTTAAAGAAATAATATATCCTTTTATGGAAATCCATATGTTAATTAAGGAACTGCTCTTTCTTTACTGTAAAATTCCAAAGCAATTTCTCCATCAGAGAAATTCTAGATACATGCCTAGGACCCTATTCGATGTATAATCATCCTCTAGTTGTACTATTATAATTACACAAACAAAATATGTTCCTAGTAAGAGAAGAACTAGTTTTCTGATTTTTATTCTGGAATACATCTTTCTAATTTGTTATAGCCTGCCTGTTCAAAACCAGAGGACTACAATGTTAATCCAAGACTGCATGTAGTGATTTAGACACACAGTCACAATGCCCAGAGTGAGCTAAACAAAGAATTATTGATGTTTACCCTCTAAACACTCCAAAAATAAATCAGGGTTTTTTAAGTTACTCGTAAACAGATTTCATTAGGGCTTCAGTTAGCATGAACTCCCAAATATTTTAAGTTCCAAATATATGAAAATCAGTCCAAAATTGACTATGAATGATGAATTTTAACTTAGATATGATTGAGTGTGAAAGAAAACATTGCTTAGCTTTGTCATTGCTACGTCCACCAGCAGCAAACACATCCAAATTTAGATATACAGAGTTATGGTGTTTCAAAGAAAGAAGAAGGGAAGATAGAAAGGGTGAACACTGAAAACTGGTCCCTCACACTCAGAATCCTAACTGGCAAAAGCCTGTTTTTCCACAGTATTGTATACTGAGCTTCATTTGAAATTAACAGTGTAAATCTGACTAGAAATAATTGTAGATTAAGTAGTATGCTATTTGAAAAGTATTATTGTCTAGATTTGTAGAAATGTGATGAGATAAATTATGCTCTCAGTGATGTGAGACAAGAAGTGGAGTATTACTCCAACACTGCACTGCAAAATACTGCCAGCAGCGTGGATATGTCAGTGCAAGACAAGTACTGAGTCTCACTGGCTTCATGGACCTTGCCAATGCTGAGCTGTTTCTTAAAAATTTTCTTTTATTGTGACGCACACGTGACAGCTGCAGATGGTGCTTTTGTACGCACAAAGCCCAACATCCTCAGGCAGAGTTATTACCAAAACCCTTACACATGAACAACGAAAATCTGAACTTCAGATACCCTTTTCCGTGCTGTTTTGTTTCGTTTCTTTCATCATACGCATCGCTCAAGCACAGCTATCAGCTAGCTGTGTGGCTTGCCTGCACCAGTGCTGCTGGGTATAGGACTGTGATCACTAATGAAAGGGAATTGCCATTTCAGGTAGTGGCACCAGAGTGACAGTCATGGGGAGTAAATATGTTGCTGCTGCATGTGGCAGTGCATCAGTGGGGAAAAGGCTTCACTTCTGAGATGAAATTTTCTGAAAAGAGATTGTCTGTTCTTCTTCAGCAAATTTCTAGTATACTTTTATACTTCTCTTGTGTGCAGAAAATACAGTGTCATATTTTTTTAGAAAAAAAAGAAAAAAAAAAGACTGCAGATGGTATGATTAAGAAACAGAGTACAAAAAGCTGCCATAGAACCCAAGAAATTAAGATTTGGGAATAAAATTATTGAATTTTGAGAGGCTAAACTCTGGGGGCCCCTCTCTGTCGTGAAGACAGTGGACTTAGTCTTGACCAGGAATGATAAAACTCAGTATATATTCTATGGGAAGAAATAGTATGGAAGATACAGTACTGAGTAATACTGTCAATATATTTGAATGTAATATTTCAAAATCTATATCTCAGATGTTCTTTTTAGATTAAAAGTTATGTGCCCATAAAATGTAGTATAGATCAGGTTGAAGATATAACATGAAAAACTCCTGTCACTACTACACAGTAATATCTAGCAAAATCTTCAGTTTGGACTGTGCCTGATATGTTTATACAAGGGGAAATAATTAGAAGTATAAAGCCAATAGTAAACCTCAACTTGTTTTTTCAGATTGCAGTACTGTTCTTCTGCTGTCCTACTTCATGTATAATTTATTGCTTTCTTTTGCATTGTAAAGCAAAAGGGTAAAACACACATTTTTGCAAATGGATTGTTTTCTTCTATCTTTCTCTTTTCTCTTTTGTTTCCCATCTTCACAATGGGATCTAAACCCACATTTGTTCACTTTATGTCTTGACCAAATCTGAAAGGAGTTGGGGGAAGTGAGGGAAGAAGATTTGTCACCGAAGCAAATTGTCTTTGCTGAATATCAAAACCCTGCAGCAAGCAATGTACGAGAGCTCTCAAAGAACAAGTCAGAGCAATCCTTGTAAATAGAAAGTTTAAGACACTTATCACAGCATTAAAAAAAACCCTCTCAAACTAAAATAGTGCATGAGAAAATAAAAACCTGGAGAGTTCGAAGCCAAAGGGACAACCATGAGCAAGTAACTTGGCTGGTTTTATAGAGCAGCTCTCAAGAAGTTTCTCCATCAGATATATGACTTCAATTTGTGCTCCTGAATAATTTCTGTTCTGACTATTAAAATGAAGGGGAGGTTGACTTTAGCAGTAACACAGGCAGGCCATGCTGAGTACTTTTAAATGTCCTCCTACCTCACCCACTCTGAATAGCACCAAGTGCTATGTTAACAAACTTCTTCAGCTTCCTCTAATCCTAAAGGGAATTTCATGCTGGTAAAAGCTTAGTCTATTTATTAGGGCTGTTCATTTTGCATTTGAGGAAAGAATTTCACAGCTATATTTCTAAAGATTTTAAGCTGACTAAACAATGGCAGCCATTGTTGACATCAGGAAGAACTGGCAGCAGGCATTTAGCAACCAGAATTATATACTGTGTATGCTGTATAAACCTTTACTCTCATGCTAAACAGCACTTTAAAATGCCATCAATGTTATACCATATATTTCTTACAAAGCTCTATTGTATGCACAAATGCCTTCAACAGCTTGAGCTGCCATTCCTGGAATAGTCCTGGACAAGACAAACTTTTAGAAGAACATTTTATCAGTGACCAGATCTAGAGAGCTTAATAACAATAATTCAAGAGAGGCAAGAGTTAATGCAGAAGGAATGGCACATTTCCTGAAAGGCTTCTGCCTTCTGCTATGGACTATTTCATTCAGACCTCCCACAGAGTCAGCTCTCTACAACTGTGGGTTTCTTTTGTTCTTAATTTAGAACCCACAGAACACTGAAAAGTCAGATAAAGTATCCTCTCTCATTTTTCTCTCTGTCCTAGCATTATGAGCTCGTTCTGAATCTAGTGTCTTCTTGCAAACTCCTTTAAAAAAGGTTACAATATTCAGTGGGATTTAAAGAACTAATGCTTTTACCAGCTGTTGCAGTTAAAAGAGCAATTAAGACCTCTCTCCTGCAGTCTTTCTCCAAGCAGTGTAAACCAGGATGATTTCTGAGAACCTTAAGCTAGAGGAAATACCTGCCAGGAAAAGTTAGGTAGCAGTGGGGGGAAAAATCCACTCTGTAGGGAATTGGAATAAAAACGTAGACACAGGGTTGAATCATTAACTCCTTATTCATTCCTTGAATCTGAAGACACAACTTAGACAGACTTCTAGAGGGATAAATGTGACTGTATATTTCCCTTCTGTAAAATATCATTCAGTGGAGCAATTCTGTTTTCCTGAATAAGAACCACATAAGGAATCACATAGTTTTGCTCCTGGGCAAAACAATACTGATACATGTTTCAAATGTTGTTTACAGTATTTGAAAGAAAAGGGTTTAAATTAAGGTTTCAACATCTGAATTTTGATGACATTGTATGTAGTGTCATGAACATGCTTTTAAAAAATTACCCTGGGATTGAACGGAGTACAATGGAGAGAATGAAAAGACTCTATGGAAGAACTAATCACTGCCATGTTTTTGTCTACAATCACTAAGATAAGATAAATCCTCTAGGCTTGTGTCATCCATCACCCAATCCGTGTTCCTATGCTGTAGGTCTTCTACTCTATCTCCTCATTTCAAAGTGAAGCTTCATTCTCTGTGAAGCAAACAGTAGAGGAGTAAATGAAGCTGCAAAAAGCTTTCTTGGGCAGCAACAAGTTACCAAACACTATCTGGTCTGCCCAGATTTGCACTTGAAGTCTATTTTTAAGAATACGAAAGTGAAGATTAAAAGTAGGATTGTATTGTTTAACTGACCTTTACTTTGGCTACCAAACAGCAAAATACACTAAGGAGGGAAAATTGATATGGGTTGATTTAATAATTTCCCTTTCCCAGTTTTTTACTCTCCAAAACAGCAATTCTTGTCAAGCAAAACATTCACTCTTTACCATTTAGAAAAACAAAAAAATGTGTCCAGATATCTAAGAGGACTTTGATTTCACTGTGTTCATTAGTTTGTGTGTCCTTTATTTCCGTGTCATGCAGTGTGCTGTGACAAGTTGTCTGAATATATCCAGTTCAGAAAGAAAATGAAGGGTCAGATTTACCAGTGGGCTAGAAGAAATGCATTCAATAGAAGCAGCACCTGTCAAATGCATGGTTTTAACTGCCATGCTGATCTCTGTGGAAAGTTGAAATAGAACATTCAATTCAGTGGTGTTAATATCTCCTTCCTGTAAAATACACAGGGTTTTAGGGTGACTCATTGTGTTACAGAATTTAGGAGACAAGAAGAAGAAAAGAGAAGACACATGACAGAGATATTAAAAACAACAACAAAATTTGTGTTATCTGCAAAACTTCAATCACAGAGTATATGAGAATAAGCAATATTTAGGATGCTTCAAAAGGATTGATAGATAAATTATGAACCTTTTGGAGTATCTAGAGAACTTGTAAAAACATCTTAAAAGGTAGGCTGGAAAGAGGGAGGACTGCATACATAATCATAGGGGAATTATACAACCTTCTGGCAAGAATCTCTTGTTTGGCTGGAAAATATCACAGAATTCAAATAAAAGTAAAATAAATTCTATCAAACTGAAGTTTAATTTAACAACAGCAACTCAACTAAAAAGTCTGAGTTACTAGAGAGGTAGTGGGCTGCTTTAACCAACGCACATTACAAATTACAGAATTATACTGTATCCATAGAAAAATATTCAATATTACACCAGTTTTTATAAATATGAAAATTCTTTTCAAGTTGTCTTACCAGATATGTAGTTGGGTGAAAGTTATGATTTCATACTTTGTGCAATAATCATCCTTAGGCTTACAAACCTGTTCTTTAATGGAAATCAAAACTATAAGGAGAGGGATGTGATAATGAAAACAGTGGAAAGAAGGGCAGCCCATTAAAAAATGGAAAGAGAAAAAATATAAAAAAGAAAAAGAAAAGAAAAAAACATTAATATTAGAATTCAATTAACCATCAGGAGAGTAATCAGTGACAGTATATATTTCTAGGAACTATTTGCCAGTGATTTAAAAGAGTTAAGTGATAAGTCCTTTTATATCAATAAGACTGACAAATGTCAGTAACACATGATCTTATGAGAACAGGCAACCTCTTCAGAAATAGGACATAAGTGAAAAACCATCCAGGACACATGTTCTTTCCTGTCTGCCAAGCATGTGCCAGGTTTGCTAAAAGGAATGATAAACTTTAGAGACTTTTCACTTCTGTGAATAAATTTGACAGCAGATACCTCCTAGGTATTTTTACAGTGCATTTTCTGAAGGATTGTACAATTAAAATTTAGTAAATTGTTTGTGTTTAGAATGTGACAAAAAGATATATATATACATTCAGACAAAATTCCTCCCATCTGAGGAATTGGAGGGCTTGAATGGCTGACAAGCCATTTGTGATTCAGCTCATAATGGCACTAGGAGACAGAAAAACGAAGGAAACATATATTGGGAGGTGCAGCCTCAATGGCAACGGGACTGTGCACTTGGCAACAGCTGATTCAAGCATTCATAGCGGATTATGTTTCCTCCTAGGCTGCTGTGAGAGGGAGAGGAACCCAGAGCATAGGCAGTCATCTGAGCCAGCAAGTAACACCAAGTGGCATCCGTAACAATATCTCTCCAAAGCTCATAAAGGTGGACACTAGAGGTGGGTTGAGAGCAGCATATTGTCTTCTGTGTGTAGCCTTCAGGACAATGGCTCAGGTTACTCACCCAGCCCTCTATGCAGCTGCTTCCATGGGCAAGAACTCTGTCTGGGAATAGTAGGTGCATGCACTGATGTTGCTTGGAAAAGTAGCAAAGCAGTTCTTGCAGGGTATTTCTCTGGGGGTCACCCTTGGCAGAGAACAGGATTCCTCTCTTAACACCCCTGCCCCTCCAGGCAGGCCTCATTCCTTGTTGCTGGGAAGGAACTCAGCCTCTGATGTAAAGATGTTTAGGATGGGGATGTATGATGTAAGTAATACTTCTCTGGGGTTTAGGTTTCTGTTTCGCCCCTTTAAAGAATAAACATCTTCCTCCAATTAAAAATAAAGATGTGAACTCCTTTCTGATAAAAACAGGTTTTTATTCTTACAGTGCACACAGAGCCTTTGCTAACTGATTCACCTGCAGATCAAGGAATTTTTCAGGTAGAGGACTGTACAGGCAGAGGACTTCATAGGATCATGATCATAGAATTCTGTTAAACTGTCTGAAGATCACTCATCTAAACTTGGTTCCTGTCATAGCCACTAGGGAGATAGAGTGACTTTGGGAGGGTCACGATATAAATGGCATAAATCATTCTTTCCCATGGCTAACTTTCTCCATTGAGTAGGAATGACAGGTTTACACTTGGCACTGAACTTTAATCCTTTCATTTTAGCTGACAGAAAAAACGGGAGTGAAACTGTGATCATTTACAATTGCAGACTAAATAACATTTATCACATTTACATTAGAATGATCCAGCATCTGTAACTTAGAAGGTGATATTAGCCAGGTTCCTTTTGACCACATTAATAGATTTTACTCCAACAACTGAGCTTTAGAAAAGACTTAGCTTATAATAATGCCACTGTTTTTTCACATTGTCAATAGAATGTTCCCTATACTCCCTTCAGTGATTCATGAAGGTGAATATTCCCTGCTTATAGAACCTTCCTCTTCAAAACATCAGAATCTCTTGTTTTTCTCAGATCCTTTTTATTGTTGAATTTTTTAGAATGGTCCTTTATAGTTTCACTGGCTTTGGTTTAGTTTGGTCAGTACACTTTGTTTCCTAGGCCACATTGCAATTAGCACTGCAGTCATAATCTTTTTCACTGCACATACATGTAGGCAAGAAAGTCTTTTCTTGCCTTGCAAAGAAAGAAAATTCATAGTCAGTTTTTACAATCTCAAATTGTTTTTTGGACTCCAGAAATTAACAATGGTTTATTTATTCCCTCTTCTCTCCNTAAAATATGTATGATGTAAGGAAGTTCTCTGCTAAACCATAGCCACATAGTTTATAGATTTCTTGGTGACGTGCCTCCATAAATCACAGTTACTATTAATGTGATGCAAAAAATTGTATCTTAGAAAATCACAAGAATTTTTGTCATGAGATGAGAAATATTTCATCCACTCTGAAAGAATTCCCCAAGCTGCTTTAGTTCACAGTGACATGAATGCAAAGCAAGATGCCAAAGGGTGGTGCTTCCAGCATACCTTACTGTAGAACTCAATATTGTTTGTATGATTATGGCAAAATATTTTTCATCTATTGGAGATTGGAGAGGGTTAATTTGGAACAAACCATACAGATATTTGCTTTCACTACCCATTTGCAAGATTTTAGAGTCAGGGTACCTGTAAAACACTGTCTGATGAGCTGGACTATTTGAGCTGTTTCTCACTAGATGGATGTCTCAGACATATATATTCAATACCTTTGTTCCAATTTCTCTAATTCTCCTTCCTCTACTGTCAGTGTCACCATTAAGTTCTGTTTCTCTCTCTATCCCAATAACCTCTATATATCTTCTCTATAGCTCTATACCTCTGAGCAACATCATCTGTATCTAGATCTGTAGGTATCCCATGGATCATTACTGGTAGTTTGTAGTCACCTGCTGGTCTGCAATGACTTGTGGGATCCCTGCAGTGCTGATTTAGCACCACTCTAAGTAGCACTGCCATTACTCAGTAGGGATTTTGTACAGTACAAGAACATATAGACTGGTTGAACCAAAGTATTACAAGAGAGTTTTAAATAGAGTACAGTCAGTGGGTGCCTGTGGCCTCATTTATTTTTGAAAGACTGTATTGATGTATCTCCTCCCCAGAATTCAAATGGAAATCTGGGAGAAGATCCCTTGAAAGACAAGCCAGAGAATGAGGGAGACCCTCTTTACCCCCTACATTAACATTTCAACCTCGCCTCAAGTGCTTAGTACTGAGTTTGAGAACAAGGGAAATGGTGTCCTGAGGCTTCAAGGCACTGCTTCGCCTTTGTTCAGACTTAGGCCATCCTGTCGATATAGATTACTGCGCTTTAGCAGGAAAGGCTCCCTCATGTCCTAAGAAGGTAATAACTTCTCCTCACAACATCGCTGTCTCACCTCAGCAGTTGTATTGCTAATTGACCTTTGGTCTCTCTGATTGAGGAGACCATGTTAAAAAAGCCATCAGCAGTTAACCTCTGAGTGCCTACCTATTCATCAGGACTAACTGTAGGTTAATGAGTCCTCAAATCTGATGTGTAATGACCAGTGTATAGTGGATAGTGGATTATAAAACCAAAGTTAATAATGTACAGCTTGTGATGGATAGTAATAGGTTTTGGTTTTGGTTTTTTTTTTTCGAAGTTTTGTGCAATATTTCATAAAACAACAAATAGGAAAAACCCAAGTGATTTGAAGCCTTCACATAAGTGAAACTCACAGGAAATCGATAATGGGTAAAGTTTGCAATCCAACTCCACATAATGACTTGGCAATTCAAATCTGAGAAGTTTCAGAATCTGCATGTTTGTAGTGTTTCACTGAGAGTTTTTCCACCCAGGCAGACATTGACTGAGCTGATTCTAAAAATGCTGAGGCAGTTGTCTAGATGTGAACCAAATATACTGACTGCTATTGAGGACAGATTCATATGTAAGACTTTCTGAAAATCAGGGAGGATGGAGAAGTCACTCATGGATGTTCCAGAAACATCTGTGTGTCCCAGATCACATGTAAAGGAAGTGCAAGTAACTTTCAAGATATACCTTGGTAGATTGCTTCCTAGATATGAACGATCCAAATTTTTTGGTTTCAGTGGAAGTTAAAGATTGCAACCCTTAGGATTCTCAGTTTAGTAAACCAAAGAGTTAGATGGACCTGAGTATGTCAGTAGCATATGCTAAATGGTATGTAGGTGTACTGCAGTCACACAGGGCAGGTGCTGGGCAGGAACATGTGCACAAGAGAAGTGGTAGATCAGGCATGAGCATGGATTGGCTTCACACTTCTTAAATAACTCTGTGCTAACTCCTCTGCACTGCTAACACTGCTTGCACTAATCACCCAGACTCATTACTATATGGCTTTAACAGTAGTGTTCAACTCCACATTAGAGAATGATAACTCTGTCTGATTGGGATCTACAAGTTTGGGCCCTGTCTTGTAGTTGGTTGTTTATTTTGGCAAGCATATTCACTGAGAGAGAAGACAAGGAGGTACAATTATCAGTGGTTAGAGCAAACACCTATACCGTGGTGGTCTCAGACTGAGCATCTTCCTTTAACACAGTGCAACACAAAAGAGATTAGAAAGCTGGTTGTCTACAGATAGTTTTGCAAACTCTGAGAAACAGTCAATTTAAAAATGAAATACAACTTGATATTATTTGTTATAATAAATATAGATTTCGTTACTTTAAAGACTTGAATTCTCCAGCTAAGTGACTAGATGCTGCAGAGATTCTTTAGATTTCTGCAGTTTGATATCTACAGTTCTGTCATCTGATTTATGAAATGTAAAAGTGACTTCAGTTTTGCTCATGTTGCATAAATCAGCAAGTTTTGGCTTGCCCATTAACTATGATGAGGCACCAGACCACAGATTTGATGAAACACATTCACTTTTTAAATTTTTTTATTTACCCTCAAGATTTTTCAAACCATTTCAGAGTTGATTAAAATAACAGACTCTAACCCAGTGTTTTATTTCCCTTTTTAAAACTAGATTTGATTAAATGTACTTCATATTTCATATTATCTGGGTTATAATACTGCACTGAGCCCAGAATACAGGATTGGGTCAAAATATCAGATATTTTTTGAAAAGATAGCACATTTCTCAGTAGGAAGTGATAGCCTGGATGACTAACAGATGTCTTAGTGATTATCAGTCCACCTCAGATATACTTTCGATATGCTGACATTTCTTAGTGTTCCTGTAAGAGCGAGTGAGTAATGTCAGGGAACTAGAAGAATGAAACTTATTTTTAGTTCTTTGTCCATTTTATTTTTCACTTTACATGCAGGTACACAGTAAAGTTAAAGAGTAGAAAGTACTATAAAAAGCAGAATCCAAGAATTAGTTTCCCATATGGAATAACTGTGGTATCTTCCCTCATAATAGTATTTTTAATGATTTTAGTGTTGTATGCTGCAGTCGTTTCAGTGGCAGATACAGAATTCATATGTGCAAATCACCTGCCTGTATCTTTGCTAAGATACTAGTGCCTTGCTGTAACAAAATACTGCTTGTTCCAATCTTACAGTCCTGATTTTGAACAAATTCAATCACCAGCCTCTTAAAGTCAATGGAAGTCAAAGGTGTGTTTTCTTTTGAAACTTTCAGTGGCATATATGAAAAGCCCAAATTTTAATCCTTTTCAGAACTCTCTGGCAGCAGATCCACATTCAGAAAACCAGTCCTGTTTCAAGTGAAGCGGATCATAGAATAAGTTAGCTTGGAAAAAGCCTTATAGATTATCAAATCCAACTGTGAAAAGACTCCAAAACCCCATCTCCCCCCCCACCAAAAAAAAAAAATGGTCATAATCCCTGTTCATTTGCTGTCCATTTGCTTTTCCTTTTGTTTATATGAGCCAATAATTGATGACATACATAATGTATGAAATGTCATATTGAGTGATTACTTAGCATTTTATTTTGCACCTCTACAAAAAGATTCCTTTTTAAAGAATAACTGTAAGAAACCAACCCACACTAATCAATTGAAAGATTTCTTAGTTGTTGGGGTTACCTTGAGCAAACAGTACATGAAGTCCTTTTTGCTTTTTGTGTCCCCCATGTATATTACATGTACATATGTGTGTATGTAAGCTGTTCACTCCTTTTTTTTTTTTAAATAATGAATAGAAGCTGTGTTGGAAACGTGGGAGGTCAAAAGTTCACATCTTCCTGAAGAATAATCATGCAAAATGAGTGTATACAGACTGCTGTGGTAAAATGCTTTATGAATGGTAGAGCAGTTGTAGAAAGTAACCTGTTGAAAATCTTGCACCATTTTCAGAATATTTCTGTCATATTAAAAATAAACATGGAACATATAATGCATTATTTTATGTACATAGTTGAAAATCACTTCCTCCCTTCTCTACCTGTTAATCTTGTAGCTATACAAAGCTCTTTGTGTCCCCTCTGGTGGTGATGATAGCTCTGAGGCTGCATAAAGATGCAGGAAATATAGCTCTTGGTATAATTTTAGGTGTTCCTAATCAAATGCTGTGAAAGAAACACAAAATCATGAGCATGAATTCTCACTCTCATATATGCTTGCTGCTAGCTTTTAAATTAAAAAGTCATCTGTGGACACTGAAATAGTAGTGAATATGTAGTAACAATAGTTTTTTAGAAGTAAATTTAAGTCAAATACAATATTTCTAATATCTTAAAATCATATATATGTATGTATATTAAGAGTGAGGAACTGACATTGATTAACTATGGGTTTTGTACACTGTTGTGTATAATCCAGCTTTACCTAAAGATCCCAGCTGAGCTATCTTTGTATTAGGTACTTCAAAGGTCTACAGTAAGTCATTAGAGCATCTTTGCAAAGAGGACTTTCACTCTAACCTTATAAATCTGGGAGAATTAGAATGCTGTGCCTTTATTGAACAGATAGGAAGCAAAGACACAGAAAGAGGAAATGACTTTTTATAGAACACATCACAAAAAAAAGTATGGCGAATTTTATTTCAGCCCTGAATATACAAGAGCTTGTCACAGTTTATGTAATTCATTCTCATGGTATTTTGTCATCCATTACTTCTCAAGACACAATGGGATCTTGCTGCTGTTATCCTATTAGATCACAAAAGTGTTAGCAACATCCTCGGAGCTGGATCTCTAGGAACTGATTCAAATTCAAAGTGTGACTCTTACCACATTAACGTGAACAGGTTTTGCTATTGGTTTCAGTTCATTTCACATCTATCCTGAACAAAGCTTTGGGCTGATGTATACAGAAGTTGTAGGAGGTGTGGCATTAGTGTAAGGCCTTATGNTTTGTCTAAATGTTAAAATCTATAATGTAGAAAAGACCATCAGAAATAATCATTTTAGTCCCCCTTTTTAGTCAGAGAAGAGAGAGTTAGTCTCTACTGTTGTTTTACCCTAAAGTTAATCTTAAAATTGGACAGCAGAATTTTGTCCTTAGAGTACCAGCTTCTTTCCGTCAATTGGAAATGGCAGACATAGTATCTGACTCAAATGTAGATGTCTGAAATATAAGTGAATTGGATAGTTCCCACCCCAGACCGATGAAATCTATTAAAAGAAAGCCGTTATTATAAATACAATCTCTGTAAGTTCTGAGCCAAAGTGAATTTCTTACACTGGGAAGAAATCATCAGTATCTTTTTTCCATTGCAAAATTCTATCTTCTGTGGAGTAACTGAGGAGTGACTGTGATGTCTACAATGGCCATGTTTATGTATATATTCAATATACAAAGGGTTAAACATGTTAGCCCTCTATTAAAATGTCACCTGTATGTTATTGATGGAGGCTTAAGAAGTCTGAAACAGCAACTTTTGCATGGGCTTGAATATTTCAGTACTTGAGTATATTCATAAAATGTTATCCTCTAGTAACAGTCTATAATATTCCATAATAACATTCTAACAGCATATTCTATATTCATAAAATATTATTCCTCTAGCTGTTACAATACTATTCTGGCTATCACCTCTTTTCTCCTGTAAAGGTACAAATAAAAAACATGAGGCCCTGAATCAGGCCAACCTGCACCTTCTAACAATTTGGGGTAGATATGCAATGATTGTAGAGTTGTATAACACCAGAACAGGAATTATTGACCATTTGAAAAAGAATAGACCAAACCACAAGAGATCCACATTATGGAAAAGCTGACTTTGTGGGTTTAAAAAGTCCACTAATGAACTTTTCTTGAAGCAAAAAGAACAGAAAATGTCAACTTTGCCTCTTAGACATCATTGTTAAAGGTCTACTTACTATAGTTTGCATCTCCAAAACAAATATAATAGCCTCTCAGGATGAATATTCTATACACTATGGAGAATACTGAATGCTGCAGAAAAATGCTGTAAGGGCATGAGAAGGATGCAGACTGGCTGTAGTCCAGCTCCCCATTTGTAGCTTATTGCTGTAAAATTTCCATATACTTCCCCTGAGTACAATGAAAAACTGTGTAAAGTGATACTTCTGGCTTCGAATGAACTAAGAGCACCAGGGAATTCTTACAATAAAATGGAAGAGGGGCAGCTTATACAATTCAATCACTTTTTTCTTGGAAAAATGGATACATAAATATATTGCTAGGGGTCTGTCTATAATATTTTCTTGGTATATTTAAACCTTGTTTCCAGACATTAGGGAACTTTACAAAATGTGGATCTGGGTCCTGGCAGGACTGAACATGCTTGAGACATTATTGAAGCTTTTAAAAGGTGTGGTGTGCAAGGAGTCGTATAGGCCTGCATTTTAGGCTAAGGATTTACTTAATACTAATAACAATACCTTACTAACACTCAGGCCTTGAAATTGAAAATTAGAGTGTGGTGCTCTATTTACAAAGGCACAGTCCTCAGAAAGTCGACAGAGATAATTAGCTGGGTTAAAAACAAAATGTTTTCCAGAGGCAGTATATACACACTCTTAAGGTCTATATTCATCAGAGAATGGGACGTTTTAAGCTCCTGAAACCTCAAAAACCCCCCACTCACTTACTAACATGTAGCAAACCTTATGTGCAAAAGTATTTAGATCTGGCTTCATTTAATGTATTTGTTATGAGGCAAAATACCTGTATAGACTGGTCCTGGAGGATGTGGGCATGCCTTCTGGTATGAGTTGTGTGAATTGCAGTTCAGAGCACGTTGTTAGGGTGTGAAAGTCTGCACAGAGCCCATCCACACAGGGCAGCTCAGACATGCCTGGTTGAGTACCTTAGAAAGGTAAGCAATGACTGGATTCCTGCAAAACAGCTTAAAAGGCTTGGTTTAAAACACTGGTTATTAGAACTGCAAATGGAATAATATTAATTTGACCTGATAGACAGCAGATTTAATTTATTTTAATACAAAAAAATGAAGTTCAGATGAATAAGAAAGTCTTCTACTTCCTTAGGTTTTTTGCCATGGTTTGATGAAGAATTTTCTTTGTCACATATCAGTGCAAATGTCTATATACCCTGAAATACTTAACTAAAACTTGAGGTTGTGACTATGTGTCTGTAAGAGAGTGCACAATGAGGCTACATCTCTGGTCTGTGTCCACAGCCTGCCCTCTGCCCCAGGGATCCAGGACTCTATGATGATGTTTCTTGCTGTGGCTGAGCACAGAAGAACCATGGGAGTCTCTGCTCATCCAGCTGGAGAGGACATTTTAGTCTTTTTTTCTTTTCCCAGCTTGGTGTTATAGTTTTTGCATCCCTAATGAAGTTCTTGCTTTTTACGCATGATCTCAAAATATTTATGTGTGAGGAGATTCTTTTAAAGGCACTCAGTGTGAGGGGAATTTAGGACTCTGCCCTTTTCATTTGTTTGTTTGGGTTTCTTTTGTCAAGTAATAATAAATAAAACAGAGAATATTTGTTGTGAGAGGCAGAATTATTAGCTGAAAAAGGAAATATTCTGCTTATCCAAACTCTTCTTGCAAAATGCTCAGATTTGACTTGTCATACTCTGGCTGGAGAGTATTACTAATTTTTTTAGTTATTATTATTTTTTAAAACTCTAGAATGCTGTTGTTTGCATTTTCAAGATTACATAATTTCATATTGTGCAATTTATTGGAAAGTTATGTGGTTTTGTACATGTATATATTTGTGTGAAAGGGAAATGTAGTGTCTAATTATTATGTTCAGTGTGGGTCTTGTTTGTGGACCCATTTATTTCTGCATTTAAAGTTACAATGAAAGAGAAGAATCAAGATGCCTTTGCCTCGATTTTAACGATGAATGTGAATTGTGACCATCAACAGATATTCATATTTATGTATGAAAGACCAGTGATGTTAAAAAATATGATACTTTAAAGCATTTATTAAAATCCCAACAAATGAACAATGAGCAGAAGATGCAAGTAAAATTTGATGTTAAGCAAGTAGTTTTCAACCTGATGTGAAAAATGAAAGAAGGTAGGGTTCCTTGCTGTCTTACAAGGCCCTGGAAATTTGCAGCAGCTGGTATCTACCCTGTGGAGCAGCTCCCAACTTCCATGGAGAACAGACACAGGAGAAAACACCTGCATAGCACACTTAAGAATCTTACCTTTGTGCAAATCTGTGGCTCTGAAGCTTTGCTGTGCATTTGACTCAGCGGGACCCTGCCAAAGTGGAGGAGCAGCTGCCTGACAGAGTCGGAACAGAAGCTGACTGTGATCAGGAAGGTGCCTGCTGAGATCCCCCGAAGAGCGCTGTGATGCTTTAGTGGGAGCCGTGAGCAGCCGCTGGGCACCTCCTGCTCTGAGCATGGCTGGGGACAGGCAGCCTTCCAAGGGTGTGGGTGCTCACCCTGATTTGATTTGAAAAGCTACCACTGAGACTGAACAACTAAAAAGATTTAATTTAGGGCCTTCATCTCCAGGTCAGTGGTGCTGGGGTTGAGTACCTGCATGAAGGTTTGAGTTGAACACCCGCATGAATACGGCTCAGGCCATTGGTGTGTGGTGGCCTGGTACCCAGTGCAGTGCCATTGCTGGGAGACTCAGAGAAGCAATGTTTAGGCAAGGACTACGTTTGGTACCATCAGCTAGGCATGCCTTAAATGTCAATTCCTTTTAAAAATTATCACAGGTACAAAAGCAGTTTGGGACATAAAAGGCTTAATAGTTTAAAAGCATAACACATAATACATATAACTATATTAATGCTATTTTTATTTGCTCTCAGTATAAGCCTTTGTTTTGTTAAATTTCACTCTAAAGTCAAAATTTACAGCTGAATCATAACCTGTCAAAGATGGAGTTGGTTGGTGGAAACTCTGAGACAAGTTTAACTATATTAGTGACTAATGAAGGATGACCAGAGTAAAAGATTTGGCCTCTATGCAAGCCAATTTTGGAGGGGTTTTTTACAGCATTTCATGGGGTTACACGGTATGGAAGCCAAAAGTAATTTTTTTACTCAGCAAACTTTATAGTCTTCTAATGAAGGATAATTGTGTAATGTCCTGGAAAAGTTCCCTCAATCTTTCTAACCAGAGTTTCGGACAAAATAAAATGAGTCCCCATAGAATTCATCTCAGTTTCATACAAGAACCACCTGACATTTCTGTGACAGAATACACTTAGTTTAGATATCCAGCTTTGTATGTTTAAAATGGGGTTAAAATATTTGGAAGTGGGCTTTCACTAAGATGTAGTTCCTTAGGAGGCCTATTTTCAAAGGAGATGGTGGTCGAATTTTTAGTAATCCTTGGCTGAAGTTTTGAAATATTTTCAAAATATGTGCTTTTACTGATTTTTTTTTTGTAATTGTACAATCAGGTACCAACTCTGTGTACAGATTAAGTCATATCACTGGACCTATCTTATTATGCCATTTTAAGATTTATATTGATACTGAAGTTATGAGTATGGAAAAGGCTGAGCAACACATATGAGAAGGCAATTCTAGTCTTAGTCTAAGGTAAAATTGTTTAGTGTTAATACCTCATGTAGAAGCTTGAAGTTTTTGTATCATAAGTGCTCTGGGTCATCAAAGAGGGCTTTATAGGAGACATTTAGCAAAATAGAGAAAACTTTTTAACAGGGGAGGACGAACTAATTAGTAAATGCATTACAAGAAATTAGTGGAATTGCAATCATCTCAACTCAGGCAGTTGCAGCATTGTACAACATACTTTACAGAAGCACTTACATAATCCTTACGCAATCCAATTATTTTGGATGTAGAGTGATTATATATCTTATTTTCTTTTGGATTCGCTAATCATGATTAATGTTCTGAATATGAGTGCATGTTGGGACTAAAAATGTAGCTTTGTTGCTTTATAGGAGGCAATTTTTGTGGGGAAGACCATGATTTGCCTGAGAGGAACACCAGGGTGCTCCAGGATCTTGAGCTTATAAGGAATTTTGAAAAGTTTTGCTCTACGTTTGAATTTGAAATCAAATACCAGGCAAGAAACCCTGATTTTAGACCACATAGAACTAGTAAGGCCCTGAATAACTTTTATTGGTGACCTCCATAATAATTAGGATGAATATTTGCTACTTCATATCACGTACTTGCTGACCCATCCCTTACCTTTCAAGCAAAAAAGTCATAAGACTGATGTGTTGTGAGACTCTCAT
This sequence comes from Sakesphorus luctuosus, assembly GCA_013396695.1. Lineage (NCBI taxonomy): Eukaryota > Metazoa > Chordata > Aves > Passeriformes > Thamnophilidae > Sakesphorus > Sakesphorus luctuosus. Next base: position 262,836 of record VWZD01005272.1, read on the forward strand.
TACTGAAATTGCTCTAATTATGCACAATATCTAAATGTATTACTGACAATGACAATTTTCAAGTGTCCTTGGGAATTTAGATTTCCATAGTTCAGAAATGCATCATCCTTGCCAGCTCTGAATGTCATAAGTAAATAGACAGCAAAAGCAGTTCTAACTTCCAAACAGTCCAGAAGCCAAACAAAATATTACAGGCAGAAAAAAACCCCAAATCCAAACATAATTATATAGCTGGAGTTCAGGTTGTTTGGACTTGGAATGAAACTGCTTGCCCAATCCTGTCAGGGGTTCTTTACAGTTCCAAACCCACATATGCCTCACATTTACTATTTCTATTCTATACCAGCCTGCTATTTTCTGCTCAGCTGGTAAGCAAAAGTTACTTTAAAATTTATTCTTTGGTCTGTACTTATCGTCAACGGTCAGACAACAATAACAGTCGGAAGAGTGTGCTAGTCCATCTGCTGCTCAGGCAATCCCTCCACAAGAGGCTTTCTTTATCTAGATGGATATTTCAGTCTGTTCCAGAGACCGACCCAGAAAGAGTATTTCTCAGTCAGCCATAGAAATAGCAAAGACAGCAATAAAGTACCCTAATGCTTCTACAAAATGTTTGTATTCAGACAGTCATGATTAAGGTAGCTTAGAAATAAACATATAATATGTATAAAAAAAAATTCCTGATTTTAATTTGAGCACGTTAAAAAGGGTGTAGAGGTAAGGAAGTTATAATTTGATTTTAATTTTATTTAATCCTCTGATATTGTTAGTATACACTTAGGTTGAGATTATAAAAGTGTTTTAGATTTAGAGAGGGACAATAGGATTCACAGTAGTTCTTAGAACTATTCTAACCATTTAAAGAAATGGTTTTCTAAAGGGGAATCACTAGACTTAGTATTTCCTGGGGCAGAGATGCCCCTTTCTACAGTCCTGCACATGGTATGAAGTTGGCACCAACCTTTTCTTCCTTCAAGGACATATTTATTTATGTAGAAATAGAAAATGCCATTCCCCTGTCTCTTGACCATGCCCTGGGTCCCCAGGAGACACTGCATCTGAGTGTTTGTGGCTTGGCCATGAAGAGTCAAATCCCAGACGCACAATGAGGTCAAGAATTGATTTGGGGATGGGGGTGTGTGGTGGGTGTGGGATTTGAAGAAAAGGAATAGCCAGTGGGTTACTATTGGAAAAAGTGAGCATGTTAGGCCAATGACCAGCATCCTAGCTGGGGAGAACTGACGTTTGTCAGTGTGGGCACCTGTTTTAGCAGGAGAAACTGTGCAGGCAGGTGGCCATAACATAATCAGGACTGGATGCAACTGCTGTACACATCTGCACTGCACTGTGCACTGGGCAATGGTAAAGGGAGGAGGCTTTGGAGCTTCCATTGCCACCCAGGTGATCTGTTGTGTTTTGCTTTCTTATTAGAAATAGCAGTCGGTATCTCCTGTCAAACAGTAATGTGCTAAAACAGAAAGTATTAAAGCATTGTAAGCCAACAAATTATTTCTTGTGTAACCCTTGTTTTTAATGACAAATACAAGAGTACTCATGTGAAAAGGTGATAGGTATTAATTTAGCAGAATTCTAGATTACATAGACTAATGCTATTGAAAAACACTTCCTCTGACTAAAGTATTATTACCAATCAAGAACAGGTAAAGGTTTCAAATAAATAAACTAAATACAAATATACATTTATGAAATTTATGTAATGGCTTCTCCCATGTCAGAGAAAGAAACAAACAAAAAAGATAAACAAAAAAGCAGTATAATTAAATTTTATAGATTTGCTCTTTGTTCTATACAATTAATGAACATCAGAGATTTTTTCTAAGTGAAAAAATGGTGGTTTTATCCAAATGCAGAACAGATACAGCTGAAAAAGCAATAGTGAAGTTACTTTGTTCACAATTTGTAAGTTTATTTTTCAATCCTCTCCTGTGCCACAAGGTCTTTTCCTTTTGTTTCCACATGGGTGCCCCTCTGTATAAGACTTTTTCCTGTTTTGCACACCCGTCCTTGCTATGAAGCCTCCATGAGATGTATATACAAGCCACAAGAAAAACTTCTGAAATCTGAAGCCTGGCTTTGCTCAGCTTTTACCACTGGGACAGTTGTTTTGTGGAAAAGATTCTGGTTTTCACAATAGTGGATTCCATAAATGCACTGGCTTATGTTTTTCAATTAGCCTGAAAGAGAATGGGAGGAACATCATCCATTACAACCAGGTGTGGAATTAATAGCAGTCACTTGTACCCTTAAGGAGATGATTAATTGGGGGGTGGTTGGGGTGGGAGGCTGGTGTAGGATGATCTATCTGTTACTGAAGATGCCTGACAAATTTCATGATAAAATCCCATTTTCCAATGCTAATATATTCATCATACTTCATACTTAACTTTTCCATACTCACTGACTGCCTCAGTCTAAACTCTTTAGGAAAAATTAAACAAAAACTGTTTAGCTAAGGAAATTTTCTCTTAACTGGCTGAGCTTGAACTCTTTCCAACTATTAGAAATAGACCAGCTCCCTCTATTTCTGCAATTAAATGTTCCTGTAGTAATATGCTTTTCCTTGGAAATGCTCAACAAACTCCTTACTTGGTGAAAGAAAACAACACTGGTGAGGGTAATAGGGAGGGGTGATTTTGGACCACTAGGATTTTGACCTACCATATGGACACAGGTCTTTGTAAGAAGTTAAAGACTGCTACCATCACTTCTATGGAACTGCAGGGAATAGAATGCTTGATTATTTTTTTATAATTTTGTTTTCAAAGTGAAGTAATGGGGATTGATCTATGGATATGATTGTATTCTGCCTGACCACAAGGAAAAACTGTTTGATTTCAGTCTGTCATGGACTGAAAACTTTGATGTATTTGCTAGAGATATTTCTAAGAGAAATACATATTAAAAAAATAGTTAAATTTTATTTTTGTATTAATTGATCTCTGAAACCTGATTAGTGAAGATATGAGACCAGTAAATGTGGCTTTGTTCTGTTTTATCTTGCACCTCTAATAAAAATTTAAAAATCTCTCTGACATTACTCTGCCAGAAGAAATGAAAGCGAGAATCTTCCATACTATTAAAATGGGTCTTCTTTCATGTGCAACTTCTACAAACATTCACAGCTTCTGTGATGGTGGTACCACTTAACCCTATTTTGAAACCTCATTAACCTCTTTCTTGATGCTTGTGAAATGAGATTTGTTAGATACTCCACTCTTTAAATATTTCTCTTCTGTAAAGCTAAAAGCAAAACAAAATAAAAGCAGAATATAAAGACCTGGAAAACATCTCATCAGCAATGTGCTATTTGTTTTTCAGTAGAGCATGCATAAAATATAGACCTTCAGATTTGTTGCTAACTTGTGATCCACTGATATATCCTCTGCACCAATTCTTTAGCTCTTTTCCTTCAGATAAATGTAATTTTATAGACCTTCTCCTCAAATGTACCTTAAAAGATAAACATGAAAAGATGCTATGAGATATAACAAAAACCCACCGAAAATCCCTTGATAATGGATAATGTTCTCATATTCTGAGTAGGGGGTTGCTTCCTGAAATGAGACATTTCCAATATTTTTTTCATTCCTCAACCTCTTTGCCTTTCTCACTGTATGTTTAGTGTCCGACATTATTTCCTATACTATAGGTCTCCAATGAAAAAAAAAGGTGGAATATTAGTCTGAGTAAGTGGAATTTTGAATCTCCATAGAATTCAAGCCTCTCTGTAACAAAAATATGCCACTTTATGGTATCACCTAAACAACATGGAATATTCTTGGAGCTGCATAAGTAGCTGTGATTACACCTCATGCATTTGTTCAGATGTTTTGACCACCAAGCTCTATCAGATCAGGAGAAATGTCCTATTTCTCTAGTGAGCCAACAACAGTTAAATTTTAAACTGCTTTTCCTTTAAATCTGTCAGTCTTTTTGATTAAAATATTTTGAAATGTGAAGCTTTCTCAATTTCCATGTTTCCATGAAAGTTTTTCCTGGCTAAGTGATGTCCTTGTGAGAACAGACCTTTATTAAATGGCTCTAAAGAGAACTGAATGGTAAATGTGCAGCTGCTAGATTTATGGAGCTGCATGATATGGAATACTAATTTTTCCTAGTGATAATATATATTTGTGTGATACCCTTCTGAAACATGGCTGAAGAGTGTAACCTGTACCTCATGCTCTAGTAGAAGAGCCCATGATGAATGTACAGTCTAATACCCTTAATATTTTGCAGATGCTGTGAACACCAATTATAGAACACTGACTGCAGTGAAGGGGTTAATGATTAATTAAGTATGATGATATGAATTAAGTATCAGCAGGGTCTAGGGTAATTGATGTCAGGTGAATGGGAAACTCCCCAGGATAATGTCAGTGCCAGAGGGAGTGGTGATTAGTGGGGATAAATGCTGGTGTGATCTGCATCTGATGAAGGCAGAGTTGAAATGTTTGTGGGACTGGGCCCAGCTGAGAATAAAAAAGGCTTTTATGTTCCCAACTGAGAATAAAGGAGATTTTGAATCAAAATATGTAAATACAGGTAGAACCCTTTCCATCTTTAGACAGTGTAAGAAGACATATGCTTTTAATACATATCTGGACAAAGCTTTAAAAGCAATTCTCAAAGTTCATTGTGAACCATGTAATCCCTGATTTTAAATAGTTTCAAGAAAGGAAGAAAATTAAGGACTATTATTTTTCTCTCTTTGTTACCAAGAACAATGCAGAACAGTCTTCAAAGTACAGATGAAGACTTTACTGTGATTCCACTTATTTGTAGATTCCAAATACTCTCATGGAACTTTGTATATCTTCATAAAGATCCCAAATGGAAAACACTGGTAAGTGTTGTTGTTATTTGATTTTAAATAATTTTCTATTGTTATTGTGTAGGCATTTGTAAGAAGAGCTTCCTCTGACAACTCTAGACAAGTTTGATTCATTTCCAGAAAAAAAAAAAGCTGCTATGTGCACTGTAAAATGCAATAAAAGATTTGTAGTACATAATCACTTAAGATTGTCTCATAATGTATGTACTTTACTGAGATTAATTAAGGTTGTGCAAGAAAGCTCAATTATTCCATTACCTAACTTAGATATGTTTAAAAATGTTCTTTATTGAGTAACCTGGTGCATTAATCTACAGACAATTGTGTGTCTTGTGCAATCCCTCCACACGACCTACAAGGGCCACGACAAGGTGCTTATTTGTTTATTGTAGGCAAATCCTATGAACTGTTGGTGTGAATCTGGTCCATGTCAATTTATTTGACATGCCAAACAAGAAAATCAGGCAGAAATTAAGACTTCCCTGGGGTATCTATAAAGGATTCCTGTGTAGAAATTGGCAGAAGTCTGACCGTGGTCTGTGGATGATACAACCTAAACACAGGTCACAAAGACAGAAAGGCAATTTTTGCTCGGTGGCTTTACAATCATAATTTTAGCATGATTGTGGAATGGCTGGATGGCTCGCTATTTATAGATACTCTATATGTTGACACTGTACTACTTATCCATAATGTAAAAAGGTATCTTTAAATGTAAAGGTAACGTAAAACAATGGTAAATGTGTCATATTGCTACTTCAGCAAAGATTGTTCTAAAAATACAACTTTACTGCTGTATATTAGAATGGATTCTTGATTGCTGTATGTCTGGATAGTGAGATGTATAAAATGTATGATTAACAATTATAGAAGACTGTTGATATTTTATATGTATTTATATTGGAGATAAAACTAGGTTGATTTACCCCATCTGAGGGGATTCATCCTTGGAATGTGCAAAATTTACAGTTATGGTTTGTGAAGAATCTAATAGTATGGGAAATGTTTGTTTAATTTTCCAGCAGATTGTTTCCATAACTCGAAAATACAAGCTTCATCTCATTATGAATAAATTTTAATGATTATGAATAAATTTTTACAAATGTTTACACCTTTCAGTTCACAAATTGTTCAGTTTAGTCACATATAATACTATAAATGGAGCAATTCTGCTTTCATTAGAGGTGTAGATACTCTGCAGTGATGCCAAAATTTGTCACTAAATTAATTTCCTGCCGTATTGTTGAAGTTTTTAAAGAGCTTTATGCAACAAACATTCTTCATTCCTTTGCAAAAGGAAAACTTGAGGAAGAGTTTGTTCATGGAATCCAATTCTTTGACATGTTTTGTTCAACAGATCCTTCATGATGATCAGCTGGAACTCCCATTGACTTTTTTGGAGCTACATTCATGCCAACACAAAACAGTTGGTGCACTGGAAAACTAGAGAACCTGATCACTAATTTAAAGCCAGCTTTTGTACTTTTATATCCCACGTGTTAGAACAAGAAGTATTTGTTTTTCTGATTCTTTTTCTCAACTGTGTATACATAACTGTTGTGAACTCAGCTTTCTGGATTCTGTGACTGCTGTGAGGTTCAAGTCACTTGGCTAGCATCACAATGCTCCACAGCTGCACCACGAGTTCACCAGGCAGCCCTCTCCAGCAGCGTTTATTGTACTTATGTGTGCAGCAGGTCTTGCTGAGTAATGCACACAGCCTCACTGCTGGTAGGCTCTGTGTAGTTCACCCTTTTAGTTAGTTCATTACAACTGTCATTGTCCAGTTTTCCTAGAAAAAGAAGGGGGAAAAAATACTTTTCTGAAATTGTACATCTGATTGTATAGATAATCCCCTTCTTCTGGCAGTAAACTGCAGGAAACATGGGACAATCTTTGGAAGAGAAGAAGAGGTGACTGAATGTGCAGCCATACAGCTAACACATGGAGTGGGCATTCCAGCAGTCTGGATAACAATTATTTATGTTGTGACTATGTCTAAAACGACCTGGGCACTTTCCAGATACAAGAGAAAAAACAATACTTACACCTAAGAACTGGAACATAGGAAAACAGACAGACATAAAGTGAAGGCTGCTTGAGGACAGAGCAGAGCAGCCAGGTGTTAAAATTGAAGATAGTAATAAATAAAAATTTCTAAAGTCTTTCACTTTGTTTAATGTGAATACTAGCAGCTGTACTAATATTAGTAGTATTACTATGAAAATCCCATCTCTGTTACAATTATCTCCACTGTTTACCTTCTCTCCATAACTAAGATCCCTTATATTCTCCCTTTTACCAGTGTGGGTTGGTTGGTTGGTTTGTTTGTTTTGTTAAAGGACAAAAAGCAGTTTATATGTAGCTGAACAACAAATAGATGACAATTTGCACTTCTAGGGGCTTGGGCAACTTACAGTTGCCCAGGATTTGACAGTGAATAAACCCTGTGCAGCAGAAATATACCCTATGATCTCAATCCTGATGACTGGAGACAGTCTTTAAAATATGAGGGTAAACTGACAATGTTATCACAGCATGAGGTTGTGAGAAGTTTGAAATTCTCTGTTTATTATGCCTGGTGCCCCAGGGACTGCAAAACAATACAACCTTCAAGTGTTCAGCAGAGTCAAAATACAAGAATTAAAATATCATTTGTGATAGGGGAGTGGAGAAACATAATGAATTGGAATGCCTGGTGAGCTATTACCAGCTGAAATCTGTAAGAAGTGTCACTGATGCCATTTATAAATGCTTAGAAAACAGCCGCATAGATGTTTTTGGTCAGGGCTGGATTTCCTGGATAAATCCTTGGATTAAATTCTTAACTTTTAAACTCTGGACAACACTGCAAAGATGCATCAAAAACAACCAGGGAATGTTTTACGCAGACATACAATTGTAACTTTATAGTCACATGATTCTCAATCAGATTCACTGCTGGAGCCAACAAGGTACAGTGACACAGCCCTGAGTCAGGCAGGGATGCTCATGGTCACTGTGTGTGCTCAGGCATCAGTGGGACACTGAGTTGGGAGCTGCCTCTGACGGTAAAGGACTGGTTTGGCCTTGCCTCTTGGATGTAGGTATATAACTTGCAGCCTGGCAGAGCTCTCTCTCTCCCTCATTCCAGTTTCTTGGCTTCCAGTGCTTCCCTGAGGACAGCTGACCTTTTTTTAATAAGTGGAGATATAACCAAACCTGTTCTTCAAAGAACAGCCCTAAGGATATTTTCAGAAATTTCCTTAGGTGCTAAAATTGCTTCAGGCAGTTTAGGAGCTCTGGCCATTAGAGGAGAGTTGCTTGTGGGTTTTGATAGTCACAAGTTTGGTTTTAATTTCCTAAATTCTGGCAATCTCAATCTTCTTTAGGGCTCAGGATCTCACTCTGGACTATGGCTACAGAATAACTACATGTTGGAATAACTTCTGTATCAGGTTTCTTGCATTTCTTTTTATGGTTTAACAAGGATGAAAGAGAGTAAAATTCCTATTGGAATCAAAACTTCTGATGGTAGAAAGCACAGATTTGGAAATAGAACAGGGCTCTGAGGGAGAGGCAGGACAGGCAGTTTAGAGGATATGGAGGGAGCTAGTGATAGAAGTAATGAGCTGTGCCTGTGAAAAAAGCTGAAAGTTGTAGCTCTTTGGAGCTTGTGTGTATCTGTATGTATAGTTTTCAGGGAAAAGACAGAGAAAGCTGAAGGAAACGAGTGAGGTCTATAAATTTGAGATGTCGATTTATTTTCTCAGCCTTTTCTGAGACAGAGGTAACACCCACAAAGTGTCTGAAGTTTACTTGCATGACAGACAATAAGGTTTAGACAAAAGAATGAGGAAATATAATCGGAAAACTAAATGGCATGACCTCATAGAGTATGTGTTGTGATTCATTTATTAGATTTGTCCCCTATAATGTCCATCTTCGCTCGTCATAAGGCATGTTTCTCAATTCATGCAACTCCTGCCTAAATAAGAGATGCCTTATTTTATTGTTTAGGACCAGAATTTTAGAAAATATATTTTCAGCCTGGCATATTTAGTAATTCCGAGAAATAACTATACTCAGAAGTTATATTGATTGAAGTTGGAAGTATCTTAAAATGTCTTCCAGCTATTAGAAATTACTTTGGACACTAAGTGAACACCAATCAATTAAAACTCTAAGATTGTTAGTAACTAAAATATTAAGGATGATTCACCATGTGCCTGGCACTTACATTTCTATGATGGTTCCTTAAAAAAGTTGTTACTGTATAGTTATAACATTGTGATTGTATTTCTAAAAAAGTTTTATGTCATTATGCATTCAACAAGAAAAATTTTCAACAAAATATGGTTTTTTTGCATATTAGTTTGACTGAGCTAAATACACATTACAGTGAAGCAGGAAAAAAAGAAAAGGGATGTTATTCAGTATTATATATTAATTCTTATTTACCTGCTTTCTCACTCTGATGTCAACACACAGAAATGCCTTAATACCTTCCAGTTAGCTTCATCCAAAAAAAAGATACAGTGACATTGTAGAAAATGTTAAGTATTGACAGGTGAGGGTTATTCTATGAAGAATACTGTGTATTGAAATTTTCATTCTATTAGTTGTCAGTGGTTCAGGATCTTGAATTAGAAAATGGTGAAATATTCTAGCATTAATCGTGGTTCTCTGTTTCTTAATGATTAGGAGGTATTATATCCCTTCTAACCTCACATGAATAATGAAAATATTATTTTACACAACTTGGACAGTTTGCAGTAACCTCTTAAATATTATTCTGATATGGCCAAGGTTGAAGTTAAAATTAATCACAGTTTTATCCATTAAAGGCTTTATACATTTTATATAAAGTTAAAGGCTTAGAAAGAATTTACAAGGTACTTGAGTGCATTGTACGAGTACGAAGTACCAGTAAATACCTTGTAGTGGTTGAAATATTTTTTATTCTGTTTTTTCCCCCCCACTTGACTACATGGGCTGGTACAGCCATCACAATTGCATAAAACAGTATGAAGAAGCATCCAGTGTTGCAATGTATTCTCAGTGATTTAACTTTTCTCTCAATAACATGAACATTATTTAAACTATCAAAATTATTTAATCAAAAAGCAAGTTCAAAGCTAGCCCTGATTCCACTTACAGGAATCTACTCTGAAATTAAGACAATATAAATCAATTCTGCTGACCTTTAATTGAAAAGAATATATTTTGTATGTTAAAAGGTGTCTGTCTTAAAAATGATAGGGTGCTGTAATCATATTAAGATATTGAGAAGCTTTCCTTATATTTCTGGGGATGAGTTGGTGATAGACATTGTTATAATAAGAATTGAAAGGTTGTTGGACCAAAGATTGACAAGACATGAGAAAATAAACTCTATATTAATCTAGTCTTTATCTAGAACAATGCTTAGAAGGGACGTCATTTGCTGTAATTAAAGAATGTGCTTGTTAAAGAAAATATTTAGAAAAGCTTATAATTAAAAGATGAGCTATAGTCTACTTACCTGGATAAGTAGGTAATATTTCATAGATTTTAGAGCTAAATTTTCCAGTGTCTCAGTGGATTGTTTTTTAGTTAAACTAAGCTTCCTTTTTTGGAGATTGTTCCATTATTTCCTTCAGTTGCAGACCTCACATGGAGCTATTACACAAGCTGCATGTGTTGAACAGTTATATTTGCCAAGGCTGTCTACATAGAGAGATTGAGCATTGCTGTTTTGTGAGCAGTAATTTCATAGCTAAGAGAAGGAAAAGCAAAGTCAAGAAAAGCTTTCCTCTTTCCAGAGTGGCCTTGTGAAGTACAGAGATGTAGCTGTGAAACTGAAAGCACCGCATTTACTTTCGAGATATGGATATTAAAGGGGTTTTGTTTAATTTATTATATATAAATCCTTGCTATTGTCATCAGATGGTTTTAGAAAAAAAAATTGAACTTCCTAAATATAGAGGACAGGTTTATAATGGCTCCTTAGCATAAGTGAACACTGATGTTAGAAACAGAATTAGGATTTTGCTGAAGCTGAAGGAACTCTATTGATAAAGAAGAGAATAGGAGGAGGTAGTTGTTAAGTTTCCAACGTTTTTTCATGCCTTTGCAGGCATGTGAGGGGTGTTGGGCATGTAGGTGGACCAGGCCAGATTGTGAGTCCCTGAGTCCTATCCAATAGGAATGGGCAGGGACCTTCCTGGCCAGGAGAGGGTATAAAAAGTTCTGGTTTTATTTTTGGTTCTGTGTCTGTCTCCTAAGCCAGAGGGACACACCCAATTCACCTGAATTTGTTTAACAGAGGTTTAGTTTTGCTTCGATGACTTTGTCCCCTCTAAATTTTATTGGTATATGTGAGCATTTCTCACACTGGTGACACTGAACACATCCCATTGAAAGTGTATATTTTGGTCCAAGTGTTGGACTAAGCAAAAGAAGGGGAAAAAAGATTCTCCAAATATCATTTCTAAGGACTTGTTTGATCCTCACTTGAGAGTACAGAGAAAACAGCTTTCATCTGTTGTAAATTGAACTATGGCAGAAATGGGAGCAGTGGAGCAACTCCAGTGTGGCACAGGACATGAGCCTGTTTGCAGGCAGCCTCAGGGACACACAGTTCTAGCACAGTGGTCAGGTCCTAGGTCAGCACTTGCACCATGTTGTCTTCAACAGAATTGCACCAGATCTCTTGGTGTTAGCTCCCTTTTCTCTTTCCTATGGCTTCAGGTGGTGTTCAGACACGCCTCTCCCATGGCTGATGAACCTGTATCACAGTGGAGCTGCTGGCTCTGTCCCCCACCATTTAAGTGCTGGCACTCTCCCAGCCCTCCTAGAGACTGTGGAAGCCCCAGCACAGTGCTGGTATGTGACCCTGACAGCTCTGAAAGTAGGGAGAACAGTACATTTATTTTAACACATTGATTATGCTGAGAACTATATTTGTGCAGAAACCATTTTGTTGGCAAATCAGCACGTGATTGCAGGAAGTTCAGAAGCAGACAGATTGATACTCCAGCTGATAAAATGGTAGATTTCTGCCAAATGGGATGTGGTTTCCTGCATGGACTTGAAACATGCCACTTAACACAATGTAAAGGTTTTGTGTTCTTTCTACAGAATGGATGCTTTCTCTCCCCACCTGGAGGTGAGCAAACAGAAATAATGAGTGGGAAATGCTCTTGATATCTAAAGAGTCTGCATTAAACTAGAGATTTTTTTTTTACCTTTTGCTAGTTTTGTTGCTATCTGTCCACAAAAAAGTCATAAACCCTGTCGATTATTAAAGGGTAAGTAATTATTCTCCCCAGTAGTTAAAGTACCACCAATAAGCGATCTAACACAGATATATCTCTACCAAAGGTTGACTGGATTGTTAAGTCTTTCCAACTGCATGAAAGACAAAAGAATTCTAAATAGCAGAATAGCACAGAGTATGTTTGCGATCATGAAAACCTCCACTCGTAGGATGCCTGTCTATTCACCTCTAAGTGGCTGAACAGTATAAAACATTTTACTGTGCTACTCATGGATATCGAAACCTCTGTTCAGGCTAATACTTTTCTTAACTGATTTTGGTTCTGAAAGATTTAAATTGTCCGAAGAGATGTTTTGAAAGTGCCTAGGCAAAATGGAAGCTTAATTTTACCTTATTACTCAAATTAATGATATATGTTTTAAGTGTTGTTACTTATTTATATAAATATGAAATGACAGAAAAGCATAAATCAAAATATTCAGTTCACTGAAGTTTTGAAACCTAGGGATATTATTTTTCTGGACCTTTTCCAGCCTTAGGGACAGGACAGCACATCTGTATGCACAGCTGCTCATGTCACATTCTAGCTTCATTCTCATGTGTTTTTCAGTACCAATATAATGAGGTTCATTTTATAAAAATTTACATTTTTTTAATTGAGATGAATTATTAAATACATTATTATGGCTTTCACTTCACTCATTGTTTCAAACTTCAGCCTGTAAGTTATCTATAGAAAGGTTTTACTATGAGTATTTATACAACAAACCAAATGAAAAGAATTCAAATCTACAAAGGTAGGGGTCTAAGGAGTTAATTATTAAATCCAATTTTATTTAAAGCTTTAGATTTCTGTGGTCCTTGGCGTACTTTAGAGACTCTTAAGAATCTGTGGTATAACAGATGTCTCAATGGGTAAAAGTGCTGCTCAGAAAACTTGCTCTGAAGTAGGCCTTGATATTGAAACAACATAATGAGTGAATGAGTAGACAGTGTTATTTGGGATTTGACATTTTAAAGAGGTAGTTAGGTGTGAGTAATTTAAGAAAGAATTTTTCATAGGCAGTTGTCTATCAATAAAGAAGGGAGGAGTGTGTGCTGTAGTGAGAAATGATACAGTAGTAAATGTTTGCAGCAAGGCTGGAAATGACTCAGCCAGTCCCTAACTCATAATTCATAACCATGCATAACTCAGCTCAGCATAACTCATGTGCTGGGCTTTGTAATTAATTCTAATGAGTTTTATATTATCACCTTACATACATATCATGTTATGGGAACTTTTTCTGTCTTACCTGGAACTGCTAGGGCTCTTTTGCCCACTCTGGAAGAAATGATACAGATATACCTAGTAACTCTGAGTTCTTTTAAAAGCCAGATATAGCTGCAGTTCCCTGGTATACAAAACTTAGGAGGGAAGAGTGATGAGCCATGGGCTATTGAATCCCCTGGAGGTAGGCAGGTGTTTACAGATGTTTACAGGTGTTTAACAGATATGCCAGATGAAAGGGTTTTCAAAAGTAAACCTTCATCCCTGATGAATGATATCCTAAGGTGCAGATATTAATTTTTTCAAATGTTTTTCTGTGCCATTCTTTTTGATGGCACTGTCAGAAACTTTAACTCCTAAAAATTTGTGCCAGGACTCTGGTCAGATCTGTAGTTAACTCTGTGTTTCACTATATAAAACAGTATCTCTTTCTATGTCATACTGATAATGTATGACATGAATAATGAAATATGTGGACTTGATTTGTCTGGTATACACAGAGCAAGTGTACAGCCAACAGGGTTAAATTTGCGTTAGATAAAACTGAAATAATTTTCTTCTTAAAAAATCCTTAATATATATATGGTTTTCTCTGTACAATTTTCTGTTGCTGAAGATGGAAGTACCTTCATCAACCTAATATATAATTTTGTAGGTATTTTTTGGGTTTGTTTCTTTAATGTTGCATAGAACATTTTGGACAGCAAACCTCTGTGAAACACCCCTGCCCACATTTCATATTTCCATTGGTAAATTTATACACTTAAATCATTCGATGGGATTATAAGATGATCAGAAAGTTACTGCACAAGCCAAAAATCCAGCTCAGAAAGCTCCCCTCATGCTTTGAGCTTGTAATTTCTATAGTTAAACCTTTACCCAAGAAGTTATAAATGGAGATTTCAGACTTGGGGAAAAAAGCATTTTCATATAAACACATAGACTATTGATTGATTAAGAAATCATGGCAAAACAAATAGAGTCAATTTTTTGAAGTCTTAAGGTCGGTGAACTTGGGGAAAGCTGAAAGAGCAGATTGGTTACCTGACAGAATTGAAAACTAAGCCATTAGCCACCTGGAGAAACATTTCACTGGAAACAATTGTTTCTTGAATAGTTGTCTGTATTTTGATTTGCTGGAATACAGTTTGTGAAATGTATAATGCCCCAGTAAACAAATTTTTGAAATTATTTGGGGCCCATTTTTGCTGAAGGCCATGTGCTGCTTAGCCTTGCACACACTGCTACTGCCAGTCTTCTGTGTTTTGCCTACCTAAATGATGGAGCAATTTAGAGTGGCATTTTTCATAAGTTTTTGACAAATTAATTAATAGAATGGACTTAGAAATGAAGAAGATAATTTCATAAAAGAAACAATGTACAAAAAGAAATTAGCTTTCAAATACAGTGGTTTCTTTTGAAAGCAATGTAGCAAAACACTGAAAAAAGGGCAAAGATATTTTGTACTCTCAAAGCTTATCTGTGTCTTGACTTCGAGTGCAAGTAATAGAATATGGTAAAAAGACATTCCATGAATTATTGCCATTCTACTCCCCCCCCTCCTCTGTGTGCTTCTTCTTTTTTATTTTTTATTGTATAGATTTCAAAAGAAAATGAGGACAGAAATCAACAAAGAAAAAGGGAGAAGCCAGAAGAGAAGACACACAATATTACTCATTTCAAGTAAGACTGAAGGAGATTTAAAATTGTGTTTAGTTGATTTCCTAATTTTCCTCCACAAAATTTAAAAGAGAACATTCTGAAAAAAAGAAAAGCTTTCAGTAAAATGTTGTTCAAAGTTTTAAATCAATTCTAGTGTTCAGTTGTTCTTCTGTGAAATGTGGATCTTAAATAAGTTACTCAATACATCTAGGATTTGCTCTCAGAAGACAGCTAGTGAAGCATTGGTCCAGTTGAAGCCAATGACAGAACTCCCATTCACTTCAGCAAGGCTTGGATTTCTTCCCATCATTTTATACTTAAAGAAGCGATCAAAGTTTCAGCAATGCATGTTGTCTGATTCTACATATTCAGTAGTTCCTCTCATTCCAGGTGGAGGGTCATATTTAGCATATTTTGGTCTCTTTAATGCAAACAACATAGGGGAATGTCAATAAACGCACAAGATTTTGCAAGTCATTCTGCAGAAATTTTTATCTCAGGGAAAAGTTTTTATTTCTGCTCTAATAAAAACAGATATACAGCTTTTATTAAAAAAAAAAGTGCACTCACTTTGGAAGTCTGTTTATGTATTCCTTTCAAAATTTTCCTTGAATGTCAAGGAATAATTGTGAATACAATTCATAAGGAAGACAATATGAATTGTTCTATTGGTGAGAACCAGCATGTAGCCAGGTTAGAGCTGAGTCCTTTTTGCCTATTGAGGAAACAATCACAGGGCTGACAGCTGGAGTTTACTTGACTGTACAACAAAGGTATCTTTTGTTGTATTTAAAATGCCAAATGTAATCTTAATGCACTTTTTTCTTTGCCTTCTTTTCTTCTCCTGTTGAGTATTATATCCTTAAACACAGAAATGAAAAGAAGATAAATAAGTAAAAGACATCAACATGCACCCCAAATTATATAAGACACTCTCTGGGGAAATATGTTTTTCACATATTTATGTTTTATTCTTGTGTTATTGGTTAGACAGTGAAGAGAAAGTCCAATGGTTACTTAAGTTTTGTGCCTAGTGATAGTATAAATGCATAGAAGTCTGTACGACAACCACATCTCTTGATGATATTTCATATTGTCCTTCAAAGTCTATGCATTAGCACTGCTAGAGGACAGGCAGCAACTGCTTAATAACTGGAAAATAGGCGTTAAAATATTGCAACTCAAGGAAAAAAAACAAAACCCCAATGAAATGGCAAACCAACTGAATGGACTAATTAAATAGAAATATTTTCTACAGTTTTGAAAAATAGAGTACATTTAAATATGCTTTGAAAACACTTTTACTATAATTCTAGACGGCAAGTGTGTTTGTTAGTTCATATTTCCTATGCAATTTCCAGTCACAGGACTTGCCATAATGATCGTTCAATGATCATGTTTTGCTAACAATGTTAGCAATGTCTCCAGAATAGAAGGAACTTGTGGCATCTGTACGGCTGTTGAAATGAAACAACCTGTAGACAATCACAATATGTTGTGATGCCCTTATTGTATGACAAGAACGGAAGATACACATGGATGAAAACAGACATCCATAGTCTGGAAAATCAGTATGTGGACTTCCTAGTCTTTTTGAATGTGTGCTGTCATACTAGACTGTCATGGAGGACAGATATTTTACCATCATATTTCAGAGAATGCAAATCATCAACTGTGTGAAGTTTAGTGAAGGCAAGAGCCAGATTCTGCCTCTGGGACTGGGCAACCCTGGACGTCTGTACGGACTAGGGAACGAGAGGCTTGAGAGCAGCCCCACAGAAATGGATCTGCAACAGAAAGGAAAAACAAGTTGAATATGAATTAGAAGTGCCCTGGCAGTCAAGAGAGACAGCTGTGTCCTGGGGTGCAACAAGTAAAGGGCATCACCAGACAGCTGAGGGAGGTGATTGTTCTGCTCTGCTCTGTGCTGGGGCGGCCTCACCTTCAGTACTGTGTGCAGTTTTGGGCATCACAATACAAGAAGAATATAAAACTTAGAAAATTCAAAAGGATGGCTACAAAGATGGTGAAGGGGAAGGTGTATGAGGAGTGTCTGAATTCACTTGGTCTGTTCAGCCGAGAGGAGACTGAGGGGAGACTTCATTGCAGTTATGACTTCTTAGTGAAAGGAAGTGAAGGCACAGGCACTGATCTCTTCTTTCTGGTGACCAGAGACAGGGCTCAAGGGAGGGGCCTGAAGCTGAGTCAGGGAAGGTTTAGGTCTGATATCAGGAAAAGGCTCTTTACCCAGAGTGGGCTGAGCACTAGAGTAGGCTTTCCAGGGAAGTGATCATGGCACCAAGCCTACCAGAGTTCAAGATTTTGAACACTGCTTTTAGGTCCATGGTGTGACTTTTGGGGGTTTTCTGTATGGATTCAACTGCTGGACTTACTGATCCTTGTGGGTTGCCTCCAACTCAGGATATTCTATGATTTCATGATTTATTTTCAGATGTGTGTGGGAACTTCTTTGTAGATATTAGGTAAAAGAACTTCCAATGTACTTCGTGCTGACTTGGGATCTTCATCACAATTTTGCAGGAAGGTCACATAGGGCACAACTAAAATTCGTCATAACATTGTTCTTGTTACCAAATATAGTAAGTATTCATTTTTATTTTAAATATCAGGAAGCCAAGACTGTCCTTTGACAGTCTTTGGCCCCAAAGAACATATAGAACAGAATGAAGCTTCTTGTTGAAATGCAGAATTACATCTTTTGTCAGCTCTTTGTCTTCATTAGCATCAACTGACAGGGTACCCTTTTGCAGGACCTTAGCCAGCAAATACTCTATTTCTACCAGGGCTGTTTCATGCATGTGAGTGGGTGCTTGTGTACAAGTGTGAATTACGTCCTACTTTATTATGTCCTACTTAATTTATTTTAAGTCATAAAGCAGAGTGGGAGTTCATGGGCCTCATACAGGCAAGGATCCTGCAGAACTAACTCTGCTAGGGACACAGATGCTGGCCGGGAAAGGTCTTCCACAAGGCCCCTAAATACAAATGAGTGGCTACTATGAAAAAACATGTGCTGAAGCATTTCAAAAAGGGTCACATCTTATTGAGTAGGCTTTGTCAATGCTTGACACAAGTATACCTTGCTTATATCACTGTTCTTCAGATCAAAAGTTTTTAAATGCAGTTTACTTCTAATAGAAGAGATAAACAAGGTCACTTTTCTTGTTTGTTTCAAAAGCAGAACTGAAAAATAACTTTCACTTCTACACTCATCATTGATAGTTTAGGTTTTGAAGATTGGCCAGGAAAGATGCTATGTAAGAAGTGGACCTTAATGGTCATTTAAGTGTTTGTTATCTGCAGTAGCTGTTGGGCTTAGGTGAGTATTGTGAAAATCTCACGAGAGTTTTGACTAAACTAACGTGCAACCCTTTCATGAGCTGTGAATTGTAAATATTTCACATTTCTTGAATAGGTACATTTAATTACCTATTCCCCTTGCACACTTGGCAAATATGGATGTAGACAGGTTGTAAAAGGCTACCTTGAAAATTATTATGGCAGCAGGAGTACCCTTGAGTCTCTGGCCTTTTGCATGGACAGGACAGACTGTGCCATCTGAGGTAAAGGCTTGTGAAGGAGTGGTGCCTTGGAGTCCTTTTACATCTCCACAATACTGCAGCCACTGAAGCTGTCCCTTAGAGCAGGAGAGAACAGATTATAGAAAATTCTGTGTTGATCTAGTATGCAGTGGTCAATCAGGTTGGCAGAAAGTGCTAGTCTGGCATAACCTCTTTTACCATCTTGTTCAGTCTTTGGCCTAAGACACAATCTATTTTAAAAACATATTATTCCTGTAACTTTCCTCACAAGATCCCGTTTCTATTCAGTACATTTATAGGGTTCAGAAAAAAGTTCAGAAATTGGCATTGTGGCCAATGTTTGTCTGTTATAACCAGAGAGGAATGTCTTGAACTTAATATGTTTGGTTTGGGAGATCTGTTTTTGTCCGCTATAACCAATTGTCCATTATAACCATGGCCATCATAAGTGTGGTGTGCACTATATAATTTAACAGCAGTGGTTAGTACAGCAAAAGCCAACTGTTGAGGCGGGGTGGGAAACCTGAGATATTTTGTTAACCAAATATGTCCTAAAATAATCTTAATTTTTTGAGAAACTATCAATCTCTGCATTCTTGGCTAAGTGCTGTTGTTGAAATTTTAAAATGGTCTATTCAACCTTAAATACAGACTTTAGCAAGAAAAGGAATTTTTTATTTTTTCTAAATTTTTTCAGTTGCTTTATGTACTAAGAGGAGCCTTGGCAGCCTTGAACCTGAGGAAAAAAACCTTAAAATGGGTGAGGAATAGACCCAATTAGTTTCTGTGGAAGAAAGTGGAACCTTGAAAAATTAGAAATATAAAAATACATTGTATCTTATGAATAGAGAACAAATATATAAGATTAAACTTTTCACCAAAGTTAAAATAGGTTTTCTGGACATTTCAGGATCTCACTAAAAGTTCCCATATTGTTAATTTATTAAGCCTTGCAGCATAAAGAGCAAGAAAGAGAACAGGGGTTAATTCACAGCACAACATATATGCCAGTGACCTTTAAAAACTGAAAATTAACTTGGCTTGAGCTAAATATAAAGAAGTATGACCTTATTTTTGCTTTTTGAAAAAGAAATTAAATTGGTTAGGATTTTTGGGGGCAGAACATTTTCTTTTTTTTTCTATGAAACAAAGCATTTCAATTTTACATAGCAACATTTCCATTAAAAGCAAAGACAGAGAAATGGCACTCTGGACTTGCACACCATTAATAAAGTCAGAAGGTGATGCAGTCCATCTTGCAGCCAGCAATCCCCTGGCTGTGGAACTTGCCTTAGGGGTGGGGAACAAGGCTCTCCTGCCTTGTGGAGAGCCCTTGTTTCTACCTTCCAAGAAATACCCTGTGGAGGAACAATTTTGTCTTTTTTTTTTTTTAATTCACTATTAGAGTGGTCTAAATTTGCACAGGATACAACTATTGTGTTTAAGGACTTTCCAACCTTATAAATAAGAGCTTAAATCATTCTTTCCTTCCTCTTGTCTCTTCCCTGACCTCCTGAGAGCCTTGGTCCTCTGGACTCCAGTGAAGGCCCTTTTTGGACTTCAGGGTCTGTACATGACCTGGTGAGTGTCATTTAGAGCGTGTCATGGATGTGTCCCCATCTGAGAGAGCAGGAGTGACACAGGGTAGATGGAAGGAAGCAACTTGTTCAGACTTAGCAGTTTTTGAAACATTCAGACATCTAAATGCACCAAGCAGTTGTGGAACAGAAGAGCAAGCCTCAGGCACAACCCCTCCTTGGGTGGTAGTTTATGAATTTGGCAGTGAAGAACTGTGAGATAGCTTGTAAGAGAGCTCTGCTGTTTGGGGGCCACTAACCAATCCTTATGTAAACTCTTTCTGAGAACCTCCTTCTACCAAAATGAGACAACAAGAGTAGTGTCTTTTCTGGTTCTCCAGTAAGCTGCACATAACACTTTTCAGGATTTTTTCCCATTTTGCTGCCCTTACTTGTTGCCAGTAAGGTAAAATGGTTTACAGGCAGTTTAGTTCTGGAGACTGACATTTTTCTGTTTGGTTTTTTTTTTAAGTCTCTGCTGTGAATGGAACAAGACTGCTCTTCTTGCTGCAAAAATGCAGTTTCTTGATGAGAGGTATTATGCAAGTTACTGTAATTACTTGTCCAGAGCACCCCAGGGAGCTCTCCTGAACCACAGCTCTTCTGTTCTTGCAGGCAGGATAAAGTCAGGCTTGCTCAGCAGTGAAAGCAAAGCTATAGGGTTGTGAGTTCTACCCCCATTCTCACTAAAACACCAAAAAACATTCCTCTGCACTAAGCTGCAGCTTGTCTCAGTCCACCCAGATATAAACTAACTCATCTACTGAAAGTTTATGACAAATGAGATGCAGACAGTTCCACCTTGGCCTTTAGGGCTGAGAAGTAAAGGCCTGTCTTTGTCCAGTGATAAATGAGATGCTTATTCCAAAATTTTGCTCTGCCAGTGAATTATAGTTGGAACTGTTGGGAAAGGAAAAATTGTGGTTGGAAAAAGGATTGTGTTATGTGTGAGTGACACAATGTTTGTTCATGTATGTGGGTGTTCTGAGCCGATCCTTATGATGCATAAAAGAATAAGGATGAAGAATGCCTAAGTGTTGCCAAGTTGCCAAGTGTTTATCTTTTCAGATATATAGTAGTATTGACAGTGCTTCTTACTGGATGGCTTCTACAGTAAGCAGGGAAAAGGAAAAAATTTGATAGAATCCTAACATAATAATGTGAATTTTTTTTGGAAATAGAAAATAGTACAAATGAATCAATAATTTGCATATGTACATAATTTTTTACTTCATAAAAGTTCTAGTTCATGACATGAGAAAAATCTTATAATGGCAAAATTGTACATGTTTTGAATTAAATCTAGCTGAGGTTAACCTATTCAAGCAGATTGGCTCCCTTTTTAAAGTCATTATCATGTCTTTAAGTTCTTATGGTGCTTGTTTTTCATTTCAGTGCCTTGCAGCCCTGAGGCTTGTCTTGTCATCTATCTTCTGCCCTTGCTAGGTGCAGCCACTCACAAAGTGCTTATCTCTGGCAAGAGCAGTCATCCTACTTCATGACTTTACCTTCCTGCTTCACAGTTTCAGGTAATTTTTTCTTACTCCTTGTTGAAAGTGGTGATTTTGCACCTCTGAAGATCTGCATAGCCTTATGTCTGTTCTCTAACCAAGATGAAAAAACTGACTTTCCAACCCTAAACCACAAACCATCTGGGGCCACTTGGCCATTCTGGGTGGTCTGCTCTTTGGATCTCTTTGCAGACACGAGAGGGTCTTTCCCTTGTTAAGCAAAGCACTTGCAATCTCAATAATTTGATTAAAACCGATAAGCCTTTATATGGTCTGTCCGACAGGGATCAGACTCCTGGTTAAATGCTCCCTGTCATGTCACATATACCCTCATGAGACACCCCTTGGGCTCTCCTACACAGCTTTCAGTTTGTCAAAGAATCGTTGTCCTCCTTATTGGAATTTGGAAACTTAGGTATGGCCAGTCTGCACATCCACATGGGAAGACTTCTGAGCATTCTAGGGTGGTGATTTGGGCAAATTTTAAACCTTGTATGACTAATATCTAGTATATTATTTATAAACCAAGCACCTGTGATGCTCTGTCCTCTTAGTACACTGAGCAGAAATCATCTCATCTTTTGCACTAGGTGTGTGTGTGTGTACATAGGCACAGGCACCAAGTATGAAAGCTTCTGCCTGCTGTATTATTCCATGACACTGTACAGATGGTCTTATGGATTACAAAGGAAATGCCTCTGGCAAGCAGTGCTCTTCAGTGTGATTGATGCTATGAGGTATAAGCTTAGGGTTTCTGCAAAATGTCTCCTTTCCTCATCTCTCTCTTATTTATTTTTTTTTGTCTGCTAATAGAATGATGTAGTACAGGATACTTCTAAACAATTAGGAAATATTTGTAAACTTTTTTAGAGAGTCACCTATGATATTTACAGTTTGTAAAGACTTCTTTCACTGTGACTTGAAAGGGACATCCTGAGACCATTAAGGATTCTATCTTCAGCAATGACTAGTGACTATTTTGTAGTAAAACAACAATACATAATCCTCTGCTCCTATCTTCTCCATATCTTCTCCTAACCAGCAGAACATATCTTTTTCCAGTTTATTCTCTCTTTTCTTGAAATAGATTTCAGAGAATGGTGAAGCATCTTCTCTGAACAAGAGATAAAAAGCTGCCTGCTTCATATTTGGGACTAGCTTTTATAGGTTTCATATTTTTTTCCTTATCATTTTCATCAGTTTCCAAAATGTCAAATATAGATTCCTCACTTTTTTCTTCATAGTAATTTTCAATTTGGAATGACACTTTAGTCATCATTCAACTTGAAACAATATTGAAATCCCTGATTGCGGTAGACAAATGAAGGGTCAAAAAAATCAGATTATGCTAGCTTTAGACTTCAGGTTTTAGTGTAAAGCTTTAGCTTTTAGACTGGAAGAAAAAGGCTATATTATTCCTTTTATAAAATTGAAGTGAAATGTGCTGAAACAACAAATTAATTTAGCGCTTTTTAGACCTTTGTATGCCAAATTATCTGATCCACTGAATGTCATACAAACAGTTAATGAATGCCAGTTGAGACCACAAGTTTGGTAGCTGACAACTGATGTCCATGAATTTCATTATGAAGATTCTAAAATTTCATTAATTAAGCATTTTCCTACAAAGGAAGGTCCAAGAAATGGAAGTGGAACTTTTAAGCATGTTATTCTCTGACTACTTCATCTCTGCTCCCACTGATCTGTGTGGAAATTTTTAAATGAGTATATAGGAGATGGGTACCAGGCAGTCCAGCTTTATAAACTCCATCTTGCACTTGTTTACTGTCATTTGAATGATGTTACAGGCATGGCATTCATAGAACTGCAGGTCAAATCTGACACAGAGTAGAGTATATGTTTGTTTTTTTTTTTTTTTGAAATTACAGGTGGCAAAGTTCTTTGTCTTCCGGTAGCAGAGTAATCCAAATTCCAAGCATTCTTTCCAGGTGAACTCTTAAGTCAAGGACTTATTTGGGAATAGGAAGGGCTGGGGTTTTTTTTGGTATTGATCTTTTATTTCAGAGATAGTTAAATGGGCTGATTTTTATATTTGATCAAAGGCTTGGTTTTTCATCTATTGAAGTTAATGGCTATGGTCATATTGATTTCTTAGAATGCTGGATATTCTTCCAAATTAATTCTGTGCTAAAATAGGGCAATCTGTTTTTTTATATAAAGTGAGATTTGTGGTCAGGCCTGGCTCAGTATATGTTGTTGAATACTATGCAGGGCATCAACAATCAATGCAAAAATAATAAAAAATTGAAAGGTAGAAGCATTCTGTCAATAGCACTCCTGTAACAAAGGGAATGCTTGTTTTATATTGATTAGCTTCTGTTAAATAATGCATCATGGCTTCACAGCCATGTAGGCTCTTCCAGGGTTGTTTATTGCAAGCAGTGGCAGTACAGAAATGCTCTTACTGAGTAAGGAAATCAATACTGTATCTGTAAACACACTTGCAAATGCAGTCCCATGGCTCACCCTCCAATCTGCAGCTCCCCATTAAACCAGAATAGTGTGAAATAAGCCTGAATCTTACATTCTATATTTCTTTCTGCACCACTCTGGACAGCAATAAGCTGTTAAGGCACTTCAGGTACATTCCAATCCATAAGTAACTTGTTTGGTATACTTCTACTGACCTATTGAGTGTGTAAGAGTACAAATCAGCTAAGTCGTTTTCAACATGCTAGGTTTGCAAATTAAGACATACTTTTAGCAGCTTCCATTTGTTCAGACACCAAAAGGTTCTGACAACAATTTATTTGTAAATCTACCAAACAATCCTGGTTAAAATTGGAGCACTCTCAATTTAGTTAAGAACCCTCTCCAAGTAGTTACATACTCAACTGTCATCGAATTAAGATCCCAAACCAGTGACATCTCCCTGTAAATTTTCGAAGGAAATTCATTAGCATGGCTAAAGAAAATGCCTCCATTCTTTGAAAAAGAGGTGTGAGTGCCAACTGAAGAGCCAGGGACAGTAGGGACCAGTGGAACACACATATTCTTGGGGCACCTGATGCTATGTCATGCATTTAGTGGCAGCTGGTTTAACACATCCCTGGTGAGGCTCACTGTGGCTTGGTCTGGCCCTGCCCACTCCACGTTGCACTAAGGTCAGTACTCCAGAAGGACTGAGTCAAGCTGAGTTTTCTTTTTAGGAAACGGTTGTTCATTTATTTACAATTAATCACAATTTGAGGTCCTTTCAATTACCACAATCCAATCCCTCTGAGCCAAATTCCTAGAATTTAGGAGAGATATGATGCTTTTTCTATCATGCCTTTGATTACCTTTAATAGGATATGACTAGTCCAGTGAATAATACAAAAATATCCTGGTATAGCTTTGTGCATATTAAATTCAAGACAAAATAAGTACTGTTTCAGATTATGGGCACTCACAGTTCCCCCAATATAACCAGAAATATATGAACCTTTGAAGCACTAGACAACTGTAAGAAATGATAAACAATAAATAATATACCGCTAAACATATGTAATCATTTCAGGCAAGCTGTATTAGAGTGGTTTATTTTCACAACTGATTCTGTGAAAATGCATATTCTGTATCTGCATAGTTTTAGGTTATGATCATTATTTTATAATACCTTATCTGGACACAAAGAATGAGATTTATCTAATGGATTTTAGCCATCTAAAAGTCAGATGTGTAGCCTAGGCTGATAGTCTGAATTTTCCTTGTAGCTGGTTGAGATATATAGTAAGACAGAAATATAATAAGGTTGAATACCTAAATTTATACATTTATTTGCACCTGAATTTCTTCGTTGGCTCTACAGGGAGCCTTGGCAGCTAACCCATACTAGATGACACATTTTAAAGCATTAGAATAACTGTGGGAATCCTATTATATGAAAAATAATGACCAGCAAAGATATGAAGAGAGCTGGAGGTGAGGGATTTCAAGTTAAAAATAGATGTTATGCAATAATTAGTAACATTTGGAGACACTAGTACTGAACAGTGCTGGTTCATTGGTCTCATTTTGAATTCTTCCAAAAATGAAAGATTATTTTTGAGGTTAACTGGTAGTTCAGAGCCAAATTTCAGTTAGAGAAGTCTAACTCATTTTGCAAGTACATTAATAATATTGCTTCAGAGGAAACTGCCTGGCTATTTAATAGACAATACTTTACAGAAAACTGTGGTCACTGGTAACTGGAGTCCAGAGCACTTTACTGAGGTCCGTTATTTTTCACTACCTATATAAAGGTTTATTGGAAGTCACTGATATTGTTCCTTAAATTCTAGTAGAGTCCACATGACATTGGTAGAAGAAGTCAGGGAAGCAGGGTAACTTCTAGAGTTCTGAGATCCATCCTAATTGTTTTGGAAAAGGTATACTTGGAAGATCTGGCCCCGAGACTGGTGGGACAGTATCTGGAATAACATCTTGATGGCCCCAAGCCATGGACAGAGAAAGGGAATGACATCCATCTTCTGACCACATAGACATGCTCTATATTTTCTTCTCTCCCTTAGGAATTTTTCCAGACAGTGTCACTAATATTTAAATGGATAACCAGCAGGCCATGGCTGAGTGTGCAGTCAGTTTGGGACATATTTTTTTACTTTAGACATTCCTAAGAAGGTATCTTCCTTTAAACCCAGTAATATACATAATTACCATGGTGCACTTTGCTGTCATGACCAGACCTGTTTGTGCTCCTGAGGGAGTTTAACTCTAGTTTGTCTATTGGCACATCACACTGCAGAATACAGAACCTTTGAAACATGGGGTAATCTGAAACTGCAATATCACCACTATGACGAACATGAGTAAATTCTGGTTAGGAGAAACAGTATCTTCATAAGAATGGTTTCAGCTTATCTCTGTTCTGAAAACTATGAATAATAAGGGCCAGATTTCACCCACCTTTGCACTCTTATCCAGGCCATCCAAAAGGCAAATGGATTGAGCTGGAGAAAGGGAAAACATTCAGCACTGAATGCATACCTCCTCTGAAGTTATTTTTCCATAACCAAACACACAGATCTATGTATATAGCTTAGCATGTAACGTTCAGGGAATTCTACAACTATTAAATGCACAACTGAAAAAGGTTTTATTACATCTGAAATAATAACTTTAGATAAGCCTCACTGTGAGTGATATGTTTGCAAAAGTCTATCCATGTTAAAGTTTCATAATTTTAAATATTAGCCATTAAAATTTCAGTTACTTGTATGGTTTATTGCAAATCAGTGAGCTAATCTTTTGCCTTGGTCCTGCAGCAAAAACCATTTTTGATAGCTCTTTACAAAGAGCTAGTCATGGGATTTCATCAGAGGGAAAGAAAATAAGCAGTCTTTTGTTAAAGCATTCTATAAGAGAAATGTGTATTGCACATTTATTTCTCAACTCATGGGTGTAAAAATGAAGTGAATTATTCTTTTCCAACCCCGCCTTCAAATCAAAACATTTCAGCATTCCTTACTTACTAACATCAGTGGATCGTGTGAACCAGAACGCTATGTTATAATAACCTCATGATTTTTAGGCTGAAGGATCCCTGAATAATATTTCAGTCTCTGCTTTTCCCTGGAAACTTCCTTAGTTTCAACAGTCCTCCCCTCCTTGCCAGCAATGACCTAACTCTAAAATTATTTGCTACATTTGAGCAGGGAACAAAATTAACTCTTAGGAAAAAGGGTGGCCTATAGCATCAGCCAGGAGGAGCTCAGACATATGTCCCAAATTGTGCACTAGCAGGGCTTATAGTCTTTGTGAAATCCCCCTGGTCAGTGAAAAAAACAGCATTGTGCCCAGAGAAGCCACCTTAGCTGCATATTGCTGTTATGATTTTTTGTCAAGTAATTGGAATCCTTTTCACATATTTAAAGAAATGCCAGAATTATAATTTGTCATTAGTTTGAAAATATACGTTTTCAGAGTGGGAGTCAGGCTTTAGCATATACAGCACAGCATGGTCTTGCAGAAAGAAGCTTTACACTGAGGACACGAATTTTAAAATGTCCTTGCTATATACACTTACCTAAGTGTTTGTTTTATTAGTACTGGGAAAATAGATTATTTCAGAGGAAAGAAAGGAGGAGAATTTCTTGCCATAGATTTCAGGGCACATTTCTTAGTTTTGAGAACTGCTCAGACATTCAGTCAACATCATACTCTGAAGGCTCTTAGGTTTTGGCAGGTACATTTATCCATGGAACAACACACGAAAAGAAACCCTGATGGTTTGGAAGGGGTCGGTGAAGGTCTGAAGGTTAACTTAAGCCAAAGATCCTGAGGGAAATTATTCTTAATGAAAACTGACACATGCATGCCCCTGACAGCTTTAGAAAAAACAAACATATATTTCATCTGAATCTCAAAAAGCTCAAATATTTAAGCTCTGCAACAAACCCTGAACAAATTTTGCACTGAATAGTGTTAGCTGCCAAGGAAAAATTAATTCACACACTTTTTATTCCTACTGCTCTGGTACCCAGCGGAACAGTTTTACATTTATCTGACCCTATGCAATACCTTTCTTTCAAAACCATTACATTTAATACATTTTTATAAGGAACAATTTGGAGTGTTGCCCAGTCATTGTCTAAAATGAAGCAAGAGCAGAACCTTTAATATAACATGTGCATATACTATCCCCACAATGTGCATGAATGCAAGAGCAGCCATGCTTTAGAAGCAGTAAAAGCTCTGTCTACCTAATGAGCTCCAAATGGCATTTCTTGCTGTCATGGTTTAACCCCATTTGGCAACTAAGTCCCACACAGCTGCTCATTCACTCCCCACTCTGTGGGGATGGGAGAGAGAATCAGAAGAGTAAAAGAGAAAACTTGTCGGTTAAGATAAAGGCAGTTTAACAGGTAATCAAAAGCTGAGCACGCAAGCAAAGTAAAAATTAACCACTTTCCGTTACAACCGCACATTCTCCACCCTTTATTCCACTCCATTTACATCATGCTCAGGTCCCACGCTATCTAATACATCATTATTCACCACCATCCTCACTCCCATCTTTTGTTGTAATATATGGATATAATTCCCTTAGTTAATGGACCACCCCTGTGAAATGTCTGTAAAATGTCCACTGAGTTCATTTAGTCCATGACTTTGGGCTTTTGTAGTGATCACTCAGGACAGGAGAGGTGGTGTGTTGTGAGGAGTTACTGGGCACCAAAGCCAACTCAAGTTGAGTTGCTGCTGCACTTGCAATGCTTCTTATAAGGCTTCTCCTCCATTTTTTTTCCAGGCAGTTCCTGCTATAGAGATTCCTAAACTTGTAATTCAAATACCAAGTTAGAACCATATAAAGGTACTTCTGTTATAATCTCTATCCCTGATTCCTTTGGACAGGACCATAGGGTTTAGCATTGGAATTAACTCCTTCCATTACCACTTCTACGGCTTGCACTTTTTCACAGACTGCAATTCCT
The DNA here is from genome assembly GCA_013396695.1 of Sakesphorus luctuosus. NCBI lineage: Eukaryota > Metazoa > Chordata > Aves > Passeriformes > Thamnophilidae > Sakesphorus > Sakesphorus luctuosus. The sequence continues at coordinate 291,950 of VWZD01005272.1, forward strand.
TAGGTGTGTACTTTCTCCAAGAAGAGACTTACCTATTAGCCACCATCTCTTCAGGTGTATACCTGCTGCAGCATAGGGTTATCTGCACCCACAGTCACTTTAGGGGCACCTTTTCCATGGGCCAAAATGCCTTAACAGATACATCTGCATCAGTGTGGTCTTACCCAAAGCCACAGTCCCTTCAGGAGTGACCCTGTTTCAACATGTTCTTACCCATGACCAGAGTCCCTCGAGGGGAGGGCTTATCCATGGGCGTACACTTTGAGGTGCTTCAGCATGACCTCATGAACAGCCACTTATGCTTCAGGGTGTAGCTGCTGCAGCAAGGCCTTACCCACAGCCACAGAGGTGGCTTTGAGGTGTGCTTTTGAGGTGTACCTTCTCCAGCCTGGACTTAGCGCTAGGGCAAAAACCCTTCAGAGGTACACCAGCTGTGGCACAGACATAACCACCGATACAGACATATACCTACTATGAGGAGCAATTATCCACAGCCACAGAAGGTTTGAGGGATCCTTCATCCACATGGACCCATCTATAGGCCACATCCCTTCAACTTCTTCATGCTATAGTTTCAGCCTGTCCAGTACAGCAGCACAGAAACAGCAGCAATGCCCTGGATGTCTGCCAGCCCAGCCACATCACCATCGCTATTATCAAAATGTTCCCAGGAACAGCAGAGTAAGATGATAAGCAGTACAACAAACACTATAGCAGGCAGTGAAAGCAAAAAGCAGCTACTAACAAGCACAAGTCTCTAATAAACAGTGAGACAAGCAAGCCCTATGGCAAGTCACAGAAGCCTGTCAATTAATGGCTAAACAACAATAACAGCTATAAATCCAACTTAGCACATTCCAATCCAATCTCTTGTTATCTCAAACCCTTCTAGCCCCAGACTGGGTGCCACAAAGAACTGTTGCCATCAGCTGGCAAACAAGCACCACACAGCTGTTCACTCACTTCCACCAGTGCACAGGGGAGAGAATCGGAAGAGTAAAAGCAAGAAAGCTCACGGGTTGAGATAAAGACAGTTTAATAGGCAAAGCAAAAGCCATGTATACAAGCAGAACAAGGAATTAATTCACCACTTCCCATCAGCTGGCAGGTGCTCAGCCATCTCCAGGAAAGCAGGGCTCCCATCATGCACAGTGATGACTTAAGAAGACAAATAGCAAACTCCCAACTGTCCTCCTCTTCCTTCTTTTTCCCCCAGCTGTTATTGAGCATGATGCCATATGGTTAGGGATACACGTCTGGTCCGTTGGGGTCAGCTGTCCTGGCTGTGACCCCTCCCACACACTTGTGCACCTCCAGCCTCCTCACTGGTGGGGTGGGGCAAGATGCAGAAAAGGTCTTGACTCTGTGTAACTCAGAAGTAGTGTAGCTCAGCAATAACTGAAACATCCCTATGTTATCAACACTGTTTTCAGCACAAATCCAAAGCATGGACCCATACTAGCTACTGTGAAGAAAATTATCCCACCCAAATCAACTCTATCCCAGACAAATTGATTCCACCCATATCCCAATTTGAGTGTACATGCTTGCAGAGTCAAATTTCCCACTGAAATCTATAAGCTTTTTGCATGCATAAAATCAGCACAGTAAATGTAACTAACTACAGGTGCATATATATACTACACTACGACATTCTGTACTGTAGAACTATTTATTGTAACAATAGGAACAACATGGAGTTTTAGAGAAACTATTTATAAAGATTTTTTTCGGTGTATGCTCCCACTGAACATTAACTGGTACTGTTCTTACAAGTTATTTAATGAGAAGTCTGTGTCTTCTGTAACTGAGTCTTTATTATAAACACAGATAAGCTAAAACAGGAAGTAGCTTGAGAAAGGGATACATGTCTTTCAGTAGGTAGCTATGACAGAATCCACTCACTAATTAAAAGAGGTTGAATGTTTCAGGGATGTTACAGTTCATCCCAGACCTTAAAAGATCAGATAGCCTCATGAGATACCTATCATATTGCTTAATATGCCATTACAGACCTCAGACACATTAAGCAAACCATGCTGCTGACAAAAGCCTATGGCAGTCAGAAGGCACATTTTCATAAAGAAGGCAAGAACTGGTGAATGTGATGTCTGATAGGAGTTATACAGGTTTGTAGCAGTCGAGATTCTGCCAATAATCAGCACAATGCCAGTGACTGACAACAACACCTTGAAGGCTGGGAGCTGCACAGTGTTTGTTCATCCCAGCCTGGGTTAAAAGGGAGCACTTCTAATGTTTGCATCACAAGGGTGCCCAGAGACCTATTCTAATATCAGAAGTCCATTTTGCTGCCCTATTGAAGAGTTTATTTTCTCAGTTGATTTATCTTTAAGAAGGGTGTGAGAAAAGCAGATTACTCTCTGCAATTGAATCACAATTGGAAGCTGAGAGAGTTTAAAAGATTTCTACATCTGATTATAGCAGATAAGAAACTCTTTCCCCCCAAAATAAAGAACTACTGGAGTAACTTATCAAGAGTCAGCACTTTATTTAAAAGTTTTTTTAGATTAAAACAAGTTTTTAAAGTTAAAGCTGCAAAAGTGAAATATATGTGCAACTGTAAGGTAGAAAATCAACTTTTCTATGCATTTCTAATGACAGAAACTAGTTGCTTTGAAATGTGGCAATAAAAGTTAAGGAGAAGCTTTATTACATGGTAAAAGAATGAGCCTGAAAGGTATCAGAAGTATAAACAGTGGTGTAATAAATACAACTGACAGAAAAATCTCTTAAAAGTGTTTTACAGATGCTCAGGGCAGGATGAAGGACTGCATTGCCTCCATGTTCCATCTGAGACTCTTTCTGTCCTGTGGTGTCCTATAGCCTGTGTCGCAATGCAGGTCAGACAATATGATTATGGCTATCTTGTTATAGATCTCTATCTGCAAACATTCAAAGAGGTGTGTAGCTGAAGGCAGATCTCTCAGTTCCAGTCCAGGACATGACCATAGAAACTGTCACCTGTTTTATACCTGTTTTTACAACAGTGACTATTTACTTTAAAGAAACAACTTGGCACCTTAAAATGGGACTCAAATGCCTATATTAGCAAATGTAATGGTGTACTTTGCCATTCAACTACTGCTTAGCCATGAAGACACTCAGTTTTCTTAGCATTTACTTCCTTATCTTACTGCTGTCAATGTCTTGATTTATCTTACCTTAGTGTCCTAAAAATCTGCTGGCGCATATGCCCTGAAATGGGCACAGAGTCCATTTGATACTTAAATCTAAGTAAAGCTCTGCAAGTATTTCTGCACATGTCCTGGAAGGACAAGATACCCTGTAAGTAAAAAAAAACTTACTGGACTTGGGGGCTTGAACTAGATGATCCTTAAGGTCCCTTCCAATGCAGGTCATTCCATGGTTCAATATCACACAATATATTCATGCCTATTTCTTATTGTTAAAGGATAGTACTTTAGAAGTTGTAGTGTATTCCTTTGTTCACTCGTTTCTTCCTTCCTTCCTCCCTCCCTCCTTCCCTTCCCTCCCTTCCCACCTTTCCCTCCTTTCTCTCCCTTCCTTTCCTCCCTTCCCTCTCTTTTTTCCCTCCCTTCCCTTCCCTTCCCTCCTTCCTTTTTCTCTTTCTCTTTCTGTAATTATTAAGATCATTAATAAAGATGTGGCCAAAGAAGGAAGAAAATAATTTGTAGGAAAATAATGGCCAGAAGAAAGAACAAGACATACCAGACATGGTTCTGTAGCATTTGAAGGGAAGAATGAGGGATTCCTTGCCTATGATTATTTTTTGCATTTAACATAAATTTTCCTTGCCTATGTGATTATTTGTGTATCAAACACATATTAACCAATAAGAGTCCTGAGAATGAAATCCAGGAATATTTGTCCCATGTGAGTTCTCTAATTGTGTAATCAAATCTCTTTCTGTTCTGTATTCCTTTCCACATATCAATACCAATTCAGATGGAGAGGTAGAGAACCTCTTTTACCTATGATGAGCATTGTAACTGCACAGCTACATTTTTTGGATCTAACCTCAGGTCCTCTTAAGGGGATTTACATTCTTTTCCTGAATATGGAGAAAGAGGAATAGTATTTCACAGCAGCATTGAAAAGATATGGATATTCATTTTACTCACAATGGTCTACTGTAAGTGTATATATGTGTATGTGACCTATAGCAGATTTATACTAATTCCAGATGGCACAGTGTAAATTTCTCAAAAAATTACTATTACTTGGAATCTGACACTGAATTTCCTTAAAAACATCTGGAAATGTATATGTATTTGTGTAAGTATGTAGTAAGTTTACAGAAGCAGAAATGATTAAAAGAATATTATTAATTCAAATATGTTTGACTTCTTATTTAATTTTATTCTCAAGATCACGTTATAGTCTACACACAACTGTTGCTAATTCCAGCCCAATAACAATGAAGGACATTTTCATTTGCTTAGCTGAAGATGTTTGTGACAAGGCTTACACTGCTTCCCTGTTCAAGAGCCTCTCCGAATAGTGTTAACATGTGCTGTCCTTTCTCTGGTGTGACCAATCCTGATTCCTTGTATGTAGCAGCTGGATATACAGCCAAGTTCCATCTTGACCCAAAGGTCTACCCATACTTTGTTCTAGTGGTAGCTTGACACAAGTTACAGGATTTTTTTAAAAAATAGTTTTTGAGGAACCGTGGAATATATGTGTGATTGAGGTATTTCAGCTTTCTTGCAGACATAAAGGCTGTCTTCCTTTTAGCTATGAAACTGGATGATGTTGTTTGCCATTGCAATTAACTTCTCAAACTCTTTTAAACTAAATTGACTTTAAAAGTATTTTCACCTTTGTCTTAGTATAGGGATAGAAAATAGGGCTGGAAGGTGGTCAGTCGGGCCATTCTGCTTCCTGAGGACAAGATTGTCTGCACTTCAACTGTTTCTGACAAATGTTTGGTAAACCAGCTTTTAACAATGTCAGTGATTGAGTTCCCACAACTGTTAAAGGTGCTAATGAGGAATTTCTAATTTTAGGTATCTTTATAGTTCAGACAATTGCATATCAACAAATAAGAGATGGTTTAAAAGGATTTTTTTTTTGAAAGTGGGATAAGGACTCCTCTCAAAAACCAAATCTATGTCCAATCTTGAAATAAAAATTATTACACCTGTTTTTGGCACCATTAAAATATTATTAGGCTTTAGATTACACAGTTATGGGGAAACAATTCAGTTTCTTACTGGACAACAGCTCTAAGAAAACTGTGAGGCTGCTCTTAGGTTAAAGCTACAAGACAGAACTTGTGGACTGTGCTCTATCACATTGTTCTGAATGATTATTTTGCTCTTGTGTAATACAGGGACCACAGGTTTCTTTAGATGTCTAAGTAAAACAACCCAGCTGTTTTTCATTGATACATAAACATAAGCATCTTCAACTGAGCAGCCCCTCACCTGTCTGTTATTAGTGAAGAAAGTTGGTTGCGTTTGTAAGCCTCTGACAAACAAGGAAAAAAAACAAGTGCAGTTAAATAGAGCATCTAAACAAATATATGTCTGTATTCCCTGAATTATACTTCCCATATAAGATGAATCCTATTTTATCAAAGGTGAAAGAAAATTCTATCCTAATACATAAAAGGAAGTTATATTATTCTACATTCCTATCGCATGAGAAGCTGTTAATCATCTGTATGTGACATTAGGGTAAATGAGAAGAAACAAAAGTTTTCCAAGAAACTGAGTAGTGGTGGAAATTATCAAATCTATTTCTTGCTCTACACCTTCCCAGATATTTTGCGTAGCATCTTTAACAAAAGTTTGGTGTGTTTTAATTTTCAAGACTAGCAATAGTCTAGGATTTCAGGCTTTCTTTTCAGATCAGCTCCCTGTGAATGAGAGTTGACCTGTCCTTCAATATTTATTTTAAGTTTCAAGGTGGAAAATCAAACTATTGCAGCAAAGCTGAATTTCCCATTATATCTTCTTCATTTGTTTTTGTTTGTCTGTTTGTTTTGTTGTTTTTAGGACAAAAGACATAAATTTTTCAACCACCTCCAATGAAAATTTTCTATGTAAAAGAAATGAATAATATTTTTCAGATGTGTGTAAAATCAGGCACATAACCTGTGCTCCACTGAAGCTGTAATCACCTATAAGAAAAATCTCAACCCCCCATACCAAGTTCTTTTGGGTCTCTTCCATTCTTTGGTTTTGGTGTTTTGTTTATTCCTCCTGTATTTGCTGTTTAAATCACACCTGTACTTTTAAATATATGACAAGCAGAGAAGTTGATGGTGGTGGTTGCAGTTGAATCCAGACCTATAATAGTTTAAAAAACCCACTGAAATAAATTATTTTTGTATGAGAGAGGAAAGGTGAGAAAGAGGTGTACACAGTAACATTAAACCTTCTGTTCAGGTAAGTGGGGACTGAAGTTAGACACCATCACCAGTTTTGATGTGCTATTGCTTTTTTTAAGTAAAGAACCTATCTCTGTAAAAAGGAAAGATATAATTATAAGAAAGTGTGTGGTCGGGCTAGTATCTCTTAAAACCCAGACAGGAACAAAAGATACGGAACTTCATGAATTCTCTTTCTGTTTCTGTTGTCAGTCTTCACTTTCATGCCAGGCAACGAGCTACTGGTGTGACCCACGGAGAACAAAGCAAGAGAAACAGTAAGTAGCAGCCAAGTCAGCTGCTAACTTGAGTGAAAATGCAAGTCTACTAGCTAGGGCTGAACATTGCAGCAAGAGAGGTACGTGCCCAACAGCTCCATGAGTATACCAGTGAGAAATACTTGCTCTTGATTACTAGGCAGATGTTAAGGGATTAACATGAAAGGCAACATTTAATGGAAAAATGTTTTGCAGAACAATTTAGGACATATGAATGGATGGAGAAGGAGAAAATAATTCATCCTTAAGGTGTCAGTTTTATGTACTGTATGTCTATGATGTTTTAAGTGCAGAACTGTGGAAGAGCATGAAAGAACCAGAGAAATTAAAAATTAGTTCAGAGAACAAATGCCACTTGAACATCATCACCAATATAAAAACCCTAGAAATTGCAAAATATATGAGAAATAAATAATGGAACTTACAAATCTATTTGTTGAAAGTAAGATGAGTCTTGTTTACAAACACCTCCTTTGGAGAAGCTGTACCTTTATAACTGCCTAGTCCAGCAGATGCTTAACACATATCTACAAAAATAGGCTTTTCTTCTCATGTTCATGGAAAGTGATAGCTCTCAGTGTCACTAATGCTAGCCACTCCACAAGGAGCAGGCAATGTCAGTTGTTTCATTCACAGTAGGCACCATGTACTTGGATTTTGTCACCTGGGCAACAGTGCACATATTCCTGTTTCGAAAGGCACTTCAGAAAGCACTGTCTGCTGCTGTTATAAAGGACTGCCCACTGGACTTTCCCCTCCTTCTGTGTTTCACTGACTCATGCTGGTTCCAGTAATTCATATTCTTGTATTTTCAACATTATTTCACTCATCTTGAAACCTTTTTTAGGAGGTGTAAATCAGTGAATTCTGTGCTGCCCAACTTTAAAGCTGGAACAAGGAACTACAGAGCTAGGTCTGATGTCTTTTATAAATTTTGGTGAGAAGTTCATGCTGAGGTATTGTCTGTTCTAAAAAGTCCTAGAGGAGATGTCAGAAATGAAAACAACATGCTTCGATGTAAAGGAGCTTCTATAAAAAAATTCTGTACAGTTAAAACTGTCCACTTCCAATAACAGGATCATGTTCTGATAAAGCCATAAAGCAATGCTGAAGTTGTTTTAGGAGTTATTTAAACAAAATGATTTTGTAGACTAATATAGAAAACCACAGAAGGATTCTCATTCTTTATTACATTTAAGAGACTAGTTCCATAAGTGTTTATTATCCAGATGATGCAGAGTTTGAGGGTGAACTTTCTATCTCAGCCTAATTTTGCAATTTATTGCAAGGTCCATTCAGTGCCTCCTTACCCGACACTGAATTAAGGCTTGCAGGATTTGGCAGCTCATGCCTCTCTGCCCTCTTTGTGGCTGCTGCATGCAGCTAATTCCTCCTGGGAAAAGAAGCAGGCTATCAGTTTGTTTACCATCCAGTAAAGATATCTGGCAGTTTCCTTGCACAAAATGAGCTGCTCTCTTGTCAGGAAGGTGTTTGATCCTCTCACAAGCTCTGCCATCTGTTGAATAAATATAGGCATGTGAAAGTTCAAAGTGTTACTGTGCGTAATAACAGTCAGTGGAACAGTGCATAGGATTGACTTGTGGAATTAAGACACATACAATCTCCAGTTATGCCATATTTACAGTACTGTTATTAACAAGACAAACTCTTTAAAAATACCACCCTCTCAGATTTCTTTATTCTCTATATTTCTATATTTTATTCTGATTATCACAGGCATTTAATACTTAATCTCTGATTTATCTCTGCCCACTCCAAATTAATTCACAGTTTGTTTCATTTACTTCAGCACTCTGGATTGACCTAAAAAAAAAAGTATTTAAAAATGCAAAGTTAAAGAGACAGAATTAGAATGAGTAAGGTGGGAACTTTCAGGCTATTTCTTAGTCTGAGATAGACTTAAATATCTTGCACAAACTCTTGGGTAGTTTGATAGATTTGGTTTTCTCTCCATTTCAGTGTACGGAGAAAAACCCGCAAATTACTCTGCTCAGAATCAAAATGTTCTCTAGTCTATATGTAAGTGGTTTTTGCAAATATTCAAATAGACTTTTTTTTACTGTTGATATAAACTTACTCAATGCTATTTCAAATAATAAGTGGAGCAAACAATTTTGAGGATAAATGTTGCATAAGAAACATCATCAGTTTTTAATATAGCTTTTCAAAATTTTCCTGTAAGATTATGCTATTATATCATCAACCTTTGGTGTTCTAGGAAATGCTCACAATTTGAAGCACTGATTCAGCCAGACTTTAAAACACTTGCTTTCTATACTAAGCTGAGGACATGCAGTAGAAATTTACCATACAGGCTAGAAGCTTTCACCTTTAGGCCATTATATATGTTTTGTTATTGTTTGCAAGTAATAATATTGTAAGTTGAGATAAAAATGAATATTTATTATACCTCTTGTAATTAATAATATAATAATCTGATTTTCTTGGGTTTTTTTTTTTGTGGAATTTTGCAGGAATACTCAGTTTTGGGACAGGGTTGTTGAAGAGATGCGATGAGAGCGGAGTCACACTTGGCAAAGATTACAACCTCATTACGAGGCAAGTGGAAGCAGAAAGCATGGAAAAGCTTATAACAAATGAGGCAGGAAAGTAAAACACGAGACAATTATTAATTTAATTATTATTTTAACACGTGGTATCACACTACTACAAGTAGGATCTATCTAACAATGTAGAAATCTATATGAATGACACCTGAACAGTCTAGATGATGGAATATTTTAACTAGTGTAAGACTTTCCTCAAAGATTTTAGCCATGTGTATTCACATATTTTCTAAATTAATTGCCTCTGTGTCCTCTACTGTCAAGAGACAGAAGCACCTCCAGAGGATGTCTCTTTCCATGTTAAAAACATGTAAAATAGGGATCATGGATTGTCCTCTGCAGCTGCCAATCTCCTTCAGGTAACTGAAGAAGAGCACAGAGGACTTATCTAAATTTATCTAACTTTAGATAAGTTGTAGACAGCTCAGGTTGGCTCATCAGAATCTAACCCTTAACTTGCAGTTTATTTTAATGATCTGCTGATTGAAATATCAGTGACTACTCCGTTCTCCAACTATTTCATTGTCATAGTAGGGGGAGATCTGTTTCTTTCCCCCAGAGGTGTGCTTTAAGGAATAACTCTGCCATAGCTCACATGTATGTTCTCATGATGAAAAGATATGAGCTATGACCTGTGGAGCTTGATCAGTTATTTGCTAATGGATGAGATTAGCAGACAATAAGAACTAGTGATACATTCAACCAAGAAAA